>LPNX010742656.1:428315-446953 GCA_001517045.1 Pseudotsuga menziesii
GATACTTGTGGCTCTAGTGTAAGCGGTAAGCTGTTGGTGTATCTCCAACTGCTCCATCTCATTTGGGACCATTTGCCCAAGGCACTCATACAATCCATCTTTGACCTCACCTGTCTGATCTTCTCCAAACCGAGCTTTATAATGATACCTTGGGTTAAGAAAATACCCAGCTGCATGTATAGGGCGATGGAGTTGAGTGTTCCATCTCCTATCGATGATATCCCAGATAGGCCCATACTTGGCCACTCTATCCTTGTATGATGCCCTTATTTGCTCCTTTGCCTGATCCATGGCCTCATAAATGTATCCCATGGCCAATCTTTCCCCATCCACCAACTGCAACACCTTAACAAGTGGCTTAGTGATTTTCAAAACCTCTACTGCTTTTTTCCAAAATGAGCTTTCCAAGATTTTCTTCTTGGTGTCTTTTCCATCTGTTCTGCGGGCCCATTTACTAGAACTCCATTCATCACTTGAAACCATTTGTTCCAAGTTCTTTCTTTGTGCAAGGAGAGATTGCAACGTGAGGAAATGAGTTGCAAATCTAGTAATGGCAGGCCTAACAAGTTCTCTGCCCTGTGTGTGTTTCCTCATCAAGCTCAATACCCATGAGTGGTTGTAGATGTATCTTGTGATGCTTTTGGCGTGCTCTACAATGTGCTTGATCCAATCCTGTTTGCATATGTCCTCAAGCATGAGGTCTATGCAATGTGCTGCACATGGGGTCCAAAATATTGTTGTGTACTTTTCCTCTAACATCTTACCAGCAAGAACATAGTTAGCGGCATTATCCGTGATGACCTGCACAACATTAGCTACCCCCACATCCTCAACAACCTCAACAAAAGGATTAAATAACAGATTTGCATCTTTCACCTTATCAGATGCATCATATGATCTCAAAAACATTGTTCCCTGTGGGCAAGAAACAAGGAAGTTTATGATGGTTCGGTTCTTTGCATCGGTCCATCCATCTGACATGATGGTGCATCCTGTTATGGCCCATGATTCTTTGAACTCCTTGAAGTATACATCCAAGGATTTGATCTCTTTCTGCAAAAGAGATCCTCTCAAGTCATGCATACTAGGGCCTTTGAAGCCCTTACCAGCAGCAACAACAGAATCCCACATAGGTTGGAAATATGGTGAGCGGGCAGCATTGAAGGGGATATCTGCATCATACCACCATCTAGCTATGTACTCATGAGCAGTCATTCTGTATTGCTTTTTCCAATGGGCATCTATGGTGGGCTGAATTGGCCGAGAAGCAGCACCATTGGAAGGGGTGTTTTGAGGTGAGAAAAAACTATGGATACTCCCTTTTTTGGAGACATTTGTTTTTGAGAGAGGAGGAACATACTGGTAGGTATCCTTGAAACTGGGAGAAGAAGAAGGTATGGATGAGGAGCCTTCATATTCAGAATAAGGGGCAGATCCGCCAATCATTTCTGCAAGATGCCTCTTCTTCCCTATTTCTGCCTCTCTCTCTCTTTGGTTAGTCTTCTCCACTTCATACTGTTCAAATTGTTGTAGCAACTCCAACCTTATCTCTCCAATCACCTCTGAATCAACTTCACATGGGGCAACATTACCTCTAATGCCAGCCAAGTGTTGTTTGAGCCTATGAATGCCTCCTCCCTTAATCAATTTTTTGCAATATCTGCAATATATTTTCCCTTCAACTACTTCAGCATGGGCCCATGCTGCATCTTTTGATTTAGGAGCCATTATGAGATGCAAATGTTGATGGACAGTTCTCTGTCCAAAAAAATAAATAAGTTAATTTACAAAAAAAACACATTAAAACATGTAATTTACAATACTGTAAATTACATGTAATTTACAGTATTGTAAATTACATGTAATTTACAGTATTTGTAAATTACTGTAATAATTTTATTAAATTTTTTAAGAAATAATAAATTTTCAGTATTTGTAAAAATTTAAGACTCCCACCTACAGCAATTGCCCCTATTTGTGTGCCTCTGTGAGATGGCTAGAAAAGCACCCACAGCACCCAATAGTATGCACTTGTAAATTGTAATGGCACTGTCTACCTGCTCTTACAAATCAAAATAAGACAAACAAGTGAGTACAAATAAGGTAAACAAGAGAAAAAATATCAAACAAGCAAAACAACACCATGCTGGCATGCACATTGCAGACTCTAGAGAATGATGTGTGAACTGTCTCAGACTCTAGAGAATGATAGCATGCTGGAAATCAGACCTCTGTCCAAATTTCCAAAACTGTCTTCTCAAAAGAATGATGTGTGAACTTGACATTGTAACAATTCTTACTTGCCCAAATCTATATGGGTTCATTAAAACTTGCATACACTCATCTGGAAACCCATTTTAACAAAAGAACATTTTTTAAGGAATTAGAATATCTTGCACTTCGACCATCACTCTTTGAGTTCTCCCACCTTCCCAAAACATTGAGGAAACAAATAAGAGACAAGGAGAAGACCTCTCGCAGCAATTTCAAGTTTCAACTACAGCTCAAGATCCTTCAACATGGATACTCAAAGGATTGTGGTCCTTACAAATTACAATTAATCTAGTAAGCTATTTCATTGACATATTATTTCTTACGTTAATCTTTCTTTCTTTAATTTTTAAAACCATAGATTTCACGTTATTGCATATGCCATAAACTGTGAAGTTCAAATTTCAGTGACCTCGAGGCTCGGTTGTCTTGTAAGTTGTAGGGGTCGAGGGTATGTGAGGGCCGACGCTTGAAATTCAAGTTCCACGGCCACCGTGGTCTGTCATTGTGCAGTCTGCAGTGTGAGTGAGGGTCGAGGGTATGTGAGGGCCGAGGCTTGAGCTTCAACTTTACCCGGGCTCCAGAGCAGTGATCGGCCAGCGTGAGCAGTGCAGGGAGGTCCCGAACCGTGAGCAAACTGCAATTGATCAACGTGAATCGGTGATAATGAAGTGAACACTTGACGGCAACAGGTAAATAGTGTTAGGCTTTAGGTTAGGTTAGGAGTTAGGTTAGGGCCGTAGGCAATGTTTTAATTTTTAATTTTTTTAAAAAAATTGAAATTTGTAAAAAACCGGCGAGTTGGCCAAAAACTCGGCCGAGCTGACCGGTTCGGTACCGAACCGGGCTGAGTTGATATCAACTCGGCCGGTTCGGTACCGAACCGGTCACCCGAGCCGGTTTAAAGGCCGGTTCGACTCGGCTGATTGATGACTCGGTTGACTCGGGCCGAGTCCGAGCCGACTCGGCCGAGTTTAAAAACATTGGTCCAACCAATGACCAAAAAAGTAGGTCAATGGGACTGTTTGGTACCATGATGTCAATATAAAGTAGGAGTGCTAAGGTGGCTCCTATAAAAGCGAGATGCATAAAGAAAATATGAATCTAACCTAAAAACCAGAAGGCGAACTCCAAAGATGGAGAGTTGATCTAGGAAAGAGATGTACAAAGAAAATGTATCTGAGATCTGTGATACAAGAGGTGTAACTTTGTTATGGTTCTTTGAAACCATCTCTCCTAACATCCGGAGCTGAATAAAGGAAACAAAAAATAGAGCTCTGTCTGGAAGATAAGTTGGAAGAGGATCTAGACTGGGTAATACGTCGCTACCTGAGGTGGGGGTCCTGCCATTGTGACCTGGAATAATTCATCGAGCTGCTGGTATGGGGTCGAGATTGTCTATGCCGTTGAGGTTTGATAGAGGTGGAGGTGGTCATTTGCATCTGAACTAATCTGGGGCCAGAAACAATACTGTCATCTGTTTGTCTCTTAAAACTCCTAGAAGATGGGAGCACTGAAAAGAAGTAAGTGATCCGCTGAGGTGAGGCTGGTCTAGAGTTTGATTGTGATTGTGGATGATGGAGCAAAGCCGAAAGGCCTCCTGCAAGTAAGGGGCTAGGCATCTCTAGTTAGGATACCTAAAGAAACTGGTCAAAGTCTGGGGTTCCCTAGGGGAGAAACAATGGAATTGCCCTCGAATCTTGTAGTAAATAGGACAACAAAAAGTTAAGTGCTCCTTGGTCTCGACTTCTTGATGGTGGAAAACCTAGGAGTTATGATCGATCAATCTGGTGATCCGTCTCCACCCGAAGACGATGAAAATCCACTCTGAACTAGCCTAAAGGAATATGAAGGGTGCGTGTCCATCAATAGAGTGTGTAATGGGGTCGAACGATGAGACTGTCCCTTAGATCCATGAAGTGCTTAACATAAAAGGCCTATCTTTGGACGTAACCCACCTTGATGGTTGATCCAAGTAACTTGCACAAATTGTTTAAAGATATCCTCTTGAGTGATATTGTTCAACTCCATCTTGGTAGGTAAGAGGAAGCCAGGTGCATTTAAAGAGTATCTAAATGGAGGGAGTTGATCCATTGTGATGCCAACAGACTCCAGTAGATCCTGTTATCACCCAATTATTTTCCTATGGTTGTGGTAGGAAATTATCGGGGTAACCATTTCAAGCCAATCTTTAGATTGTATTCTAGCCTATATAGTCAGAGAGGGATCTCTCTTTGTCACAGCCTACAGGAACATTCACGTACAGATATAGCTTTAAGCAAGCATTCAGAAGGCTATATTTATGAAGGGAACGAGTTGTTTGGGTTTTAAAGAGTGTAAGACAATCAAATAGATAGTACCATTGGGCAATGGAGTCAAAGCCTAAAACATTCAAGGACTTACAACATAATGACTAGTGATAACCTTCTTAATCTGAGGCAAAGTAAATGCTAATATTCAGTTAAATATCTTTTGAGAGATGGCATGGGGAAATGAGGAGAAGCCCAATGAAATAGGAGGTACCTATCTGTGGATGAATCTCCTGAAACATCTTTAGCAGAAGCAACAATAAGGATGATAACTGAAATGGAGCATCTAACAGAGGATGAATTCTAAGACATTTACCATAAAGAAATCACAAATGCATTATCTGATGCAAGAAGCGCTTAACAGAGAACAAATTCCATTCATGCAACTAGAAACGCATTAGCATAAACTACATATACATGGAAATGAAGCACACAGGAGAACACAGACTGAATATTTAACACCATGATGAATCTCGGACACTCATGAAATACTTTGCATTAATACTTCCAAGAAAAGTTGTAGAGCTACAAAGCCAAGCACAGAGGCTTCCAAAATGAATGTGGAACCCCTTCTTTATTCTGTTGAGGTTATGTTTATATTGAGTCGACGAAGCTCTGTATGTGGTGCAAGAGTTAGACAAGGATGAACCCAGTCTCAAGTCAGAAGAGTCGAGGACCAAACTTTGCAAGAATGATGGCTTGAGGTATCGTCTGCTTGCATCTGATGATGCAATGAAGGAGGACTTGCACTCCCTCTGTTGAGGCCCAATTGGAGTCTAGAAGACAACCCCCCAAACCTCTAAGCCATAGAGAATTGTGGGTCGGATGAGAGTGTCCATAAGAGATAGATTGGATGATGTCCTGAAAGTAGTGTCTAAAACACTGTCTCTCGAGAAATTCTAAGGAGTCATAGCCCTTGTTGACTCATGGTTGAATGGCGTGTCATAGATTAAAATGTGGTCCTGTGAATTGTACCCTCAAATAGGTATAGGTGCTTGTGATCTTGATCTCCCCTATAAAGAAGAAATGGAGATCCAAGAGGAGATTATTTGACCCATTGAAGATCATAACCTTGGTTTTACCCAGGTTGACCATCAACCAACGAAGATCACAGAAAAGGGCCAAGGCATCTAGCTGTCTCTGTAACCCCTTTGTAGATGAGGCCAAAAGGACCATATCATCAACAAAGAGCAGGATGGAGATTGAGACTTGGTGGAGAAGGCACTTGTCTCCGTCTTGAATGCGCTCTTGGAGGAAAGACTCCAGCTCATCAATGTAGATCCTATATAAAGTAGGCAATACGGGACATCCTTATTTGACCCCAATGGTGCTTCTGCTTCTGATGAAATAAGACACCCCATGTGTTGTGCAAAGGTGACCAAGAATAGACTCATAATTGCATGATGGTGTTCAAAAGGGTCTTTGAAATGCCAACCTCTCTAAGCCTCAAAAACAATGCTTCTCAGGGGTTGGAGTCAAACGCTTTTCGAAAGTCTACAAAGAAGTAGTAAACTTTCAAAGGGCGATGTTGTGCCTCCTCAATGATAGTTCGAAGCGTAAGAATGTGGTCAATGGTATGGTGTTCCTATTGAAATATTGTAACTTCAAAGGATATTCTAAATGTATTTTACTGATGTAACCCAAGGGAGATGTTATTATTCCTCCGACGGGGTGTTACTATTGTATTTGGTCATCATAGAGTCATGAGGTGAAGCCTCCACTTGTGTTGGATCTTTAGTACCCTAATAAATAATATAATATACTGTTTTTGAGTATTCCTAGGTGAAGTCGACCCAGACAATTTATTGGGGCAGACTTGTCTAGTGCAAGAGTTAATTGTCAAATATGTATAAATAGAGGAGCTATGGTTCTTATTTGAACACAGACTCACTCACTTGTGTAGTGCATAGGAGAGAGAGAGAGAGGCATAACAAAAGGAGGAGAACAACTGTTTTTTGTTGTCTTTTTTACATCTTATACAGAGGAAGTTTTTGCTGGGTTTTCTTGCCCATGAGGGTTTCCCAGGATAAATCTTTGTGTTCTTTTGTGTGGCTGTGCTTGTTTATATTTTAGTGATCTTTTGTTTATGGTTATGTTGTTATAATGCTAAATGTTATAAGATCTGATATAACCTTTGAAAACTTAACATGGTATTAGAGCCACCTTGAAAGAAGTTGTTGTGCAGCCGAAACAGTGCTACAACAACAACTATTGACGATTAGGGTTTCGTGCTTGAAAACCCTAAAATACTAAAACTAGTAGTTTTGGTACATTCGCTATATCGCGAGATTAGAGAAGGCTCAGGAGCCGAAACTTTCACAGGCAGAAGATAAATTCCTGATGTATCATGTGTAAAAGTTTCAGCCTCAGATTCGCTATATTTTGGGAGATATGATTCCTCCAAGTCAGGGTTCCAACCTCTCCCAGGATTCATCCCTAAACATGACACCTAGGGAGAATTGCTATATCTCGGGCTATGAAGGCCCAGATGAAATTTCGCAAGATGTTCCAGGTAGGGCACGAATTGTACGTTCTATGGTAAACATTTCAGACCTCGAAGGTGAAATAGTGACATGTGGTAGTCCGTACAAGTTCGCTATTCTTAACAGTCCTGAAATAGGTCACCTTGGGAAAACTCGCATAAGTCCCAATTGGTGAAACCATTTCTGCTTCAACATGTGGTGTTAGAAAGAGGACAGACGAGGCTACCTCAGTGCGAAGTTTCAGACACAGAGGAGTAGTAATTTCGGAGGTACCGCAGAAACAGTATTAGGCATTTCTGCAGAAGAAACTGAAGAAAAATAGGGCATCAGATATTTTGCTGTTTTGATCACAGTTTTGGGAAAATGAGTATACTGCTCAACTCTCCTTGAGGAGGTGCATATTTATATCCAATAAGATCTGAAAGATACCTCAATTGAAAATTAGGGTTTCTTTGTCAAACCCTAGGTCCACCAGAAGCAACATTCCAGAAAATCTTTCAAGCAAGCATTAGATTGAAGCAATCTCACTGGTCAAAGAAGAAGTTGCAGATCCAGAAGGAGATGATGAAAAAAAAACAAAGATAAGTATTTGAGTTGTCTTTCCTGTATATGCTGTGTATTATACCTGATAGAATGTTTGCATTAATGACAGTATACTACTAATATGCATGTGATGGGTAAGTAACCCATGGTGCTATACAACTCTCCATTGCTATTTATCTAGAATGAAACCTCTTTGCTGACATATTGGATTAGTGCACAATCTCAATGATGTCATGGTA
This sequence comes from Pseudotsuga menziesii, assembly GCA_001517045.1. Classification (NCBI taxonomy): domain Eukaryota; kingdom Viridiplantae; phylum Streptophyta; class Pinopsida; order Pinales; family Pinaceae; genus Pseudotsuga; species Pseudotsuga menziesii. The sequence goes on from LPNX010742656.1 coordinate 436,161, forward strand.
GAGATGGAAGGCATCTAGAAAGTTTCCGTGAGATATGGATGAATGTTGTATTGGCTAAAATAGTTGCATGATGCATAAGAATTTGTCGTTATGCATATGTTCTATGAAATGGTTCTAACCATGCAACTGGTGCATTTAACTTGTAGGAAAGGTCCTGTACAACAGCCTACAAGAAAAGGGAGATGAGACTTGTTCCGAAGAACAAGTGATGACAATTCAAGATTCACTCCAATAAACATGTACTTGAAGCTCCCAGAGTCAAAGACACTGTGACGGAAGAAAGAGCTTCAGAGAGCGGTAGATCCACCTCAAGAGATGAAGACCACTTTGGGTACGAGAGATAACTCAAGATGAAGAAAAGTATGGCGGGACTTCCAAACCAAAGTAAGAGGTCTCGGACACACTCTAGTTGTGTGACATAGTTGGGTGACATCATTGATACAAACCCTTCCAGCTATGGAAGAAGCTATGATCAAAGTGTAATAGTTGATCATGGGAAATGATGTCTAGGATATGGTTCCAAGACCTGAAGGGAAGTTCATAGTGTCTTCCATATGGGTCTACAAGAACAAGTATACAAAGCAAGGTTCGTGGTTTGTCTCAGAAAGAATAGACTATGGCATGACATACTCTATTGACCAGACACACTTCTCCAGTAGAAGTATATATCGAGCAAAGAACCACCTGTACAAAATATGCTTTGTACGAGCTCAGAAGGCACCCATAGATAAGCATGTCCAGGAGCTTGACAGATCACCTGTTAGAATAATAGAGTCAAGCTAAACTAGTTAACCTATCTAAGCAACCAACAACAGGAAAAGATAAGAACAGGAAAAGAAAAGGACAAGAGAACATCGATATACGTGGTTCAGCCTAATGGGTTACATCCACAGGAAGGTAGTCTTCTGTTATCTCCAGAATGTCTTCTCCAATATGACAAGAGAGCAAAGCAAAAATACCCCAAAGAATATAGATGATGTACAACAGTGTCACAATAGTACCACTACTACATCAAGAATATATGATATGTAGAGACTCACTTGACCCTATTATATACTAAGAGATGAGGAGGAATTACTCTCACATATTGCATGTGGGATAATATAATTCTCCAAAATAACATCTCTTAATACATTACCATGGACAAATACTCTACACAAGTAAATGTATTACTCTTTTACATAAGATTGTAGACAACTTCTGACATAATACAAAGACATTATTACCTTCCAAGGAATATAATATATTCCAACACTCCCCCTTAATAATGGCTGGGAGAAGGGCCCACACTAATACTAAGGAAGGAAGGAGTCATTATTGCTCCCCCTTGATGACAACTTCCCGAAGAACCAAAGCTGCAAATAAGAAGAACACTTCGGCTGATGGAATTTGACGATAAACAACTGCTTCTCACTGAATCATGAAAGTGCACACGAACCAGGTTGTACGATGAAAGACCCAACAATAAAATGTCGAGAACATGTGACGGAATCCAATCACAAGATGCCCAGATCACCACAAGAATCATCACAACCATACATGATAGGTAAAGAACTCTGATATAACATTCACACTAGTGTATAGATACCTTCTGACAGCCGATACAACAGAGCGCGTGGCTAAGAACACCACAACAGTGTACAAAAAAAAGCCCAGATGGCCAATGCACATGCGGATAGCAGACATTCTTCCAATCAAGGTGCAATATAAATATTTGTAGAAGACCTCAAACATCGAAGAAACAAGACCCCAATGGTCTATACATCGAAAATGATATCATAAAGATGAACATCATGACTTTAACAGTAGAAGATGGTGCTTCATTATTCCTGGAATAAGGTGAAAGCCTAAACATAGAACTTATCTGCACAAGAACTTTCAAGATTAAAACATATAAAGATCATAAAACAAAATTGCTGATACAGAAATGAAAATGCTTATATACCAAAGGTTAGCAAACATCATATAAAGGAATGGCAACATAATATGATCAAATAAAAGATTAACTTGCTCATTAAGGAAAATGAGGTTACTTTTACACATTAAGTGTCAGCCACAACATATAAATAGTGAGCCAAAGATTTCACTTAAATATATGAAAATTTAGTCATCAAGCAACTAATCTGAAGCATAGGTGCATTTTTTATTAGTATGATGTTAATATGCAAGAGATGAATGCCCTGAAAATGTCAATGCTTCCATATAGGAACGTTAGAGACAAGTAGGAACAAGATAACCTCTGCAATCATAAGAAGTAAATAAAGAAGCATCATCAGTCATATGTTTAGATGCATCAGAATCCATTATCCATTCCACGTTAGAAGAAGAATATTAGGCAAAACAACAGATGCACATAAAGCTACTTGAGAGTCATGAGAAGTTTTCTTTTTAGCTTTAGCCGTTAAACATTTTGCTTTAAAACAATTCTTTTCAGGATGGTTAGTTTTATCACAATGTTTACAAGGATCATATACTTTCTTCTGTTTACTATTTCCATTAGAAGCATGAGAAGCATGTCCAGAATTAGTATTAGAAGGATTAGAACCTTTAGCATTATTAAAACTTTTCTTATGATGCTTATTAAGTGCAGTTAGAGCTTTATTAGGTGTGAGTTGTCCTTAAACAATTAACTTTTCTTGCTCATTGATCAATCCTTTACAAAAATCATCAAAAGTTTGCTTCGTAGTACTTTGAAACAATTCTAGAGCTCTATTCCTAGTTTGGATGAACATATCAAAACAAGATGGCATTTTACGTTCTACAAGAATAATAAGAACAGTGTCAGTTTTCTTGTAATCTTTACCACAACTATTTAATTTCTCATTTAAAGTTTTCAATTCAGCAAGATATAACTCAACTCTTTCAAAGTCAGCAGGTTCGAGGTCAAAGATTTTCTTTTCAAGATAATATGCAGAAACATCATCTGATTTATCAAATAAAGAGGAAAGAATTTGCCATACCTGAACCGGGCTGTCTTTTACCTCAATACTTACCTGAAGACTATCTTCAACAGTTTGACCAATGAGGCCCCTTGCTTGATCAGTTTTAGCTTCCCTTATAGCCAAATCATCAGCAGGTGTCTTGTGTTCACCATTAACTAGCCTCCAAAGATTCTTACTCCTGAGAACATCAATCATCTTTCTCTTTTAGGCAAGATAGTTAGAACCAACTAATTCAGGAATAGAAGCTACTTCAGAAGTCATAATGAGTGAAATTTTGTCAAGAAATAAGAAACCTTGATACTGAAAAATGACAGAAAACAGTGAAGAACTTGAAGACAGTTACACTTTACGGATCTGAATCTGCAAAAGCACAGTTAGAAAACAGTAAAGAAAAGAGGAGAAACTTTCACTTACAACCCTGTGAAAAAATGTGCCCAGAAAAGCCTAGTCTTATGTTCTGGTCACATAGGTGGATCCAGGATGGATGTTCCAATTCCAAAAACAGGTTATAATAAAAAATCCGGTAAGAAATGACCAAGTTACGACCCTTTTTTATAATTGCCGTTTTTATTACCGAAAGAAAGCCCATAAATACCCAGTTTTCTGTTCTAGTCATGTGGGTGGATCCAAAATGGTTGTTCCAATTCCAAAAACAGGTTACAATAAAAAAACCGGTGAAAAATGACTAAGTTATGACCGTTTTGTATAACTGCTGTTTTTATTACCGAAAGGAAGCTCAAAAATACCCAGTTTTCTGTTCTGTTAGCGTGGGAAGATCCAGAATGACGTTTCCAATTCCAAAAACAGGTTAGAATAAAAATTCCGGTAAAAAATGATCAAGTTATGGCCATTTTTTATAACTGCCGTTTTTATAATTGGAAGAAAGATCTCCTTGAGGAGAGCCCCGAAATCATGTAGATCTACAGAAAAAACATCAAGAAACCCTTGAAAAAATTCTGCAAAAATCTTACACAACAAGTTCGGGTTAGGGTTAAAAAAAATGCAGAATTATGCCTAGATTTGAAGAGAAGCCTAATGGCTACCAGATAGAAAGCAAATCTACAACAAAATGACAATGTCCAAATGATAATCGTTATTGATTGAAAGCTATAGAAGGTACTAGATCATAGCAACCTGCTCTGATACCATGTTAGAATAGTAGAGTCAAGCTAAACTAGTGAACCTATCTAAGCAACCAACAACATATCATAAAAAATAAGAACAGGAAAAGAAAAGGACAAGAGAACACCGATATACGTGGATCACCTTAATCGGTTACATCCACGAGAAGGTAGTCTTCTATTATCTTCAAAATGTCTTCTCCAATCGTTCAAGAGAGCAAAGCACAAATACCCCAAAGAATATATAGATGATGTACAACAATGTCACAATAGTAACACTACTACATCAAGAATACATGATATGTAGAGACTCACTTGACCCTATTATATACTAAGAGATGAGGAGGAATTACTCTCACATGTTGCATGTGGGATAGTATAATTCTCCAAAATAACATCTCTTAATACAATACCATGGACAAATACTCTACACAAGTAAATACAACACCATATAACTATGGGTTAAATGTTTTACTCTTTTACATAAGATTGTAGACAACTTCCGACATAATACAAAGACATTATTACCTTCCAAAGAATATAATATATTCTAACATTGAAATCATTGATACAGACCCTTCCAGCTATGGAAGAAGCTATGATCAAAGAGTAATAGTTGATCATGGGGAATGATGTCTAGGATATGGTTCCGAGACTTGAAGGGAAGTTCGTAGTGTTTTCCATATGGGTTTACAAGAACAAGTATACAAAGCAAGGTTCGTGGTTTGTCTCAGAAAGAATAGACTATGGCATGACATACTCTATTGAGCAGACACACTTCTCCAGTAGAAGAATATATCGAGCAAAGAACCACCTGTACAGAATATGCTTTGTACGAGCTCAGAAGGCACCCATAGATAAGCACATCCAAGAGCTTGACAGATCACCTAGAGTGATGAATATCTTAACCTTTGCAATAAGGTTGAAGATGGAAACCTATAGAATACAACAAGCTCATGGATGGGTGCAAGAGGAACTTTTCGACAATGTTCAAGATAAAGGGATCTTGGTATCTAGTAACATAGTAGCAAAGGATGCTACCTGTCACTCCAGTGAAGAATGCAGAGAGAAGATGATGCTCTGCTTCAGGGGGAGTGACTACAGAAGATCTTAGAGTTCGACATGATATGACATGATGGACAACTTCTTGATGGACCGAGACTTTACCAAGAGTAAAGTGGGTTCCAACCTTCAAGGTTGAATGAGGAAGACTAGGATATGTTGATGACCTAACAGAATGAACTCATGGAAGAATACCAGAATAATGTTTGGGATATAGTACCCAAGCCAGAAAGCAAGAGTGTGGTATCTTCCAAGTGGATTTGAAAGATAAAATATGTTGTTGATGGAAGTAAGACAAGATTTGTGGCTAGAGGATTCTCTTAGAGAAAGGAAATTGATTATGAAGAGACACTTGATCCAAGAAGAAAGGTACACTTCCATTAGAACTATGATGGCACTTGATTCCATGATGAAGTGGGATGTACACCAGATGGATGTAAATACAAGCCTTCCTTGATGGTGTGATTGAGGAAGAGGTTTACATCGAATAGCCACAAGGATTTGAAATCGAAAACAGAGTGACTCATGTATGTAAGTTGAAAAAGACTCTGTATGGACTGAAGCAAGCTCCTAGAGCTTGGTATGGAAGAATAGATAGCTTCTTGGCAAGCATGGACTTTACCAAGCGTAAAGTTGATCCTAACCTTTACCTTAAGGTTATGGATGAACCTAACATACTATTATTGTATGTGGATGATCTATTTCTGACTGGAAATGAGAAACAGATCACAGATTGCAAGAAGAAGCTAGCTGAAGAATTCGAGATGAAAAGATCTTGGATTGATGCATTATTTCGTAGGGCTGGAAGTGTGGTAGAGCTTAGAAGGAATCTTTTCGAACCAGGGAAAGAATGCTGTGGAAATCTTAAGAAGATTTGATATGTTGGATTGTAAAGCCATGGCCACACTCATGGATGCCAACATGAAGTTGTTGTCTGATGAGACATCAGAGTTAGTAGATATGACTCAGTACAGACAGATTATTGAGTCGTTGATATATCTGAGGAACACAAGGTCAGATATATGCTTTGCTGTGAACACCTTGAGTCAGTATCTAGTTAGCCTTAGATGTGTTCACCTGATAGCTGCAAAGCATGATGAGGTACCTTAAAGGTACGACAGACTTGGGACTTTATTATGGTAGAAATCATGACTACAGATTATATGGATATACGGATTTAGCTTGGGCAGGAAGTGTCACAGATAGGAAGAACACCTCAAATGGATGTTATGGTCTGGGATCCGCCATGATCTCATGGTTTAATAAGAAACAGTCCAGTGATGCTCTCAGCATGGTTGAAGCAGAGTACATGGCAACTTGCTCTGCTATTTGGGAATCCATAGGCTTTAGAAAGTTGATGTGAGGACTATTTGACATGGAGTTGGATACCACAATGTTTCTTTGTGACAACTAGAGTTGCATAAAGATGACAAAGAGTCCTGTGGAATATGGTAACGAAAGGAGACATAAAACTCCAGTATGTGAGTACTGATGAGCAAGTTGCTAATGTGGTGACCAAGCTTCCGTGACAAGCTTGGTGTAGTTCATAAAGACTTTCCTCGCAAAGAGGAACAGTGATGATGATACTACAGACTTTCTTCAGAAAGGAGGAACAAGTCAATGATATGGACTATCCTCGAAAAGGAAGAACAGGTCGACACTATGAACCCTCCTCGGACAAAGGGGGAGTAGGTTGATAATATGAATCCTCCCAGAAAATGGGGAGTGATGATGAGACTGACATCGATGATGGATGGCAGTGATGATGGTCTGACATTTGTTTGTGGACGATAATATCCTCTCTTGAGGATGGCAGGTATAACACTTTGAGTGGTCCTTACTAGCTAAGGATGGCCCTACAGTTGATACTCTCGCATGGAGAGTACCCACATTCAATTTTTGACGATAGTATCCCCTCTCGAGGATAGCAGGTATAACACTCTATTCATGAGAGTGGTCCTTACTAGCTAAGGATGGCTCTGCAGATGTTACTCTCATGGAGAGTACCACCTTCAGTTGTGGATACCAGAGATTAAACACTCACTCAGGAGTGGTCCTAACTTCAGTGGTCTGGATGCTCTATGATGAGTCCTCATGGACGCTGGGACTGGCATTATGTATGCAGTCGAGATCTGCCTTGTAGACTATACTCCTGTGTGGAGAGTATGCCTACATTCATATGTAGATGCCATAGAGTAACACTCGCTTGGGAGTGGTTTGGATGCTCTATCATTGAGTCCTCACGGACGTCGTAGTATAACACTCACTTGGGAATGGTCCTAACCTGTGTGGTATGGATGTTCTACATTGGGCCGACATTGGGTGTGGTCGAGATCTACATTTAGTTGTAGACGATTTAGCTGATTGATTTCATGGATCATGTTGTTGGAGGATTGCATCGTCCTTGGACTTATGTCCTAAATAGATAGGGATTGATCATCTTGCAATTGGATCAGGATTGCATCATCCTTGGACTTATGTCCTAAAGCGAGAGGGCTTGATCATCCTATAATTGGATCATGGGAGGATTGCATCATCCCTGGACTTATGTCCTAAAGCGATAGGATTGATCATCTCGCAAATTGGATCATATGAGGATTGCATCATCCTTGGACTTATGTCCTAAAGTGATAGGGATTGATCGTCCCACAATTGGATCAGGTATTGATTGCATCGTCCTTGGACTTATGTCCTAAAGTGATAGGGATTGATTATCCCGCAATTGGATTAGGTATGGATTGCATCGTCCTTGGACTTATGTCCTAAAGTGATAGGGATTGATCATCCTGCAAATAGATCATGTGTACTGTAGGTAGCGTGGTGGCAAAGGATCAAGTAGAGCGAAGTACAACATTGAAGGGTTGATTAGATCGAAGTGCGGCTGCAAAGGATCAAGAAGGATCGAAGTGCTGCCGCAAAGGATCGAAAGGATCGAAGTGCTGCTGTAAAAGGATCGAAAGGATCGAAGTGCCGCTACAAGGGATTGAGAAGATCGAAGTGCTGCTGCAAAAGATCGAGAATATCGAAGTGCTGCTGCAAAGGATCGAAAGATCGAAGTGCTACTGCAAAGGATCAGAAGATCGAAGTGCTGCTACGAAGGATCGAAAGATCGAAGCGTTGCTGGAAAAGGATCAAGTGATCATGTGATGCAGAAGATAAAGAATAACAGTTCCAAGTTACTGATTGTGGAAAACTTCTTGTGTCGTATAGATGTATTACCTCAATGTACTGTTGTAATTGTCTCTCTGTTCTCCTATAGTTTATGATGATGTTGTCAGTAGAATAACCCTCTCGTTAAGGGGGAGTGTTGAAATATTGTAACTTCAAAGGACATTCTAAATGTATTTTACTGATGTAACCCAAGGGAGATGTTATTATTCCTTCGACGGGGTGTTACTATTGTATTTGGTCATCATAGAGTCATGAGGTAAAGACTCCACTTGTGTCGGGTCTTTAGTACCTTAATAAATAATATAATATACTGTTTTTGAGTATTCCTAGGTGAAGTCGGCCCAGACAGTTTATTGGGGCCGACTTGTCTAGTGCAAAAGTCAATTGACAAATATGTATAAATAGAGGAGTTATGGTTCTTATTTGAACACAGACTCACTCACTTGTGTAGCACATAGGAGAGAGAGAAGAACTGTTTTTGGTTGTCTTTTATACATCTTATACAGAGAGTTTTTGCTGGGTTTTCTTCCCCATGAGGGTTTCCCAGGATAAATCTTTGTGTTCTTCTGTGTGGCTGTGCTTGTCTATCTTTCAGTGATCTTTTGTTTATGGTTATGCTGTTATAATGCTAAATGTTATAAGATTTGATATAACCATTGAAAACTTAACAATGCCAGTCTAAATCCAGTGTGGCCTTTAGCTCTTAGATGTCTCCACTCAAGCTCCTTAGAAAGCTGCATGTGGAGGACTGTAACATGGAGTTTTAAGGAAGTGTGATCAACTATGATTGTTTTGTAGTTATTGGGGTCTGCACTACGCTTCGATTTGTGGGTCGGTTGAATAAAATATTATGTGACCAAGGTTCGAGAAAGCCAGTACAGACCATGTGTTTGAGCACAACGACCATGCGACATCCCAATGCATGGAGGCCATGTTTGAAGTGTTCAACCTAGAACGCCTCCTCATCTGTTTCTTTTTTGGAACTCATGAACCAAGCTGCCTCTTGGATATCACCACTAGTGAAGAAGTAGCTAGAGGAGGGAGGTGAGGTAATTTGAGTAAAGAGTTGTGTAGGGATGTCATATAGGAATGAGGTATGGGAGAACATTGGATTTGGGTGAAGATTGGGCGGGAGATGGGAGTGGCAGAGGAAAATGGTACACCGGATTTTTTTTGTGGAGTGGTTAAGGGAATCACATAGCTCCCATCTCCGATGGGAAATGAAAAGGCTTTTTTGTGACAAAGGAGACGACTGTATGAAGTTTTAAGATTGGGGTGGTAGGGGTGGTCATGGGTGAAGGCATGCTGATGTTGGGTATGGAGGTTCTTGTAGTCCTCTTAGTACCATAAATTCATGGGGTAGGACCTAGGTTTTTGGGAGGGGGAGGTGAAATGAGTGGAGTGGGGGTAGTTTTTGTGGACAACTTCCACGCTGTAGAAATACTTCTATATATTACGATGCCCAGAATTGTAGATGGTGGTACCCAACACTAAAATCAATGTATAAGATTATAGAGGACTATTCCTTGCCATGTTTAATGCTCCCCAGAATTAGAATAACAATACTCTCTGGTATTAATGGCTTCCAAATGTATAGAACGCTTCCCAGTAGTGGAGTAGAGGCTTAGGAATTGAGTGATGATGCCCAACTAAGCTAGAATACTCTCCACTGTAGAATATAATTTAAGATTTCTCCACTCAGCAAATGTAGAGAGTGACTATTACCTGTTGCCCTTTCATGCACCTGGGGGGTGTTATATAAAAATATAACATAATATATAAATATATACATATTAAATATCAATATTAATTATTAACATTAGTATATATTAATAATTAATAATGATTAATTAGTTAATTAGAAAAAGTAAAGAGATGTACCCTTTCATTTGAAAATGCGTGATAAGGCTTATATAAAGCCCTACTGATGTAAATGTAAATCATATATCTTATCTCATACTTTTATATATACATTCTTTTATCCAAATGGATTTTTATATACTATTCCAAATATTTTGGTACTATGTGTGTGACGAACTTTTGTTTGGCTCATTTGGTATCAGAACCAATCTGATTCTAGCTTGTGGCCAACATCGTCAAGGTTTCCTTGAATTAAGTCTTTGACCTTACTCAAAAGAAAGAGAGAAAGTTAAAAAAAAAATTACAAAGAACTAAAAAAGTAAAGAGAAAATAAAATATAGAAACCGCACATGGTTTCTTAAAAAAACTATACATGGATTCTTTTCCAACAACAAACAACATGTAATTTAATAAATTCAATATTACTTAATAATATTCATATTATTAATATTGAATTTTTAAAATTCTAATTTTCTAAAATTTGTATATATTAATTTATAATAATAATGTTTATTAGTATAAAATTACTCATTCCCAAATCTTTAAAATATTGTTATTAATTATATTAACACATTATTTCATTATCATTATTTTTAAATTGTTTATATATATATATATATATATATATATATATATA
>LPNX010742656.1:446988-467806 GCA_001517045.1 Pseudotsuga menziesii
TGCGGAGCTAAATTCGATGGGGACATCAAGTGAGGCCCTTATATATCAATATATAGCCACCCATGGATTTGACCTCGAGACCTTCTGCTCACAACTTAAAGCACTCAACCACTTGAGCTATCCCACCAGACTATATATATATATATTATTGAAATAATAATTATTTTTGGAAAAGAAAAAAGGTTATTTAACCTAATAAGAAGAAGACAAGTAGTTAAAGGAAGACAATTTATCGTCGAAGAATTCAAAATCGAAGGAAGAATCTTCGAAGAAGTCAAAGTTAATTGAAGGCTCGTCAAAGAATTCAAAATCAAAAGAAGACTATCTATCATCAAAGAAGTCGAAGACCATGGAAGCCAAATTAAGGTTTTATCAAAGAGACAATGATGAATTGGGAGACATGAATAACAACTTGGAAATAAGGATTAAAATACATGAGATTCAAAAGGAGTTCAAAGAACGACAAATTTCCAACCAAAAAAATGATATAGAAAAATTGTCTGCGAAAATTGAGGAATTAAAAGACGAAAAAGGATTTCAATCAGAGATTAAAAAATCAGGATATAAAGAAACAATTAAACTAATATAAAGAAGAAATAATATGCTTGAACAAAATCATTAACGACAAGGATGAAGAATTGTCGCAGATACGAAAATCTGCGAAAGAAATTAAAAGATCAAGAATCAGAAGTCGATCTGTGTTGACAACAGATAAAAGTTCTTCAACAACAAAATGATGACTCTAAAAGGCACACAAGTTGGAGCTTGCAAAAAGTAATAAAGCATTATTCAATAATTCCGAAGAAATTTTCAGATTAAAGAACCATAATAAGACCTTAGTCACGAAAATTAAGAAGTTGAAAAATAGTTGGAATGCAGAACACTCTACAGAAGACATTGAAGGAAAACTTCTAGACAAGCAGGTAGAAAATAGCTGCATCAGAAGTCATAACGAAGATCTTAAGGAATAACTTCAGAAGTTCGAAGATGACAGAAAGTTGAAAGTAGAATCGATTAAGAAGTTTCAAAGTGACAACATGCAGTTAGAAAACAAGTTGGAAAAGATACAGAACGAAACATTAAAACCTCAAGGGATGAAAATACAACTTCCAACTCAGATCAATGCTCAAAAGACGATGCTCGTAAAAGAAAATGACATTGTGAAAATTTTCTATTGACACCCTAGTCATAAAAACTGATATCGTAAAAAGGGGGAAACGTCAAAAGATAATTGTACTAATGTGATCAAAGCTTCTGACGTCAGGTCAATACGGAATCCCAATAGTCAGCAACAAATCAATTTGGGATGGATTGATCTGTCAACATATCGAAAGTTATGGTCTACACTTAGAAGTTCATATCAACATGTTTCGTCAGCTACGACGTAAGAAGGAACGATGCGACAACATTATAAGGCTTTGAGGACAAAGCCTTTCTAAGAGAGAGGTAGTGTTATATAAAAAATATAACATAATATATAATATATAAATATTAAATATCAATATTAATTATTCATATTAATATATATTAATAATTAGTAATGATTAATTATTTGATTAAAAAAAGTAAAGAGATGTATGCTTTCATTTGAAAAGGCACGATAAGGCTTATATAAAGCCCTACCAAAGTAAATGTAAATTATATATCTTATCTCATACTCTTATACATATATTCTTTTATCCAAATGGATTTTTATATACTATTCCAAATATTTTGATAGTATGCGTGTGAACGAACTTTTGTTTGGCTCAGGGGGTTAGGTTGGCGTGGCAAAAATCTTCAAGCCAAGGAGGATAGACCCTGTGAATTACTAAGGCTGATTAAGATTTAGATGGTGGTTTATGATTGATTAAGTTGTTTAGGAGTTTTTATAAAAATGACGCAAGAGATTGCAATAGTGATTAAGACAATAACATGAGCAACATAATCAATCAACACATTGTAAATTAAAGAAAATGCTTATACGATAAAAGCAAGGACCAATGTGAAAACTGGACGTTGGAATGGAGTGCCAGTGGAGTGTTGGATGTATTGCAATTGTTCTTGGTCGATTTTAAGTTTATGAATTAATGAATGGATTATGAAGGAGGGGGATTCCCAATATACCACGAATGTACAAGTAATATGTCCAGACTCAGTAAGTGTGGTAGCACATGAAAAAATGTGGGCTAAATGGAGTCACAGGGGAATGTCCAACACTACACCAACAAGGATGTAGCTTGACAGGGCCTCGTGGTCGCTTTTTAGTTATTCCTACTTCCATGGTACAATTTGCCCACATGAAGCAAAACACAACATTGGATTTTCATTGTTTGGAGGTTAATTGAAAGTGTGAAAGCTAATTAAACTAGTCACTCAATCCCTTTCTGGATGTGATCAATTGGTCGGTCAGAGCCCCAAAGATCCAAAGCATAATGAGGACGAGCCTTGTTGGTTTTAAGTGTTTTTTAACAATGTTTTCTTGGTTAGAAAAGGAAACCTAAGAATCTCTTTCTAGGTCCAGTAGTCGGGCATGCCCTTGTCTGTGAACCGTACTCGGGAAGACAAGGAGGTTTATTTTAAAAGTGAAATTGCAAAAAAGAAAGGTTTTCTAATTGCTACCCAGAACAAATCTTTTCCTTTTTGGTAATTCAGTATAGCACAACGGGTTAGTATTTGTATTACTTTGCAATGGATGAAATTAAAATAGCAAATTATACTGTTCTGTAAAGCAAAACTATACTAACAAAAGCAAAACCATGAAAAAAGTGCATCGACGCAAATCGCCCAAGGGGGGATGGGGAGTGGGCTCTTAGGAGCTTGCTCAAAACTTCATTGATGCGATCTCCAATGACTGAGGTGGATGCCAAAGGTCCTGATAGATCTGGATCCAAAGGTTTTACAAGTTTAGAAAGGTAAGATCAAGAAAGTTGCTCTGGGAGGTCTTTTAATAATTTATATTTTTTTATTTTCTGGTAGCACTTCTCCTTGTCCTGTCAGTGAAAGATAAAAAAAAGCCACCTGTAATGCACCAAATGTTCCAAATACAACATTAAAAGCATAATATTTAATTATTGAATGATCGAAAAATATGCACAAGTACTTAACAATACTATATCTACTCTAAGAATGATGGTTTATAATTCTATATCTAGAAACATGCTTAAAAAGATCAACCTTTAGATATTCTTTTGAAAGAGAAACTAAACTACTTAAGCACGTGAGTAACCGTAACCAAAAGGGAAAGTTTGATTTAAATTGAAGAAGAGAGAGAAGGAATGTTGGAAGCCTGGGAATATTTGGGGCGTGGAGTTTGCAAGTGGAAAGCAGAGGGACTATGCTCTTCAAAATTTGCTTGAAAGTCGGAGTCAACCAAGATCAACCATCCTTTCAAGCTAGATACTTGCATCAACTTAGAAATCTTTACACAAGAAAATGTTACAAGCAAAAGTGTTGCTGGAAGTAGAAACTTGGAAAGCATGCAATTAAACAAAATGTACATGCGAGCTAAGAGATATACAAACATCAAACAATAAGAACATGAATCAAACTAGAACAATCTCTTATCCTACCGGGAGAAAGCTCCCCTTGTAAGCCTGTTGTCCGCAGATTGCACACCAGCAGCAGAAACTTTCTGAAAGCTGTCTCCTCACTTGAGAAACTGGGAGAGGTGTGATGTTGGGGGTAAGCACAGAGCTAGGTATGTCACCTACTCCTAGCTCCTCTGTTTAGGCTAAGTCCTAACGAATCCAAGGGGGGTAGTCCCTAACAAAGAGTTTTCTATGGCTCAATGTTGTTAAAGTGTTTTTAATTGGTTACAGATGCGGATGGGTGTTGTTTAGGAGTTATTGTGATTAAATGTGTTTGTTTATTATGAATTCGACACATAAGACAAAGCAATCCATGTTGCTATCAAGAGAATTAAAAGATAAACAATAATTCAAGACTTTGCGAAATAAGGATGCATTCACAGATAAGAATTTAAATATGCCAAAGACAAGTGATCCAGATATAAGAGTTACGCAAAAATTAAAAGATCAGTGCCCTTATGCAGTCAACGCTCTGCAAAGCCTTAAGAAATAAACAAGTCCTGAAATAAAGCTAGTGGATGTAACGTTGTGCAAGTGCTCTTGGTATATTTTAAGGATTTTAAGTGATCTTGCTTATGGTGTCAGTGAAGGTTTTTCAAGAGCCGGGAAAATGTTCCAAGTTTAATTTGTTGAATACATGATGGCCCGCCCAGTATCTCAGGCTGGTATCACGAAGATTGACCAGCTAGCTGAGAAGCTTAGACAGCGGGGAGTTCCGACGCCTCTACTAAGAAGAACTTAGGAAATTCTCTACAACGCCGGTGCGTTGGTTATGGGGTTTAAATTTTATTATGTTTCTCTTGCAAGATTAAAAATCCAATGCCGTTTTTGGGTACTCCGATTTTGAAGTCGGTCAGAGCATACTTCGGCAAGGAGACAATGAAGTTAATTAATTATGGGGAAGTGAGTTGCAAATTTTATTAAGTCGATTAATTAAGACTCTTCGACAGAGAGCGCTCTTGACCTTGTCTTATGACAAAGGTTCAAGAGGCTTAGCTAATCTAAATGCCTAATGCAAGGATATGCAAGTATAACTATGCTCTCCGATAGAGAGTTCTCTTGACTTGGGTTATGACAAGTTCAAGAGACTTAATTAATTGATTAAACTTAAAAGAAAAATAAAGATCTAAACGACCCAAGAGTCTCTTTCAGGTTTTTTAGGCCCTAATCGGGAAAGCATGTGGGTAAGTAAAATTATATCAAAAAGTAAACAAACTTTGCATTAGCTAAGTAAATAAACAAAGAAACCTTTTTGTCTTTTATATTTTATGAATGATAAACTAATTAGAAATGAACTATCCAATTTTAATGAAAAAAAAAAAAACCAAAACAATTGAAACTATTCTATCCTACTTTTAACAAATTGTGAAACAAAGCATGAAAATGAGGAGACGGTACAAGCTTTCCCCAAATGGGGGAAAAGGGGTGTAGGAGCTGTAATCCCACTTGCTCTTTATTAATTTGTTTACAATGCTTTCCTTTGCTGCCCTTTTTTGCTTCTTTTCTTATTCCTAGAAGGCTTTTGGAGCAATCTGCAGAAGGGGAAAAGAAGAAGAGGGAATTTATGGGTTTTTTAGGGCTTGATTCTTCAGAATTTTGCCAGCATTTACGCTGTACTTGTCACAGGAGTAATAAATCAGCAAGCATATATCGTTTTGTTTTTTTGGACTGGGGGAATCGGCAACTGGGGACGGGCTGGTACTTGCGTGACACGGGGTTTAGGGATCCAATCCCGCTACCACTATAACCCTAGGTGCAACCACAAGCCCCGAACCATGGCGCACGGGTAAATTTGGGGGGATTTGAACATGAGACCTTCCATTTACAAACAATTCCACTTTACCACTTGCTCTGCCCCCCACGGGCCAGCAAGCATATATTGTTAAAAGATGGTAGGAAAGACAATGCAAAATAAAAATTTAAAAAAAAAATTGGAAAAAATTTTATACTTGGAAAAAATTTTGAACATTCACATGCAAAGCATAAATTTTCCCTAGATCTAATGAAAGAAACTAGATCTAGAAAAATCCCTAAAAATAGATCTGAATAATGAGTATTGAAACTTAGATCTATTTCATGAGGAAATGCAAAAATTTTAAAAAGGGAAAGGTAGAGGTAGAAGTTTGAAGATGGAGCTTTGGAGTAAGATCTCTTTATGTTTTTCCTCTTGGACAAAGCCCAACTTTGTAGATCCTGAAAGACAACAGTGTTAGAAAAGTTCTTATGATGATGGAGATGAGATTGATGCAACTGAGCTTGCACCCTTCTCCAAACGGCAAGATCTGCTAAGACAATCAAATTCGAAACCTGGTGAGATCAAACAAAATAACTAGTATGCTATGAATATTAAACCATAATCACTACTTCATATAACTGAATACTTGTACTCATCTAGGTTAAGATAAAATTTGCATAATAATCCAAATTGACAGCTGCAAATGGAAGATCTTATGTTCTAACAATAGACTTCTAAAGCTAGTTATTTGATTCACCATACGAGTAACAAATTTAAAACAAGGAAATAAATCTCCTCATAAGATAGGCATCCAGCAATGAAGAAACAATCCCATAGACCTCCAAAGTCGAAAAGCTTTATTGAAATAAAGAATGATTACAATTTTTCGCAGAGTTTCTATGCACAAAAGTCCATGTTGTAGAGCTCAAAAGACCCTCTACTTATACAAAAAGGAAAGAAAATAAGGCTCAAATCCCTAAATCGAGACTAAGAGTAACACCGAAGTAATTGAATGAGCTCAGCATGATGATTTGGAGTTGAACTAAGCTGCAACTGAGTGCTGGAGTAATGAGGGGGGGTGAGGTGGCTGATCCTCCCTCGTAATGATCACCCAACCAATAGATAACCCACACTTCAACCAAAAATGGATTTGACCAAAGAGGGCAAATTTCTCACTGATAGTTCAACTGCTACACTCCGATACTTGATCTGAAACTGACCGATATTGATTGGAATCATCATAAATTCTCCGTGCCATGTCATTTAGCATTTTATTTCGCTGAATTTAGATTAATTTGTAGAGATTTGGATTTTCTCCAAAATAATCATTTTTATTAATTAATCAATATTTTCCCCAAAACTGACTTTTTTTGAGAAAATATGAGTTATGTGGCCGAATGATGATCTGAAACTTGGTGCTAGCTGGCTGGCTGGTCATGAATGATTTTTGGCTTAAGGTTAGAGCCTTCAATCACTGAATTCGGGTTCCGGATGACTGATTTATTACAAATTGAATTTTTCCATTTAAATTATGGAAAAATTTAATTAAAAACTTAGGAAAAATTAAAAAATAAAATTTTTGACGCGTCCGGTAAATTTTTTTCGGAATTTTTTTCTAAGAGTCCTAGTGACTTAGGACATGACCATAGTCTATTCTAACAATGTCTAGTAGGTTTATATATACTCAGTTGGGCTCTAATAACCCCCAAAGGCCCAGAATTCAAAATCGGGCATTCCAGCTTTGGAGGAAGCGGGAGAAAACCTCGTCAATTATACTCGGCTATAGGTAAAGTATAATTGTCAAGGGCAAAAAACTCCCTAGAATACTTTAGTTGAAATTCTACGTCTTAGGACATTGAACCACTCAAAAACACCCTACTAGCACATTTTATTACAAACCCTGTGGGGCCATGGTCATAATTATTCAAACAAAAAACTGACTAGCCAAAACAGGCTAGACACAAAGGCGGATCATCTGATACACTGGAATCAAACATTTATCATGTTTGTCAATTGGCGGCTCCTCAGCTAATCCAACTAAGTGCAAAATTAGTGGATAGCATCTGGCTCCAACTGCGGGACGTGTACTCGATTTAGTCTCTTATGCAAGGAGAGCATACGAGAACACCATAATCTCTGGTTTCAACACATTCTGTAAAAACATCTCAACTTGACAAGAAAAGCCTCAGTAGCACAAGTTTTATGAAAAAGAGCCATTGATCCAAAAGTTGGTTTATTCAAAGGAATGACAAAACTTAACTGAAAAATTTATTTATTCCTAAGTACAGAAAGAAAATGCTACAGTAAATGCTCACTTTAAGGAGCCTATTTTCCTACTCTAAGCATGGAAATAAAAACGGTTGTGTAATCATAAATCCAATGTAACCACCTAAGCATTTTATTAATGTAAAAAGGTTTTTCCTTGTCTTTGGTTACCAACCAAAACAAGAATATTTTATTCAGAAAATGCAAACCTGCGTGATAATCCAGAATGGGCGGGCTGGGTGGGAAATCATAGGCATGAATAATATCCTCAAACTTTTTCCCAAACTGGTAGGTGCTTGCGTAGGATGCTTCTATCCATGACTGGATAGGGCTGATATACAAATCGGGATGATGAGGCAGGTTGACCACTCCATCATGTTGATCATCAAGTATCAAATGATAACTCGTTGTATAAGCCCCAAGTTGCTCCAAAACATAAGGAAAATCTATATGTGAAGACGATGGTTGAGAAAAAACTTCAACTAGTTGCACCCCATCTGATTCTTCACTATATTGTTTCTCCAAGTCCTCATTATAGATACTCAAATATAACTTTGACTGATCATAGGAAAACTCCGACTGCTCTTCTTTACAACTTTTATGAGTTTCAGAATAACAGTTCCCCTCGCTGGACACATCATAGATGAGATTCTCAAAAATATTTTCAAAAGTAACATAGGTTGGATTTTCAATAAAAGTCCAATAGTCATCATTGCCATCTATGTCGGATATGAGAGATGCCTCATCACTGGTATCAAGTCCCTGGCTACATTCCTCATTCTGCTCGAAACAATCTTCTTCAAAAAGCTGGGTTTCAAAGATATCACAGGGGAACCAACTTTCCAAATATTTGTCATCAGGTGGAAAGCATGGAGGATTCCCATCACACAAAACTTCTAAGATTAAAGTCTCGTAGTTATCATCCATCTTAGATGTAAGGGATTCCTCCTCACTTGTATCACATCCTTGGCTATATCCCTCCTCATGATCATAGTCATCTTCTTCAGAAAAAAGGTCACAAGGTAGCAAACCTTCCAAACTATCATCATTATGTTCATTTGTAGGATTAGTACCAAAGTTTTTTAGTGAGGTTATCCAACTGTTGACTATAATCTTCAACTTGACGCCAGGTTTCTGTGGTGTCAGGATGGAGCTGTCCAACTGTCTTAATGTACTCAGGCTCTCTTGAATATTGTTTTTCCTTTCTCCAACTTTCTTCGGAAAGATTATGTATGTCACCTACATAGTTTATATACTCAGGCTCGCTTGATGGTGCTTTAGGGCCATAACCCTCTGGAAAACCATGCTCTTGAACATAGCATGCATAATAGCAAGAAGATTCTTCATGAAGGTCTTCACATGCCCTAAAAAATGGTGTGTAAGTTTCAACCATGTTAGCAGACTCTAGCTGATGAGGAGGCCTCTGTTCATGGTTGGGTGCCTTTCTTTGCCAATTTACTTTTGGAGGAAATGTTCTTGGAACAAGTTGTGATTGTGCTCTTTCCATACTAATGACCTTGTTCTGCATCTCTTTCATTTGAGTTAGATGTTTATCTTCCATTCTTCCAAGTCTTTCCTTCATTTCCATCATTTGTTTTCTGTAGGAATCCTCTTCTTGATGCTCATTTGTCTTTAACAGAGTCGAGGAATTTGAATAACCAGGAAGGTTGGATTCACCTGAAGACTGCATATTTCTGTCTATTTTGACTGCCATTTCTTGTGCGTTTAGAAGAGTAGTGGATTCTTAATCCTTGATCTGATCTTGCATCTTCCCAAAAAGTGCTTCATTGTAATAAAGCAAGATAGATGGTGCAGGTGGTTTGTAAATGGCAGGAATGGCATTGGATAGTTCTGTGAATCTTTGGTTGAACTCATCCATAATCTCGTTCTCCTTCTTCTTTATGTTTGTTACATAAGCCAGTTGATGCCTAGGCTTCTTCTTTTCACCAAACCTATTAGTGAAGGCAGTCTTGAAAGCTTTAAGTGTAGCAAAGGAGTTGTCTGGTAAATTGTTGTACCAGTCACCAACCCTTCCATCCAAAGATAGAGCAAATAACTTCATGTAGACATCATCATGTTGGCTTACAGGATCACTGACACAGGCATTGATGCATCTAGAAAAGTTCCTGAGGTGCATGCCGGAAGTTGTGGCATCAATGTCGGTATACATCAGGGGTTTCTCGACAGCTTTGTCTAGAAGACGATGGGGTTGACCTGCTAACTGAAAAAAGTCAAGTTGAGTAAAATACTCACCCATTATGTCGGAAACACTAGTGTTAATGTTTTCTTGAGAATTAGTTTCTAGAAATAAATTATGGATGTCCGACAAAGATTGAGATCCAAGATCTTCAAGGATTTTACGAGAAGCAAGTTTATTTAGCCTCCTCCTATAAAGCTTTTCACGCTCAGGGATAAAACTAAGTAAACCTTCAAAGTTTCTCCTGGTTGAATACCTTGGTAAAATTAAAGACAGTGGAGTCGCCAGATGGATTTCAAGTCTAAGATCAGCGAGGTGATTAAACTAAAAATCTATCAAAAAGGTAAAAACTAGAAAAAACTAAGGTCGTTTAGGAACAAAAAAATTGTCCCCGGCAACGGCGCCAAAAGATATTGTCCGCTGATGGCACACCGGCAGCAGAAACTTTCCGAAAGCTGTCTCCTCACTTGAGAAAGTGGGAGAGGTGTGACCTTGGGGGCAAGCACAGAGCTAGGTACTGTCACTTACTCCTACCTTCTCCGCTTAGGCTAACTCCTAATGAAGCCAAGGGGGTAGTCCCTAACAGAGAGTTTTCTATGGCTCAATGTTGTTAAAGTGTTTTTAATTGGTTACGAATGCGGATGGGTGTTGTTTAGGAGTTATTGTGATTAAATGTGTTTGTTTATTATGAATTTGACACATAAGACAAAGCAATCCACGATGCTATCAAGAGAATTAAAAGATAAACAATAATTCAAGACTTTGCGAAATAAGGATGCATTCACAGATTAGAATTTAAAGATGCCAAAGACAAGTGATCCAGATATAACAATTATGCAAAAATTAAAAGATCAGTGCCTTTATGGAGTCAACGCTCTGCAAAGCCTTAAGAAATAAACAAGTCCTGAAATAAAGCTAGTGGATGTAACGTTGTGCAAGTGCTCTTGGTATATTTTAAGGATTTTAAGTGATCTTGCTTATGGTGTCAGCGAAGGTTTTTCAAGAGCCAGGAAAATGTTCCAAGTATAATCTGTTGAAGACATGGCGGCCCGTCCAGTATCTCAGGCCGGTATTGTGAAGATTGACCAGCTAGCTGAGAAGATTAGAATTTAAAGATGCCAAAGACAAGTGATCCAGATATAACAATTATGCAAAAATTAAAAGATCAGTGCCTTTATGGAGTCAACGCTCTGCAAAGCCTTAAGAAATAAACAAGTCCTGAAATAAAGCTAGTGGATGTAACGTTGTGCAAGTGCTCTTGGTATATTTTAAGGATTTTAAGTGATCTTGCTTATGGTGTCAGCGAAGGTTTTTCAAGAGCCAGGAAAATGTTCCAAGTATAATCTGTTGAAGACATGGCGGCCCGTCCAGTATCTCAGGCCGGTATTGCGAAGATTGACCAGCTAGCTGAGAAGCTTAGACAACGGGGAGTTCCGGCGTCTCTACTAAGAAGAACTTAGGAAATTCTCTACAACGTCGGTGCCTTGGTCTTGCAAGATTAAAAATCCAATGCCGTTTCTGGGTACTCCGATTTTGAAGTCGGTCAGAGCATACTTCGGCAAGGAGACAACGAAGTTAATTAATTATGGGGGAATGAGTTGCAAATTTTATTAAGTCGATTAATTAAGACTCTCCGACAGAGAGCGCTCTTGACCTTGTCTTATGACAAAGGTTCAAGAGACTTGGCTAATCTAAATGCCTAATGCAAGGATATGCAAGTCTAACTATGCTCTCCGATAGAGAGTGCTCTTGACTTGGGTTATGACAAGTTCAATAGACTTAATTAATTGATTAAACTTAAAATAAAAATAAAGATCTAAACTACCCAAGAGTCTCTTTCAGGTTTTTTAGGCCCTAATCGGGAAAGCATGGGGGTAAGTAAAATTATATCAAAAAGTAAACAAACTTCTCATTAGCTAAGTAAATAAACAAAGAAACCTTTTTGTCTTTTATATTTTATGAATGATAAACTAATTAGAAATGAACTATCCAACTTTAATGAAAAAAAAACAAAACAATTGAAACTATTCTATCCTGCTTTTAACAAATTATGAAACAAAGCATGAAAATGAGGAGATGATACAAGCTTCCCCCAAATGGGGGAAGAGGGGTGTGGGAGCCGTAATCCCACTTGCTCTTTATTAAATTGTTTACAATGCTTTCCTTTGCTGCCCTTTTTTGCTTCTTTTCTTATTCTTGGAAGGCCTTTGGAGCAATCTGCAGAAGGGAGAAAGAAGAAGAGGGAATTTATGGGTTTTTAAGGGCTTGATTCTTCAGAATTTCGCCGGCATTTACTCTGAACCTGTCACAAAAGTAAAAAATCAGCAAGCATATATTGTTAAAAGATGGTAGGAAAGACAATGCAAAAATAAAAATTAAAAAAAAAAATTGGAAAAGTTTTTATACTTGGAAATTTTTTTGAACATTCACATGCAAAACATAAATTTTCCCTAGATCTAATGAAAGAAACTAGATCTAGCAAAAGCCCTAAAAATAGATCTGAATAATGAGTATTGAAACTTAGATCTTTTTCATCAGGAAATGCAAAAATTTTAAAAAGGGAAAGGTAGAGGTAGAAGTTTGAAGATGGAGCTTTGGAGTAAGATCTCCTTATGTTTTTCCTCTTGGACAAAGCCCAACTTTGTAGATCCTGAAAGACAACAGTGTTAGAAAAGTTCTTATGACGATGGAGATGAGATTGGTGCAACTGAGCTTGCACCCATCTCCAAACGGCAAGATCTGCTAAGACAATCAAACTCGAAACCCAGTGGAATCAAACAAAATAACTAGTATGCTATGAATATTAAACCATGACCAATACTTCATATAACTGAATACTTGTACTCATCTAGGTTAAGATAAACTTTGCAGAATAATCCAAATTGACAGCTGTAAATGGAAGATCTTATGTTCTAACAATAGACTTTTAAAGCTAGTTATTTGATTCACCAAATGAGTAACAAATTTAAAACAAGGAAAGAAATCACCTCATAAGATAGACATCCACCAATGAAGAAACAATCCCATAGACCTCCAAAGTCGAAAAACTTATTGAAATAAATAATGATTACAATTTTTTGCAGAGTTTCTATGCACAAAAGTCTATGTTGTAGAGCTCAAAAGAGCCTCTACTTATACAAAAAGGAAAGAAAATAGGGCTCAAATCCCTAAATCCGGACTAAGAGTAACACCAAACTAATTTAATGAGCTCGGCATGATGATTTGGAGTTGAACTGAGCCGCAACTGAGTGCTGGAGTAATGAGGGGGGGTGAGGTGGCTCATCCTCCCTCGTAATGATCACCCAACCAATAGATAACCCACACTTCAACCAAAAACGGATTTGACCAAAGAGGGCAAATTTCTGACTGATAGTTCAACTGCTACACTCCGATACTTGATCTGAAACTGACCGATATTGATTGGAATCATCATAAATGCTCCGTGCCATGTCATTTAGCCTTTTATTTCGCTGAATTCGGATTAATTTGGAGAGATTTGGATTTTCTCCAAAATAATCATTTTTATTAATTAATCAATATTTTCCCCAAAACTGACTTTTTTTGAGAAAATATGAGTTATGTGGCCGAATGATGATCTGAAACTTGGTGCTAGCTGGCTGGCTGGTCATGAATGATTTTTGGCTTAAGGTTAGAGCCTTCAATCACTGAATTCGGGTCCGATCAAAATTTTGACGCGTCCGATCAAAATTTTTTGGGATTTTTTTGGAGCGTCCTAGTGACTTAGGACATAACCATAGTCTATTCTAACAATGTCTAGTAGGTTTATATATAATACTCAGTTGGGTTCTAATAACCCCCCAACGCCCAGAATTCAAAATTGGGCATTCCAGCTTTGGAGGAAGCGGGAGAAAACCTCGTCAATTATACTCGGCTATAGGCAAAGCATAATTGTCAAGGGAAAAAGACTTCCTAGAATACCTTAGTTGAAATTCTACGTCTTAGGAGACCGAACCACTCAAAAACACCCTTCTAGCACATTTTCTTACAAACCCCGCGGGGCCATGGTCATAATTATTCAAACAAAAAGCTGACTAGCCAAAACAGGCTAGACACAAAGGCGGATCATCTGATACATTGGAATCAAACATTTATCATGTTTGTCAACTGGCGGCTCCTCAACCAATCCAACTAAGTGCAAAATTAGTGGATAACAAGGCCCACAACAAACCAAAGAAATGCACAAAGAAAAGAAGCAAATAACGGTTACCTTATAAACCATGCAATAATAATCCACACACAATGATGCTCAACACAAGAGATTTTCCTCTAAATCCTTCTATTATTCCATAAAATATTACAAGATTACAAGTATACAACTGAATAGCCTTTCGGTCCTCTCTGACAATCCATACAATGAGCTTGGAGCCCTTCTTAAATAACAAAAATGGCAAAGGCGGGCGGGGGGGCGGGGGGCATCCATCACTAAGGTTCAAGTTGAGTTCATGGAGGAAAATGTGGATCTTGATTGATTGGATCACATGGAGGAGGTGCCATCTCTCCAAGAGAGGTGCGCCCCTCACCTACTCTTACACCAACCCACTTGATGAGTGCCACATAACACAAGTTGCAAGTGAAAAAGGAGGGACGCATTTCCAACTTTGAGTAAAATTTGAGTGAGCTTGAATGAACTTGAGAAATCCACGTGATTGGTTTGGTAGCAATCTCAATGTAGAGAGGCCACATCTCATAAGAGATGTGCCTTCACTTCAATCATATTAATCCATCCACACGTGAGCCAAAACAAATGCATGCGTGTGCTTTATTGGGGGTGGTGCACTTCCTAGCTTGGGATGATTCACTAACTCCCAAATCAATCTCAAAAGTGACGCTTTAAACCTTAGCTTGATTTGCATTTCACTAAAAGACAAACCTAGCACATCACCAACATGCTTGATCGGATTGACGTCTGTTGTCCGCCGATTGCACACCAGCAGCAGAAATCAATTGAAAGCTGTCTCCTCACTTAGAAAAGTGGGAGAGGTGTGACCCTGGGGGCAAGCATAGAGCTAGGTACTGTCACCTACTCCTAGCTCCTCCGTTTAGGCTAACTCCTGACGAAGCCAAGGGGGGTAGTCCCTACAAAAGAGTTTCTATGGCTCTTAAGTTGTTAAAGTGTTTTTAAGGGTTGCGGATGCGGATGGGTGTTTTTTAGGAGTTATTATGATTAGAAGGTGTTATACTTGTTATAAGTGTGATACAAAATCAAAGAGCAATCCACGTTGCAACAAGAGATTAAAAGATAAGTTTAAATTACAGACTTTAATTAAGCATTCAGTGATAGCAATTATAATAAACCATAGACAATCGATCAAATAATACAATTATGCAAATTTAATCAAGGACCAATGCCTTATGGAGTCAATGATACTGAAATGCGCAAATAAACAATAAGTCTAGGAATCCAACTAGCGAGTATTAGATTGTGCGAATGTTCTTGGTAAGTTTTAAGGATTTTATATGCTCTGGATTTAGATGTCTAGGAAACCTAACCGAAAATACTTTCAGTGGCTCCGTTCAAAGACATGACGGACCTGTCTGGAATCACAAGCTAGGTGTTCAGAGAATTTAACCAGCGAGTGTCCAGATTGGGTTGCCCGACGCCCACACTTGGAATTTGCCCACTACCTGAGTATTTATCGAGATAACGCCGGTGCGTTGGTTGTGGGGTGTTAAGTATTATTAGGTTACTCTTGCAAGGTTTAAAGATCCAGTGCCGTTTCTGGGTATTTTGATTTGAGATCGGTCAGAGCATACTTCGGCAAGGATGGGAGGGAGTTAATTAATTAAAGGGATGTGTGTTGCAAATTTTATTAAACTAGTTAATTAAACTCTCCGACAGAGAGCGCTCTTGACCTCGTCTTATGACAGTGGTTCAAGAGTCTTAGCTAATCTAAGATGCCTAATGCAGGGGTATGCAGATCTGAAAATGCTCTTCGATAGAGAGTGCTCTTGACTTGTGTTACTGCAAGTTCAAGAGTCTTACTTATTGATTAGTTAAACTAGAAAACAATATGATGCATGGAAGTAAAGTAAAGATAGTTAAACAAACTCTCCGACAGAGAGCACTCTTGATCCACCTTATGGTGAGAGTCAAGAGATTTTGGTTCCTTTTAAGATTGACAATTATATAGAAAGATACCAAAATACAATTAATAAAGTTTAATCTAGCAATTAGTGGAAATGAAAACTAAGTCTAATCAATAAAACTAAACTAAGTACTTTTAGTTGAAACTATGCTAAGAAACATGAAAAAGGAACAGAAGACACACTTCTCCCAAATAGGGGAAGTAGAAAAGATGGGAGACTTGCTCCCAATAGCTTTTTTATTAATTTTTTACAATGCTTTGTTATGCTCAGTTTCTTCTTGAATGAGCAGATGGTGAGAAAGGGAAGAAAGAGAAGGGAGATGTTTTAGTCTTTTTTCTCTTGCTTGCTTCCTTGCTTACTTTTAGCCTTTGGGCTCTCCTTCACCTGCCTAAAACTAATAGCTCTGTGGCTTTTTGATGATGCTTGGATTCCTTGAAGCTTGAAAATTCCGGAAGTTGTCTTGACTTCAAGAGGAGAGGATGCACTTGAGCTCAAACTCTTCCTTGATTTGATGAGGTGATTTGCACAAATTCAACTCAACACTTGCAAAAAGATGGATTAGATCACGTATGCTTTATCAATTAAAATGTAAAAGATCATATCATATAATTGAATAATCAATGCTACTTTCAATTCCTAAGAGCAAAATCATAAAAGGTTAAATTGAAACTTCAAGTAATTGATCTTACATGCTTATAGAAGCCTTCTAAAGCATGAATCATTATCTAACATAAGCATGAAAAGAAAGAATTTGAAACATTATCACCTCATTCGCCAAGCATTCATCCACATTTAACAAACCATGTAAGCCTCCAAAGCCTTAAAATTTTATTCCACGGTTGCATAAAGCAACAAGCATTACAGAGTTTGGACAGAGTTTCTCTACACAAAAATCCATCCGAATAGAGCTAAAGGAGCCTCTATTTATACAATGAATGAAGAACCCAAAACCCTAAAACCAGAAAACCAGACCTAACCAGACTGGCCACCACTGAAAGACCAGACCTAAAGAAGACGAGTTGGGAATGAGGGGAGGCCTCCACCTAGGCAAGGCGCCCCCATTCTAACCCTTAGCAGCAAAAACCAAGCCCAGATCCATCCCACACGTGTGAGGGCGCATCTGCTGGAGAGAGAAGGCGTGGGCATGAAAGGAAGCGTGATCTGGTAGGTAAAGCCCCAACTTAGGTATGGAGGAGCCATTGCTAGGTCTGGAGAGGCCACTGCCGGTGTAATCTTCAGTCTTTACCTCGGTCAAATCATCAAACCAATGAGAGCTCTCCATCTCATCCAATTCGGGAGTTTAGCTGGAGATGACAAATCTGTTAACTGAATATATCTTTATTGCTCACTGAATGCTGACTGAAGCTGAGTTATGATAACTCCAATCATCATAAATGCCCATTGAGATGCCATTTGGCCTTTTATTTCGCTGAATTTGGATTAATTTGGAGAGTTTTATTTTTCTCCAAAATAATCAATTTTTAATAAATAATCATTTTTTTCCTCAAAAATGACTTTTTTGAGAAAATGAGCATTATGTGTCTGATTGATGATCTGAAAGTTGGATCTGATTGGCTGGCCGATCAAGAATGATTTTTGGCTTAAGGTTAGAGCCTTCAATCACTGAAAACGGAGTCCGGATGACTAACTTATTACAAACGAGATTTTTTCAAATAATTTATTTAAAAAATTAATCAAAAAACTTAGGGAAATAATTAAAAAATTAAAAAATTAAAAAATAATTTTTTAACTCGTCCGGAAATTTTTTTTCGGAAATTTTTAAAGGTCCTATTGACTTAGGACATGACCATGCTCTATTCTAACAATGCCTAGTAGGTTTATAAACACTTAGTTCAGCTCTAATAACCCCCCAAGGCCTAGAATTCAAAATCGGGCATTCCAGCTTTGGAGGAAGCGGGAGAAACCTCGTCAAATATACTCGGCTATAGGCAAAGAATAATTGTCAAGGGCAAAAAACTCCCTGGAATACCTTAGTTGAGATTCTACGTCTTAGGAGACCGAACCACTCAAAATACCCTACTAGCACATTTTATTACAAACCCCGCGAGGCCATGGTCAAAATTATTCAAATGAAAAACTGGCTAGCCAATATTGGCTAGACATGAAGACGGATCAACTGATACATTGGAATCAAACATTGGACATGTTTGTCAACTAGCGGCTCCTCAGGTAACCCAACTATGGTACAAAAAAGTTGGTAACAACGTCTAAATCCTAGGAAGCCAAGTCTTTTACAAAAAGTTTGCCATGGTAGTACATTTATTGCAATTCCTCCAAGGGGGTATGAACATGTGGTACAAAAAATAAAAGGGCTAAGAAGGCGTGATGGATTTTTGAACTTTGATATGACCAAGTGGTACTTGATCATTCTTTTCCAGCTCACCTGAAAGTCCAATTATGTGCACCTAGTTGGTAACACTACCCAACAATCATACATGAAACAAGGAGACACACAGAAAGGAAGAACTCGCTGCCCCAAACTGTGTACTCACCCAGCAAAGAGAAGTGCATGCTTTAGCTCATTGACTTGGCCCAACAAGAGATATGACAGCCCACAACATACAATCGACCTTCCAACAACAACTGTGCTCAACAAATAGAGGAATCGGCCCACAGTAATAATGCCCACACTGGAAACCACAGACCAACATGAGAAGAATGTCCCCCATGTAAGGCAACTCAACTGAGCAGTAAGGAACTCAACGCCAATCAACAAAATAGTGGAGGAGATGAATAATATTGCTTACCTACACTTCCACACTAGATGACTCCCTCAAATCTCATCAAACAACAAATGATCTTCTTCAAACTTGCCTTGAATCTCTTCCTCTTTGAAGCACAATAAGAAATCCAAGTGATTTCTTCCTCACACAATAGCTAGGGTAGATTTGTCTCACCATTGAAATTATTTCATCCTTACGGTTTTCGTCCCAAGAGCAACAAGCTACAAGAGCTATCCAAAATTAATTTTTGAAAATAATTCATGAATGAATTGGAATAAGGTCCATTTCCTCTTTAACTCATTTTCCCCCCTTTTTCCACTTTTTACTTTTTCTCGCTCAACTTTTTATTAAAGTGACTTTATAAAGTTAAAGTCACTTTTAAGACCTCATTAAATAATTATAAAGTGACTTTGTTGAAGTAGTCATATAATATTTCCCTAAGTCACTTCATAGCCTGTTTTTTTAAATTAATTATTCAATGTCCTTTATAGTGTTTCTTTTTCGCCTATTGACATTGAATAATTGATTTAATCTCTCTGATTAGGTGGACACACTCCAAGTCACCTCCACTTGTTGCGCTAAAGAACACAAAGAAATTGGGGACATTATAGTCCTCCCTTCCCAAAGATTGCTTGTCCTCTAGCAACGCCATCCCAACTCCTTGATCAACAAGCTGAATCGACTGAAATTGATAGTGATCGCAGGTCCCAAACACCAGTCTAAAGATGTGGAGCACCGAATGGATACAATACTGCCCTGCAAAGTACTAACACAAGTTACCTCCTGAAGATCACAGATCAACAAAGTGAATAGATACTGTAGATACTCAGTGAACATCTCATAAAGTCACCCTCCTAGGGGTGTAAGTTAAATGCAAAGTAAAAGCAACTCAAAAAGGTTCTCTAATTAGTCCTACCACACATCTCTTTCCCCTTTCGGGTAATTCGATAAGTTGTGGGGTTGGTATTTGTATTACTTTGAATCAAATAAAGATATAACAAGTGTATTGATCAAAGTATACTACTCTGCAAAAAAAAACTAAACTAAAAAGGAAAATCACGAAAATTTGCACCGACACAGATCCCCCCCGGGTGGATGGGGAGTGGGCTCTGAAGAGCCCACTCAAATATTTTATTATGATCAGTCACAATGTCTGTTAGGAAAGGCCACTTGGCTCTTGTAGAAATTGAACCCAAAGGCTTACAAATCTTTTAGAAAAAGTTATGGAAGTAGGGGGAACTCTTGGGAAGCTCTAGATGGCCCACAAGTCAGTTTTCGGGCAGCATTTCCTTCTCTTTTTTCATCAACTGGCGAAAAAACAACATACAATTATCAGTGAAATGTGCCCCAAAACACTTTGGAAGTGTCTTTGGACAACACAAAAAAAATCTAAAAAAAAATACCAAGTTAAAGTTATGATAAAAGTACAAAAATAACCAAGGAAAGCAAGCTTTCTTTGGGATCTTGGCCCTCTTTTGGGAAGCCAATAAGAATGTACACTTGGATGCAAGATTCAACTTTTAAATGATCAAAGAAAATACCTTCTAAACAAGATTAAGATCTACTTTGAAACAAGCTTGCTTGGAAGTGAACTTTCTTAAACTAGATCTACCTAGAATGCTAATGAAACTTTGAAAAATGAGATTTAGCTTTTTTAAATGCTTATGGATGAGATCCAACAAATAATTTTGACTAGAATAACTTAGAAACTCATAAATAAGCACGATAACGAAGAAAAATTTGATTTGAAAAAGAGGAAGAGGGGTGAAGCCTCGTTTGTTGTTGGAATGAATTAACCAAGGGAGGCCCTTTTGTGGAGTGCCGAGGCATAGTGTCTCGAGTTTGTTGGAAATGGAATGGCGTCAATATTGATCCACACCTTTTTTGTTCTTGGCAATTTGAAACTCGATCACAAATCTTGCACCCACCTCGTGAGATCTAGATATATATATATATGTGTAATGTCCTCTTCCTTTTAGACCCTGAGGCCCATACCGCTAACCTATGTGATTCCTGTGGGTTCGAGCAGTTACTGATAACTAGGGAATCAGATCGGGACTGATGCCATCCATAGAAGATCTACGACATCCTCACTTGGTCGAGAAGGGCCACCTGGGCCAAAGGCCACCTTCATGCATGACCATGCTCTTTTCCATGCTCCATGCATGACCATGCTCTTTGCATGCAAGTCAACGGCAAA
>LPNX010742656.1:472456-500320 GCA_001517045.1 Pseudotsuga menziesii
AAAGGCTAAGGATTGGATACAGGACAGTCAGGACATCCTGAAAGTATTGAAAGAGAATTTACGGATAGCCCAGAATCAACAGAAGATGTATGCCGACAAACACAGGATTGAGCGGAGCTTTGAGGTAGGGGATTTAGTCTACTTAAGGCTCCAGCCTTACAGACAGTCGTCACTTAAGAAGAAAGGAGCAGAGAAATTAAAACCCCGCTTCTATGGACCATACAAAATAATTCGGAAGGTGGGAGAGGTGGCATATGAGCTAGAGCTGCCCAGAGAAAGCAAAATCCACAATGTGTTCCATGTGTCCAGCCTGAAGAAGACCCTCGGACAACACATTGCTCCATCTATCGAATTGCCCCCTTTAGATGATGAAGGACTGCTGATACTGATTCCTGAACGGATCATACAGACCAGAGAGAGGAAGCTCAGGAACATGGTGATCAAGGAATATTTGGTTCAATGGAAAGAACTACCGCCAGAGGATGCCACTTAGGAAGGTGAACAGGTATTGCAGCATCCCAGTTTGAAGTTGCTTGAGGACAAGCAATCTCGAGCGGGGAGGACTGTAATGTCCTCTTCCTTTTAGGCCCTGAGGCCCATACCGCTAACCTATGTGATTCCTGTGGGTTCGAGCGGTTACTGATAACTAGGGAATCAGATCGGGACTGATGTCATCCATAGAAGATCTACGGCATCCTCACTTGGTCAAGAAGGGCCACCTGGGCCAAAGGCCACCTTCATGCACGACCATGCTCTTTGCATGATCATGCTCTTTTCCATGCTCCATGCATGACCATGCTCTTTGCATGCAAGTCAACGGCAAATTAGAAGATAAAGTGACCTAATTAGGTCAAAGATTAGGTTTTGCGCAGTTGAACTTTATAAATAGAAGGTAAAGCAAGAGGAGACCTCACTTATGATTATTGATTATTTTGGGAGCACTTGGATAGCAGCACAACAGTTGGGGTTGGAGACGGAGTCTTCAGCTAACAGGATTTCGGCAGTGAAACATCTGTCCTAGTCTTATTCCGGGTAAGCCATACTGGTTCACCACTTGTTCTTCATTTCATTCATCAGTTATATAGCACAGGGTATAGATTGTTGCAGAGGCACGGTGCAGCTGTAAGAGGGGGTTTTCAACCAGAAAGCCCTAATCAGCTATTGGGCCTTCAGATCTCAGTTTCCTTCCGAAACTCAGGCATCATTCTCACCAGCAGCTTCATACTCCGGTACCCAGTGACTATCAGCTCCATCTGAGCTCATCCGAAGGAGTTATCAGCATTTCCAGACCACCAGGGGCGTGAGCAGCTGCCTCAGAGAACCAAGTCGCTATCATACTTAGAGGGTTCAGAACTGCAGTATTTTCTAGTCAATCTCTCCGGCACAGCAAGGCTATCAGCCCTGCAAATCGGCAGATCCATCGGGTCCCTCCTTCCTTGAGGGCATCACCTTTTTCTCTGCTTAGGCGTCTTATTGCTGGAGCATTCACCGGAGACGGGAGAGATCAGTTCCTCTCCGATCCAGATCTCAGTACTTGCAGACTTTATCTGCAGCAGTTCAGCCAGTTATCAGTGGTAAGTGTGTATCCTATCTCACAAACCCTAACCCTAATTTTTCCTATAAAATAGGGATTTTTGCCTGGCAGTTTGTAAGCCCAGTTGTATCTGCATAATTGTTTAGAAATAGAAAATATCGGGATTTGGGATATTTCAATATGAAAAAGAATGAAAATGACATGCAAATAATCGTATTTAAACATGTATAATTTGGATCCTTGAACATATATGACATGAATAAAAGCAAACAAGTAATCTTACTTTCCAATTTCTACTCCTATTGATTCAGTTGAATCCTTCAATGCCACTACACAAATGAAACAAGAAATGAGAAGAAGTAAAAGTCACCATAGTTGCAGCATGACGTTGGTAATCTACACAAAAAAGCACTACACGGTATAGCCTCCAAAGCTTCTTTATTCTCAGAAAAGGAATGAATATTACAGTATTACATTAGCCACCAACTCTTCATCCAACTCTTGCTAGTCTGGAATGAGAGGGTTATGCTTTATTTATAGCCAGAGAGGCCCAGAGTGGGTGCATTCATGACTGAAGAGAGAGTTGAGTTTGATTGAGAGTTGAACCGAGGATAGAGTGGAGTGAAACTAAAGAGGTAGACGCCACCTCTTCCACCAAACTCCACCAACCCATTAATTATGTGTCAACTCAAGCATACGCTAGGGAGAGAGAAGGGGGCACAACCTTTGACTTGGACTTCTCTTTCAATCTCTCTCACCAACCTAAATCACACGCTTTCATCACCAGTGGAACTCACCTCCTCTACTGAGAGCCAATGCAATTGATCCCGAGTCAATCAGACAAGATTCCACTGATTTAGGAATTTGGGATTTTTCTCCATTTATTATTTTTTTCTATTTTTTTAATTGATATTTTTTGGAGATTTTTGACTTAAGTGATAAATTTATCACTTAAAACTTAGGAAAAGTGGGTTTTTGAGTTAAACGAGTGCTCGGATTTAGAAATGAGCACCTTGATGGAAAAATCCAATCCCTCATGAGTCACCACACTTTTATTACATTTATAATTTTTCCAATTAGACTATTAAAAAATAGCCTAAGTTTACGGGAAAAAAATATTTTCATCAAAAATTAAAATAAAACCTAGGGGACCTAGCACATGTCCACATGACTCAAAATTAATGCCTAGCATGTTTATATACATTGACACATAGACTCTAATTAGTACTAACCTCCTAAAGCCTAACCACCAAGACGACGACCCCAATTTTGGAGGTGTGAGTGAAAAACTTAGAGATTATTAGTCGTTTGCTCAACAACAAATAATCACCAAGGGAAAAAGCACTCTGGGCTAGTTGGCTTGATGTCTAAGTCTAGGAGACCGAGTCTTTTACATACTTCACCATGCCAGTACATTTTATTACAACTCCCCCAAGGGGGTATGAACATGTGCTATAAGAAAATTTAAAAACCTTCCTAGAAAAGTCTTGGTGGGCTTCTGATTTCTGAAGAATGAGCAAGTATACTTGTTCTACTTTGTCGGCTCACTTGAAAACTCCACCAAGTACAACTTAGGTGGTAGCACCGATCCGAGTCAAAGTCGAGGTTTATACTCGATCAAACGGTCCAAACTTGGTCAACGCAAGTTATACTTAAGACTAAGCTGAATTGACTTGGTTTTTGGCCAATTTGTGTCAAATTCATGATTTTGCGAGTTTGACTCGTGAGTCTTGTTACACTGAATAAACGGTGAATTTTACAAAATTACAAAATCTAGAAATTTTCCTAATTCTTAGGAAAATTCCAAATTGCGGAAATTTTAGAAATTTCTCAAGAAAACAATAGTGCACTAGTCTAATCATGAGATAAATGCTAAAGTTTTTTATTGTAGTGATTTTTATGAAGCCCAATTTTATTTTTTATAAGTTATTTTATGAAATAAATATGAAAAGAGAGATAAAACAATACAAATAATTTCCATATTTTTATGTTATGCTATTTTTTCCGAAATAATAAGCTACTAACCAAGGAAGAATTAGCAAATTCCTGAATTTTAATAATTTTTTCTATGAAGAGAAAATTCAGAAATAAAAGATCTATGTAAGATATTCAAGGGTCCTCAATATATTGAAGTGAAATTTATTTATTTTATTTTGTTTTATTTTCTCTTAGTTTTAGATTTCACTAAATAAAACTAGAAAGGAAAAGAGATTTACTTTGTGCTTTATGGATAGTTGCAAGAGAAATAAGAAAGACAAGTGTCTTACTTTTTCTTTGGGCTATGGAGTCAATTAAGAGATCTGAGTGAAATGTAAAATTTATTTTCTCTTATGTTTAGATATCACTAAATAAAACAAGAAAGGAAAAGAGATTTACTTTGTGTTTTATGGATAGTTGCAAAAACAAGAGAGAAAAGTGTCTTACTTTTTCTTTGGGCTATGGAGTCAATTAAGAGATTCCCCAATGGACTTGTTCCACACAAAGATCACCTAGGAAGAATAAGTGCTCAAGGCCTCCAACCCTTCATAAATGTATTAGAAGCTACAAAATGCAAATCACAAAGGGAGGATAGACAATTCCTCTACTTCTTGTTTAAGTGAAACCCTAGATTAGGAGGAGTTAGAATTGCAACATTTGATTAAGAACCATACAGTGTAAAACCGTTCTATATGCAAGAACTTCAATTTAAAAATCTAAAATAAAGCCTCACAAGGGATCCAATCTACTTAGACAATAATGCCTCTATAGTAGCTCAAGAGAAATAGAATACAACGCTAGTACAATGTCACCTCCAATAGAAGAATCATGAACAAAAATACTAGTATCAACCATGAGAAGCTCCAAGCATAACCTCCAAAGCCAAAATTTTTAATTATAGAATGATGTCTTGTACAAAGATAGTTCTCTTGTAGCACCAACAACCAACGAAGAAAATGAGAGAGGAGTGTTTTTTGCATAGCTTTAAAAGCTCAACCTTTTCTCATTCTAGAAAACTCTAAACTCAACTAAATGACTCAAAACCCTAATTAAATTCCTTGACATAGTAAAAAATAATAAAAATACCTTAAAGTAGTTGAGACAAGCCCAAAGGGAGGGCACTAGCCTTAGAAGGGAAGACGATTTGCTAGAAGAGGGACTAATGGTCAAAGGAAGGGAGACAATTTGGTTGAGAGAGGTCTCATCTAGAAGAATCTTGGCACGTGTGGGTCAAAAGAAGCTTCACAAGCCTCTACCAACCTGCCAAAAGCAAGGAGAAGGTGCAAAGAAGTCAAACAAGGTCCAAACCAAAGGTTAGAAAGGAGGAAAAGGCCATATATGTGAGAAAAGAAAGGGTATGGCTCACATGTGTGGGCCTAGGAGGGACATTTTGCAGGGACATTTTGCAAGGAACAGGGTGACGTTTGGTGATCTAAGGGCCTAGATGAGTCTAGGGGGATCCAAGGGTTAGGACTAAGGGGGGGCGCTAGCTTAGGAGGCTTGCTTAGGTGGATGCATTGGGATATGTTTGACTTGCATAAAAATATGTTGAGGGTCTCACATTAGAAGGGGGAACTTTGAGTTACAAAGTTAATGATAAATTAGAACATTAAACCCAAATTTATCCTTGGGGGAAAGCCCATCCTAACCTTCTAACTTGTTTTTAACCACTAACATATTTAAAAATTGTAAACCATGTACAAGAGGGACTCCTAGGACTCTAGACCTTGCCTGACATTACATAAGTGTCAAAGGTAACCAAATACATAAGATGATTACATTACATTGACTCATAGGGCTCAGGTGCTCCAATGTATGGCCTTGCATTTGGATGTTCATCTTAAACAAATCCTTAGAAGGGATCAGCATTTGGATCTCCTTGATGGTCAAACTGTCCGAGCTTTATGATGAGTTAATACACTCCAATCCAATTCCAACCATAATTTGGCATCCTAATCCTAGAAGTCCTTGCAAAAGAAAATGCTTTTCCTAGTTAGCTCACAATCAGTTGGATAAGTCTCATTGCTTGAACGATGACTTGTTATTAACTGGGTGTTCTCGCTAGCTAACTTAAGTTCCATCAAAATATATTGACATGATTAATAGACAAGTAATGAGTGCTTTTGCATTATACATTTTAATTTTTTAGTATCCTCAATATGAGTGGTAAATTGGTCTTCCAATTCTGTAGCAGTAGTAAGCAACCTGAATAAATAGCCACAATTGGTCTGCTGGATGCAGAGAAATTTGACCTCCAAGTAATGCAATATGTTCTTGTTTAATCCGAGATTACTACATTCTATTTTAATTTTCCCATATACAAAAGATATGCATATCTGCTCAGTAAATGTAAATCAGTCAACTCCAATAACTTAAGGGAATGCACTTTTGAAGGTTATGCTTGTTAGAATTCTGCGCATATCTGCAGGTCACCAAGCTTGAGGAATATTTTAAGGCCAATTTGAAGTATGTGGCCTGTGTACAGCATAGGCTGACTCTTGCGCCTGATTGCAATTCCTGTTAACACTTTTAGTGGGACTTTTCTCCTTAAAGTATATGAAACTGTGGTTTGCAAGGGAGCATAAACTATATACGGTGTCATGATACATGCATTATCTTTCATCTGAAATCAATATACGGTGGAATTTAATTCCTCCCTATATACAAGATACACACATCTATCAAGTTATCCAAGCATTGTGATAATTTTTGGCATTCTAAATGCACACACATGCTTGTTTGGCCACTTTTGATTATGCTTAGAGCATACCTTTGTTCATCTTGATGTATTCTGGTGATGATTGGCAGGTGATATTTGTTGTTGATGCCAGTGGAAGTATGGCACTGAATCGCATGCAGAATGCAAAAGGTGCGGCCATGCAACTTCTTTCTGAGAGCTATACAAGCAGAGATCAGGTATTTCAGTTTATATTTGTGTCAATGTGTTGTGCAAGGAGTTTTGTCAAACACGCTGCTTTAGTATTTCAAACACTAGTGTTCTATTTCTTCTTTTACCTCAAGGCTATCTTGTATAATTATTAATAATCACCATGCATATAGTGTAGTCTGCTTGAGAAATCAATGAGTTTGTACAGATGGCATCATGGACAGGAAGGAATGACAAACATTAATATTTGTTGGCGATAATCTAAGATAGGAAAATACATTGGGGACAGGTATCAATAATCCCATTTCGTGGAGATGCAGCAGATGTCCTGCTACCACCATCTCGATCAATTGCAATGGCAAGAAAACGACTAGAGAGGCTACCTTGTGGTGGCGGTTCTCCCTTGGCTCATGGTCTTAGTATGGTACATTTTAATGTTTCATTGCAATGAATGAAGTTGTATATGACCTAATTCCTCCTTATGTCATATCTACAGAGCATCATATTCTTCATTTGATAAAAGCTGCATTTCATACCATTTAAAATAGAAGAGCATTCTAATATCTGATTTTGCAGGCTGTTCGAGTTGGTTTAAATGCTGAGAAGAGTGGAGATGTTGGACGTGTGATGATAGTGGCTATCACAGATGGCAGGGCTAACATATCATTAAAAAGATCTACTGATCCAGATTCTGGCGCTACTGATGCACCAAAACCTTCCACACAAGAGTTGAAGGTATCCATTTATATATATGTCTTCTGAAAATATGTATGACAATTAGACTTCATTTTATATTGGTTGTATTGCATATTTTTCTAGAGTTGCATAAATAAATCCAGTTGCAAGTAATCCAAAAATCCTTTCACAGAGATACCGTTCCTTTAGGGGAAAATTGTTTGAATTTTAAAACTCTTTTGAAAAGTTAAAAATTCAGTAATAAAGAATATTTTAAAAGTGATCAACTTCAGAGGGTTGAATTGCCAAGATGGAGTCTAGCAGTCCTCTAGGTGTTAAAAACAAATTGTAAAATGATCTCAAATGACCAAGAAAAGTACTGTAGATACAAAAGAAAGCTCTGGTTAGTGTCTGACCGATAGATTAATGGTTTATATTTGCACAAAAGTAGAAAGGTGCACAAAACTGCATAGATCAGTTGATATCATTGATGAGAGAATCTGGGGTGAAATGATTGCCAACACTTTTTATGAATTCCTTCGTGTTCATCTTTCTGACTTTTCTTCTCCTGCAGCATGCCTTTTTCTCCTTGTGCATCAAAAGCATTTGATGTTGAGAAAATAGGGAAAGGAGTTTTCATTGTGTCATGGCTTGCTGGTTTTCGACAATTATCTGGAATAGAAATAACCTAGAGATTAATTCTAGAGAGGAAATTTATTATCCCTGTGAGAGGATTTACAGAGCATTCCCTCCTATAGCATTGATTAGTCCCTCAGGTTTGAGATGGTCTCCATTGAGGATGCCTGTACAAAAAGGATCATTGACCAGGTTTGTTCTCCTATCTCATTGAAAAGCAGCTTAAACTAAGCAATTCTCCTTATGTCATTAATGCAGACAGATTTCAGTTTAGTTAAAAATGTCGTCACTAAGATTTAAAATCTCTTGTTTCCATGTTCACCCATGTGCTCCATGTTTTTCCTGTGTCCTAGCCCTGGAGTGTGTGGCTTTATCTTCAGACCCGTTGATCTTTTTTGCCTTGCACCGAGGATGATTGAGTGCAATTAGGTTGGCCTAGTCATCAGAAGTGTATCCCCTAGAGTCAAAGCAAGTTCCCCATCCTTGAAGTTAGTGGCTAAGGGAGTAGGTGCTCATCCTTTGTTTGATGTACCACCTACTTGCCTATAAAAGGCATTACTGTGGCAACTTCGTCATGGTTATGGACGCTCACTGGAAGGGGAGCTCGCAAAGCTATCCAGGGCCGATCCCTTTAGAGGCTAGGTAATTAAATGAATGCAAATGCAAAGTGCGCTTAAATCATATATCCAAAGAAATGCAAAGTGAAAGTGAAAGTGAAATATCTGAAATCAAATGGAAGTAAAAGCAAATGCAAATGTGAAATGTAAATTCTGAATTTCTGAAATAAAGGGGCCTTGTTAAAGTTGAAAGGGTTCCATCTAAGTACTTCATCCATTTGTGAGACACTGCCCTTCCTTAGTGTTTGCCACTCCAAAAATGTCACAGAGGCCCCTATTAATCCCTTCTCTCCAAAGGAAAATCATGTCTATCCAAAAGTCAACTCCACTTTGACCAGAACCTTTGAACTTTACTCACTCCGTTTGTCACCCAAGAGAGGGAGGATTGATCTATAGATTACATTGTGTTTAGTTAATGTCAATAAGAGTATGTATGAACTGTCCTTTTGTCTTATATCACACTATGTTGATGTCTTGCTCTTGTTATTTTTTTTGCATCAACCACTATGTGAATGGCATAACTTGGCATCTAGTCATTTTCCAATATTAATCATGACAAGGACTAACCCCTCTTGCAGGCTCCATGCATGTTCAGTTGATTATTTTGAGCCATGGTCAATTTTGGCCATATGTTGACTTTTTGATTTGGTCAAACCTTCGTTTGACTTGGTCAACGGGTCAAACCTGTAATGGGATCCCATTACAGCTTATCAGTGTTCATATGAGTGCCTTTGGAAGCCAATTAGATCACACCAAGCATTATATACAGAAGAAATGGCTTAATTCAATCTTTTTATAAAGTCTGTGTGAAAATAATTAAACCATTTTTAGTTAAAATCTTGGAGATTTCATCACAAAGACTGAGACAAATTGGTGAGGGGTGTATGAGTAATCGATCCTAGTGTATTTCATGATTCTTGATCCATCTGTGCAATCAGATCATTGTTCCGAGAAAGGAAAGAGTCATTTATGGGAAAATTGAAGATTTGTAGAGGCTTCCAACTAAAAATTAATCAATTAAAAAGTGACCACGGTTTGAAATGTGTGGCATTGGACTAATAAATGGAAATATGTGACTCGAGTGTTGTTGTGATGGTCCCCTAGAGGCTATGGGACACCTTTTGTGGCATATTTTCATGTTATCATGGCATGAGCTTCATTTTCCCTCATGGGGGCATCTTCCTTCCTAGGAGGGCGACTTTGTCATGTTGTGACTTATGTATTGAGTCAATTTCTAATGTAAAAGTGTTATATTGCTCCCTAGGGGTTAATTGAACGCCTTATGATGTTATATCTTGTATATATTATATATATTAATCGTTGTATCACGGGATTAAGAGGGAATTCGCCCCATTCACCTAGGATTGACTTTTTCCAACTTGATCCATGTATTAGAGTGAGATTTAGTCTCCACCATTAATCATTTTATTTTATCTTTTAATCTCAATCGTCCATCAAAAAGTCAGTTAGGGATTTGGCCACTCTCTTAGCTATAAAACAGAGTGAGCCCCTCATTTGTAAGGGACTTTTGGCTCTGGAAGAAATATTATCAAACTGTTTTGTGTTTCACATCTTTGGCATCTTGAGCAATATTGGATCAATTTTTTGTCTTTGTAATCTCCTTCTATCGCTTTATCATTTTTTGTTCTTCTCTTGGGCAAAGATTTCATGGTGTTTCTTCTACAGGGAAAAGGTGGGGCGCTTTCTCCAAATGGTGGCGTCAGGCATATTGGAGACTCTCTCTTCGACACAGAATGGTTTGTGAATGAGAACGATTTGCTTTGTCCATTTGTCGTTTATCTCCTCTAGATTATTTTATTTGTAGATTGATTTGATTATATTTTGGCCATTGCTATTTAGCTTTTCTAATGGATGTTTGATTCACTTTGTAGGTAAAATCCATTGGTTTGAACAAGTGCAACTTGAGGAAGGAGGAGGGTGAGCAATAGGGTGTCGTTGAGCTTTGGGACGAACTCATCCAATCGCTATGGATCCAAGTAAGTGCTCAACTCGATTTGATAAAACCTCTAAACCAGAGTTACCGGATTCGTCCCTAAGCCTAATTGTACCTGAATACGATTATTCAAAATTGGATTCTCGGATTCTTCCATCTTGTTTTGACTAATCTAAAGTTGTTTACCGAGGTCAAATGTAGGAAAATTAGGGTTAGGGTTCCAAATCCCTGATTCCTAATTTTGGGATGAGTGCCGCACTCGTATTTGATTCTTCATCCGATTTCGATTGCACCCACAGTTCATGTAACCTTGCTCTAAACTATTTGTCGTTTAAAATCTAAAAATAAAAATATAATCTTCTTTAGCAAATCACATTGTGAGTGGAGAGGGTCGATTTCTCTTCGGGGATTCATTTTCATTTGCCTTTGGATGTCTCTTTCAACTGTAGCAAACTCACACGACTCCATTTATCCAACCGTTTGGCATTGAAACATTTTTTTCCTAGGGTTTGGAGGCCGATTTTCTTGTGGGGGGTGAATTTCTCTTAAGATCACCTTCATTTTCCCTTGAGGGCATCATCTCAAACCCCCACAATTTTATTTTGACTCCATTACCCACTCAAAGCACCGATCTCTTTATTTATCATTTTGCCTTGGGTAAGGAGGCTGAATTCATTTACAAATGCTTGACAACTTGCTTGTTTGGTTGATTGTGTGAGCTCTTGTTTGAAGTAAGTCGAATTAGTGGTAGGGTTTGCCATTAAAACCGTCCCAAGTCTTTTCTTGTTCCAAGTCTACCATTTGACCATTATACAAGGGAAAATACTTGGATCTATTCGCCCTAGCTTCTCCATTTCTGGATCTTTGTGGTTAATTTGATGTTGTGCTTGTCTTCATTGAATTGGATTGCATTCTTTGTCAGAAGCTTAGGCCGCAAAGTTCAAATAATCCATTAAACGCTAGCTCAATACCTTTCATAGATCAAGGAATTATCATTAGGGTATCTTGTTCATTTAATCGTCTATCTTTCATTGGTAGCTTGTATCATCCAAAAAGGGGTTTGGTCTCTCGGTTGAAGTTGGGTCACCTACCGTGGCTAGTCTAGTTCACCTCAAGTGTTCTAGGAAGCCTAAAGAGAGGAGGAACCTTCCTAGAGTGACAACAAATACATCTTTGGTGGGAAGGATTCTCTAGGTGTCACAGTCTTAGGAACTAGCACTCTGCTGTCCTAAATAGGATAGTTTATTTGGGTTGCTACAGAACTTGTGATAACAGGTACAAGCTCCGAATTTACACCTAGCCTTCTTCAATTCTTTTTGGAATCTTCAAATCAAATAACTATTTCTCTTGTTCATGGAACTCAAGGAGTAATGAATTCCATGGTTTGCCACCTCCTATCAAACTTTTCTATACAAAGATAAACAGGGAGTGAGCTGATTATAACAAATGATATGGAATATTCATCATTGGATCATAAGGTGCAATAGCTTTCAAGGACCCTGTTCCAGTTTCATGAGTATAAACAAGAATTGTTGAAATGATAATATCTATGCCCAGCAGTCACTACATAGCAGCCTCCTCCTAAAGCCTGCAAATATAGCAGTCACTATATTTTCCTTAGGTTCCTCTAAGATTTTCATGAAAATGTCTCTTTGACTAGGAATTTTAAGGATCTCTATATTGGGACATAAATTTTAGCACTCGACAACCAATTACCCAAATCAATGCTTAGATCTGTTGTTCGTCGAATGCACACCGTCAACATAAATCTTTTGGACTGTTGTTTTCCTAAGTGGGAATGATGTGGCCTAGGGGGAAAGCAAAGAGCTAGGTGTTGTCACCTGATCCCAACTCCTCCATTTAGGCTAACTCCTAATGAAGCCAAGGGGGGTAGTCCCTAAAAAAGGTTGTCTAAGGCTTTTGTTTTAAAAAGTTCTTAGATGAATGGTGAGAATTAGTGTTATTTAGGAGTTTTGATGTACACAAAAATCAATTACGCAATCCACGTTGCTATTTGCAAAACATGATAAGAATAATTAAAGCATCCACGAATGAAATAACTTAAACAAATGGACAAATGGTCCAAACAAGGTGATGCAAGAATAAACAGACTAGTGCCTAAAATGGAGTCAGGATGCTGAAACTGTAAGTCTCTGATGTTTGTGAGATCATTTTGCAAATGTACTTGGTCAAATTTTAGTGTACATTTTATGGATGATCTTGTTAATTAGGCAAGGAGAATTACCAAAAATATTCTAAGTGGCCTTGTTCAAAGACATGTTGGACCCATCAGTTTGCATCGAGGTGTTCGATAACTTTCCAACCAATGCGAAACCAAGAAAGCTACCCAACGCCCATAGTATAGATTTCCCCACTTAGAATATTGCACTCAAGGTGGGGTGGTAAATTTTATTAAGTTTGAAATTAGAATTAAATCCGTGAATTAAATAGCTACAGTGCTTTTGGGTATCCCGAACGGGTAGAGCATACACACTGTAAAATGGTAAATTTCGATTTTAGGAGATGTGTGAGTTGAGGATTTTATTAACAATCACAACTCTCTGACAGAGAGCACTCTTGATCCGCCTTATGGTGAGATTCAAGAGATTTGTTGAAAACAAGAAACAAATGCCAAAAGGAAATAAATAAAGCAGTAAACTCTCCGATAGAGAGCAGTCTTGATCCACCTTTCGGTGAGATTCAAGAGATTTTGGATTTGTTTTATTACTTTAACACATTGATAAACAAAACTAATAAAAAAAAATTAAACCTCTTCGATAGAGAGTGCTGTTGATCCACTTTTCAGTGAGATTCAAGAGGCTTTGGTTCTTTTTACATTTTGCAATTTATATAAAAGGAAAGAAAGCTTTGAAATAAAATTAAACTAAACGAAGTTTTCCTTTTAACTTTTATGAAAGCAAAACCAAGACTAAAGGCTAATCTAACAATTACTTATGCATGCAAAAAAGTAAGAAAAAAAATAGAAAATCAAGGACGATACAGGTTTCCCCCAAATGGGGGAAGAGGGGTGTGGGAGCCTTTAT
Source organism: Pseudotsuga menziesii (assembly GCA_001517045.1). Lineage (NCBI taxonomy): Eukaryota > Viridiplantae > Streptophyta > Pinopsida > Pinales > Pinaceae > Pseudotsuga > Pseudotsuga menziesii. The sequence goes on from LPNX010742656.1 coordinate 485,781, forward strand.
CCCACTCGCTTTTTATTAACCTGTTACAATGCTTTAAAAAGAAAGGGTGCTTTTGATCCTTGAAAAAAGAGGTCAAAAAGGCCCAAAAATACTTGGGAAAGCAACGAAATGAAGAAGGGGGATGGCAGAGTTAATTGTGGATGCTCCAGCAAGCCTAAAACTCCAAATTTCGGCAGCGCATCCTTCACTTTTTTTGTAGACCTGCTAAAAGCCAGCAAGCTAACAGTGCAAAATCAGTGGGTTAATGCTTAAAAATACATAACAATATACACCCTAGTACTTGCCGATAAATAGGAAGATTTTATCACTTTAAGTACTAGAAAGGGAAACTAGATCTAAGCTTCTGATCATGAAATAAAGCGCTTCTTAGATCTAATTTAAATAAGTAAATAAAATTATGAACTTTTGCATACGATTTACTTGTGTAATGAAAGTAACCGAAAAGAAAAAGATTGTAGTTTTTAGGAAGGAAAGAGAAGGAACTCAAGCCCAATCTTGGACAAGATCGAGGAGGAGGACGCCTGAAAAAACAAGAAACATTAGATCCAAAATATGTGGTGAAGAAGACAAGATGCAGCTGAGCTCCAATCTTACTACACGCTTGGTGATCTGCACAGCTAAAGAACCCTTCAAACAAGTGATTAAATCTAGTATGGTAGGTTAAATAAAATAGGAAGTGCAGACGTATAACCAACTACAACCTGCAACTCTTAGATCTTAGATAACTATTCATATAAAAACAAATTGAACCTTCAAATGTCTATTCTATGGATTAGCATATAATCTTCTTAGTTAGATAATCAATACTTGCATAAAAGGAAAAATAACAAAGCAAGTATCACCTCGGTTATTTAATCAAACATTCACAACAATGAGAGTTCTTACACCATCAGTTTGACCTCCAAAGCCTCAACTTTATTTATAAAAATATAAGCAGTTACAAGTTACATGAGCAGAGGTTCCTTCCATCCATCCGGAATGAGGAAGAAGCCTCTATTTATACAAAAACCAATCCCGGGGGGAATTAATGAACTAAGGATCAAGCCTGAGTTAACTGAGTTGAAGTGAACTGAAGACTGAGTTAAACAGAGGAGGTGATTGACACCTCTCTCACCCAACTCAAATAACCTCTACCAACCTGCCAACACACTCAACCTCCTCACCAAATGTGCGAGTCATCCACTCTTCATGCGATCCGTACGACACATTGGTGTGAAGGCATAATTTGAAGGAGTAAGAAAAGTTTTAATAACATGATCATTTATGAGAGGGGAGGGGTCCACCCTTACCCCACTCGCATCCACTCACGGCTAGCATGAGATCCATCCTCACGTCACCCTTTATCTCCCAACCATCATGATATGCTATGCAATAATACCGTGGTTTAATTTTATATGTGTAGGGGGTCCAGACTTAATACCATCGCACCCTCCATACACCACACATGATCCTCACAAATGGCGTGAGTCTTTATCTTACCTTTACATCATCCTCATCTTTTAAAATAAATCGTAGCCATTCCTTTTAACCCAAAGTTCTAACTCATATCATGTGGAATAGTGTCGTAAATCAATGGGGACCCATATGCCAAGTCACCCTACCATTAAAATATTAACTTTGACTTGGAATTTTGACTTTTTTAATATTTGGATTTTAGTGCACTTTGTCCAAATTTAGCATTTAAATGCTATTCTGATGCTCTGTTAGCCAAGTGATGCCTTTCGGGATGCTTTAGCTAGCCGAAACATAGTGAAAGCGGACCTTGGGGTAAAGATGCTGCTTCGGGCTTGAAAATGAGCCCAACCATGCCGAAAATGGACTTCGTATCATACTTTTTTTACATTTTGAATTTTTCCATTTTAAACCATTAAAAATGGCTTAAAAAACGGATTTTTTTTTCTCGGAATCAAGAGAAACTCCACTGGGACCTAGTACATGTTCATACGACTCAATCCGAATTTCGAGCATGTTGAAAAACATTGACACGAAGGCTCTAATAACCTCCTAAGGTCGAAACACCAAGACAACTACCCCAGCTTTGGAGGTGTGAGTGAAAAACTCAGAAATTATTAGTTGTTTGTTCAACAACCAATAATAACCAAGGAAAAAAACACTTTGGGCTAGTTGGCTTGATGCTTAAGTCCGAGAAGCCGAGCCTTTTATAAAACATTAAATGCTAGGACTTTTTTACAATTTCCCCAAGGGGGTATGAACATATATTTACAAAAAATAAAAAAGGCTAGCCAAAACGTGCTAACTCTGGAGCACACTGAACTTCTGAACTCTGGAGATGAGCATTCATCATGCTCAATAAGTGGCGGCTCAATAGGAAGTTCAACTATTGTACAAAATAGTTGGTAACAAGATCTTCAGGGGGAAGAGTCTTTACCTTTGGCATATGTTGATTTGACTTGGTTGGGATCATATTCTTCTTCCTTTGATAAACAACACCTTTGTACCTCTCCATAATCTGTTCGAGTGTAGGTTTCTCACCAAAAATATTCGATGCATTATCCTTTTCCCGTCTGTAATCCCTTGCTTGCTTCCATTTTTCTCTTGAAATAAGATGAACATGTCGTACATTGTTTATGTAGTCGTGACATCTAGGATGACCCACAAAGTTATTCATTTCCATTTGTTCTTGTTCCACAATGTAGCAAAATTTTGGACGAGTGGATTTCTCATGAAATTCATCACAAGGCCGACAATAGGGAGAAACCTCATCAATCACCACATTGTTTATTTCAAGTTGATTTGGAGGTCTCTGCTCATAGGGAGGATACTTCTTTTTCCTTTCCTAATTTTGTCTAAGTTGGAAATTTCTATGATTTTGAGAAATTTTTTCCTTTTCCATGTTGTTTATCCTATTCTGCATTGCATTCATCTAAAAGGTACAATTTATCATCATTTGCTTCATCATGTCGGCTACTTCTTTCATTGATTCTTTACCTTCATCTTTGCCCTCGGGTTCAAGACACATTGCGAAATTAACTTATGCAAAAAAGGGTGAAATAGACCAGTGCTAAATGAAGAAAGTGCTTTGCATATGAGGGTTGCTAGTGTAGTCTTGGTGAAAGTATTGTAGTCTCGGTTGGTAAATTTTAGATTATTAGATGAGTGATTAAGGGAGAGGTTAATTGTGGGTTTGGCGCAATAAGGCAAGCTATTTTGAAATAAACACTAAAGCGGATTTACCAAGTGTCCAATGGTGTGCCAAGGGACTTTATCGGCAGCAAATATTATTAGAAAAAATAGAGAGATCAAACAAAATTTTCTATGTCTCCAGTCACGACAACTTGCACATTGTTACCACCTAAGTTGTACTTGGTGGATTTTTCAAGTGAGTTGGCAGGGTTTGAACAACCACACTTGTTCATGATCAGAGTTCAGAAGTTTGCCAGGCTTTTTCTGGGAGTTTGTTCAAAAGTTTTCGTAACATATGTTCATATCCCCTTGGGGAAATTGTAAACAATGTGCTAGCATGGCCAATTTTTATAAAATGCTCGACTTCCCATACTTAAGCATCAAGCCTGTTGTACGCCGATTGCACACCAGCAACAGAAATCTTCCGAAAGATGTCTCCTCACTTGAGAAAGTGGGAGAGGTGTGGCCTTGGGGGCAAGCACAAAGCTAGGTACTGTCACCTACTCCTAGCTCCTCCGTTTAGGCTAACTCCTAACGAAGCCAAGGGGGTTCGTCCCTAACAAAGAGTTTACTATGGCTCAATTTGTTTAAGTGTTTTTGATGTTATGATGCGGATGGGTGTTTTTTAGGAATTTTTGAATGATTACAACTTTATAATAAAATGAGCAATCCATGCTGCGATTACAAAACACAAGATTTGAGACGAACAATACAAAGATGACTTGGAAATTAAAGGCATCCACAGATAGATAATGATTTAAGCAAACATTAGTGACAAATGGTCCAGATCAAGACGATGCATGGAAGTTTAAGACTAGTGCCAAAATGGAGTAAAAAAAGTGCTTGTGAATGTTGGAATACAAGTCTCAATAGTAATGTTTGTGAGATCGTTTTGCAATTGTTCTTGGTTTTATTTTATTGTAAATTTTAAAGATGATCTTGCTTAAGGTGTCTAGGAAACCTAACCGAAAATACTTTCAGTGGCTTCGTTCGAAGACATGACGGACCTGTCTGAAATCACAAGCTAGGTGTTTAGAGAATTTAACCAGCGAGTGTCCAGATTGGGTTGCTCGGCGCCCACACTTGGAATTTGCTCACTACCTGAAAATTTATCGAGATAACACCGGTGCGTTGGTTATGGGGTGAAAGTTTTATTACGTTATCACTTGCAAGATTAACAGTCCAATGCCATTTCTGGGTACTCCAATTTTTTAGGTCGGTCAGAGCATACTCCGGCAAGGAAACAACGAGATAAATTAATTAGAGGGGGAGTGTGAGTTGCAAATTTTAAGTTAGGAGCACACAGTTTAACTCTCCGACAGAGAGCGCTCTTGACTTCGTCTTATGACGGAAGTTCTAGAGACTTTAACTATTCTATATGCCTAATGCAAGGAAAATGGAAATCTAACTATGCTCTCCGACAGAGAGTGCTCTTGACTTGGGTTCCGGCAAGTTCAAGAGACTTAAGAATTAATTAGTTAAACTTGCAAACAGTAGAATGCATGAAAATAAAAGCAAGACAGTTAAACAAACTCTCCGACAGAGAGCACTCTTGATCCACCTTACAGTGAGATTCAAGAGATTTTGGTTCTTTTTAAGATTAACAATTAAAGAGAAAGATACACAACAATGCAAGTAATAAAATCTAATCTAGCAATTAGTAGTTATACTTAATGAACAACTAGCAATTAGTGAAAATGAAAACTAAGTCTAATCAAGAGAACTAAGCTAAGTGCTTTAAGTTGAAACTACACTAAGTAAAAATGAAAAGGAACACAAGACACACTTCCCCCAAATAGGGGAAGTAGAAAAGATGGGAGGCTTGCTCCCACTAGCCTTTTTATTAATAATTTACAATGCTTAACCCTTGAAGAGAACTTAAAAAAAAATCAAAAGGGTGAAGAAACCTTAATGGCTTATACAAAAAAAAAGGATGTGGTTTGTCTTCTTGTTGGGAACTTTTTCTTCAATATTTCCCAGTCTTTAGACTTGTCTTTGGTTGACCTCTTCTTCAGTATCTGCTCAAAACAAACAATGACTCAAGCACCCATTATTCATTAATAAAATCAAAGTAAATCTAGATGCAAACAAAAATTAAATTATTCTAAGTGCAAAAACTACCCTTTTAAAATGCAATTTTTTTAGTCTTTTTGAAGCAAAACTAGATACAAAACTTTTACAGGCAAAGTGGGAAAGATGAAGGGGGTAAAATGAGGCAAAAAGAAAGCAAAAAAGAGGGCTGAAATAAGTGAGGAAAAGAGGGAAAAGGGAAAAACGAACAGCAGTAAAGAGGGCTGGAAAAAAGAGAGAGAGGGAAAAAAAAGGGCAGCGAAAGAGGGCTAAGACAGCAACGAAAGAGAGCTAAGAGGGAAGTGAAAGAGGGCTACAAAAAAGAGAGAGAGAGGGAAAAAGAGGGCAGCGAAAGAGGACTAAGAGGGCAGCGAAAGAGGGCTACAAAAGAGAGAGAGAGAGGGAAAAAGAGGAGAAGGTAGGAGGCCAAAATCAAAAGGAAAAGGTTTAGGGCTTCCAAGGTAGCAAGTAACCGAGTTTTAAGATATAGTTTTGAGTGATGGATCTTCGAACTAGTGCCTCTTACCAAACTTTTTTAGGCTTGAGATCGACTTTAGGAGGCCCTGAAATGCACACAATGTTAGAAAAATAGGTCTTTTGAAAAGATGAGAGAAGCAACCGAGCTCAAACTTCTCTTCAAACCTGGGAGATCTGCACAAGAAACCACTTACAAACACATCCTAATCAAATATTGTATGCAAAGCAAAATGGGATTAGAGGAGTATAAGTATTTCCAACTACAGTCTACTCCTTCAAAATCACATAAAACCCAACATAAATGGACAAATTGAACTTAAATGCCCACCCTATGGACTTAATAAAGCCTTCTAAGCTAACACTTTGATCAAAATAGTGAAATATAAGTAATAAACAAGAACAAAATCACCTTGATACAGATGAAGCACTTCCCAAGACAAGAATCAACACACCATATGGACCTCCAAAGTCACTTTATTTCCTATAGCAAAAGCTATAACACAATTACAAATCTGGCAGAGTAAGTTTGCCCAAAAAAAATCCATGAAGAATAGAGCTCCAAGAGCCTCTATTTATACAAAAACCAAGCCCCAGGGGGGACTTTATGAACTCAAGAGAGAAAGTCGAGTTGTACAAGAGTTTAGGAGCGAATTGTGGGATGTGATTGAGAAGTACTAAAGGAGAGGGTGCCACATATCTCAAGCGCAAAGTGTCAAAGGCTGGGTGCTTTCATGGCGGCTTGGTGGAGTCGTAACCTATGTCAATCAAGTCACAAACTATAAGTGAACTCCTGTCTTCACTTTAATGATCATATGCCATGTCTTCATTACCAATCAAATGTGATGTTTAGTTCACGTTTCAATTAAAGCCTGGGTCACCACAATGACGCCAAGCTTGAGGTTGGCAAGTCCACTCAACCATAAACATTCGCTTGGTATCCACATCACCGCGAGTCCTCATGTCATATTGGTTCCGCATGAGTCCTCCCTACATCATCCATATTGACGTCAACCACTTCCTTTGATTTAATTCGTAGCCATGCCTTGGATATCTTACTTCATGGTTTAAAAAAATAAAATAATTATTAAGTGGTGAGAGGGGTCCACACTTAATACCACCCATCACAATATACTCCACGCTAGCATGAGACTTCAACTCACCTTCATGTCACCTGTTCATTTGAATTAATTTGAAACCATGCCTTAAACCAAAGTTTGGGCCATATCATATGTTGAATTGGTTACATGGCATGAGGGACTGACCTCCATGTCACCATTTACCAATAAAATATTTGATTTTGACTTTTTTAAATATTTTGACTAAGTGCATTATGTCTACTTTTAGCATTAAAATGCTATTCTGAAGCTCCTTTAGCCAAATACTGCCTTACAGGGTGCATCGACTGACCGAGTGATGGTGAAAGTGACCCCTAGGGTGAAGACGCTGCTCCGGGCTTGAAAATGAGCCCAACCATGCTGAAAACGGACTCTGGATCACACATTTATTACATTTTGAAATTTTCCATTTAAACCATTAAAAAATGGCTTAAAAAATAGAATTTTTTTTTTCTCGGAATCCAACGAAACTCTAGGGGGACCTAGTACATGTTCATACGACTCAAGCGGAATGCCTAGCATGACAAAAAACACTGACACAAACGCTCTAATAACCTCCTAAGGCCGAAACACTAAGACAACTACCCCAGCTTTGGAGGAGCGAGTGAAAAACTCAGAAATTATTGGTCGTTTGTTCAACATCCAATAATAACCGAGGGAAAAAACACTTTGGGCTAGTCGGCTTGATGCCCAAGTCCGAGAAGCCGAGCCTTTTATAAAAATTTAAATGCTAGGACATTGTTTACATTTTCCCCAAGGGGGTATGAACATGTATTTTACAAAGAATAAAAAGTTCAACCCAAAACTGGCTAACTCTGGAACACACTGAACTTCTGAACTCTGGAGATGAGCATTCATCATGCTCGATAACTGGCGGCTCAATAGGAAGTTCAACTATTGTACAAAATAGTTGGTAACATTTGGCTCCAACTGTGGGACGGGTACTCGCTTGTTTTATTGATTAAAGAGAGTGCCCGAGAATCCAAGAATCTCTGGTACCTGCACGTAAACATAAGTGTCTTAGTTTCATGTATATATGATGAAAATTATGCCAAATATATGCCAACAAAAGGACGATCTATTCTAGGAAATACAGAGTACAACATTTTAATATACATGAAAATATAATACAATATAATGATACAAAAATAGAAGCATATAATGTACAACAAGAGAGGGTTTAGAAAAGCCCTGAAATGCCCTAGTGGGCATTTATAAGTCATTGCTGTAGAACAACTTCAATTGTTGTTCGTTCATGGGTAGGTTCAACCTTTCTCCTTCCATAGTGTTGAGTATGAAGGAATTTGTGCCGGCAAAGTCACATATGATATAAGGGCCTCTCCAGAGGCTGTCAAATTTTCCATGCTTCCCCGGTTTTTCCCTTCTTTCGTCCCATAAAAGGATCGTGTCTCCAATCTGAAAGGATCTAGGCTTAACTGACTTGTCGAAGGTTGCCTTCACGCTCTCTTGATGTCTCAACAGTTGGTCAAGTGATGCTCTTCTACTTTCATCAAGTTGTATAATCTGGTTAACTCTTTCTTCCATCTCATCCTTTTCTGCTTCATAGTCGCTTAGCATTCTGAATATAGGTATTTGCATGCTGAGTGGCAAGATTGCTGTAATACCATAGACTAGCTCAAAAGGAGTCTTTCTAGTCGAGTTCTTCTTGGTGATCCTGTCTGCCCATAGAGCATACTTGATTTTGCCATCCCAAGATCTTTTGTTGTCACCCACAGTTTTCTTAAGAATGGTCATCAGGTTTTTGTTGGAGGACTCAGCAAGTCCATTTCCTTGTGGGTAATAATCGGATGAATGGGATAGGACAATACCATACTTGAAGCAAAAACCATTCATTTCTTGTGAGCTGAAAGCCTTGGCATTATCAGTTGTTATCTTGAGAGGGTTACTAAACCGTGTGATGATTTCGTCTTCAATGAAGTCCATAACAACTGTTTGAGTGGCTTTTTTGGTGGGTGTTTCCCACCTATTTCGACTAGGTGGCAACCTCATGTACATTGAAGATGTACATTATGTGCAGTTTGTACCATGGAAAAATTCTGGGGATTTTTCACTCAGCAGGGCAATTATGCCCCTTTTGTACACAAAATGTCCGCTCCCCTACGTGGGATAATTAAGGTAACTTTATATGTCATCATGGGTCATTCCTCTAAGGATGTCACCATGGACTTTATTATCAGGGAAGTCCTCTTCACCGAGTGTTTTTTCCCCCTTCCAGCTAATTTTGTTAATTAACAATTTTAATTGGTTGGGTTTTTCACTCACAAATCCTCCAAAGTGGTGAATTGGCGTTCTGATAATCAAGCCCATGAGGTGGCTAAGGTTTCAAGTTGTTGTCCATGACCATGCTAGCCATATCTTGTAGTCTTGCGGAATTTCGTTAGGATTTTAATTTTAATTTTTAATTTTTCTTAATTAATTAACTTTACAATTTGGTGGTTAATTAATTAAGTTTTGATGTAATAATGTAATTTCTTGAACCTTGGCATTTTGTAATAGGGGCTATGAATGCAAATGAAAAAGCTATGACACCCCCTAAGCCATTGGTTCAAGTCTCATGTCATTTTGACAAGTAGTTGGGAAGTTAGACCAATTTTGGTTAAGACAAGGTATTTTTTCCTAGGGAATTAATTTAATTTCCAAGGGTGAAAATTAAATTATTTGATTTTGAAGGAAAAAATCAAATAAGACCATGGTAATTAAGTTTGGGAGGTGGTTAATCATAGTTAATTTTTATTTAAATAAACCTCCCCATGGTCAAAATAAATTTTTGAAGATTTCCCAAGTGGGGTGCCCCTTTTGTCTTAATAAAAGATAAAAAATAAAAGATTAAAAAAAAAAAAGATTAAAAATTAAAATTAAAATAAAAGATAAAAAAAATAAAAAAATAAAAGATAAAAACAACAAAATAAAAAAATATTTAAAATAAAAGATAAAAATAAAAGATAAAAATAAAAGATAGTAATTAAAAGATTAAAAAATAAAAAGATAAAAATAAAAAATATAAGATTAAAACTTGAAAATAAAAGATTAAAAGATTTAAAAATAAAAAGATAAAATAAAAAGTAAAAGATAAAATAAAAGATATAAAGATTAAAAATTAAAAATTAAAAATAAAAGATTAAAGATTATATATAAGATTAAAAATTAAAGATTAAAGATTATATAAAAGATTAAAAAATTAAAGATAAAATTAAAGATAATAAAATTAAAAATTGAGTCAAAGGAGGCCCCACTTGAGTCATGGAAACCCTAGATCTAAGGGTTAAGCTTTATTGTGACATGGATCTATCTTTTTGACCATTGATTTAAAAAGGCACCCTTGCTTATGATTGGTGGATGGCTTGTAAAGTCAACAAACCTAGATCTAAGGGTAGAGGAGAGCTAGAGTTTAGATCTATATTTTGGACCGTTGATTTGGGAGTGAGTTTGAGATCTTTTCAACTATAAAAGAGAGGCCCCTCCTCTCATTTTAGTATCATCATTTTTTGGAGCAGGGTTATGCTGCCAAAATACTCTCTTCTCTCTCTCTTCTCTATTATTCTCTCTCAAAGCCCTAGGAGGCTCTTTTGTATCAAGCTTTGCCCTAGTTGGGCCATAATCAAGGAAATACTTTGGAGGGACATGGTGCTGTTGTTCTACATTTTTCATGGTCCATTGTGAGGTAACTTGTATCTTATATTTGTTTTGCATATTTGTATTAGTCTAGTTAGCTCTCCACAAAGTATTTTGTGGAGAGATTAGAGAGTAGAAGTATTTTTACCCTCTTTTGTGAGTTGTTTAACAAGTTTCTTCAAAGTATTTTGTAGAGATTGTTAGACATTCATCACTAGGCTTACATTTTCTTGCAGATCTGATATTTGTTTATAGGTTTTCCAAGCCAAGGACATCTCTCCAAGGGTTTCATTTTTTTAAATCTGCATTTTCGGCCATTTTTTTTTTCTCTCTCCCTAAACTGGGTTTTATTCATTGTATAGTGAATAAAACCCTTGTTTTAGGGCTTTCTTCCATTATAGATTAGTATAGAGTTTTAAATCTGCTGTTTATATATCATTTCAAGCCCAAAAACATTCATTTTTAACCACTAAAATTTCATTTTTTCCAAAATTTCAAGTTCAGATTTTTCAGTAAATTTTCTGGGTTTTGTACTAATCTGTGTTAACTTTCTATTTTAGTATTTCTGCAGTAAATTCCAGCAAGTAAAGTTGCTGGTTTGTTGCAAGTTTATGCACAGAAGAGGGGGTTATGCTGCCCAAAATTGCTTAGAAAAGCCCTAGAAAAGTTCTGGTCCAAAAGGGGCCAAAAACCACATTTCTTCTCTCTTCTATAAGATTGGAAACCCCAAAAGAGAAGTTCTCTTTGGGGTATTCTCTAAAGCTTTGTAAATCTATATATGAGTAGTGTAGAGATAGCCTAGAACACTAGTTGCTTAGATTTATTTTTATGCAAGTTTTATTTCTGTTTACCCACCTTCCCTTAAGGGATTGAAGTGAGGTTAGTTTAGTCATTTTTATTTCTGTTTACCCACCATCTCTGTTACAGACCACCATCTCTGTTACAGAGATTGTTGTGTGGTTAGGACATTGTTTTAGCTAATTGCATTTTCCTTTCAAGTTTCTGATTCAAAGGAATTAAATTTAATTTTTATTTCTGTCAAAGGAGTAACCATACAACCCACTAATCCGGTGTATCCTCTGTCCCAACTTGTCATCTCCCTTTAGGGACTTCAAGTTGGGTATGAAAAGCAGGAGAAGTGGGGGTTTAGCTTAATTAGAACAACATTCTTTTTTCTGCTACAAACCCTCACACTTTACTTTTCAGTCCAAGATCAAGTACCAGCATCTCCCATAAGGGATACCGCTTGGTTGATCTTGTTGATAGTATAAAATTAACCTTGCATGCTAATCACCAAGATTTAAAATTTACCCCTAAAATTAACCAACAACGAATTTAGCCCCTATTCCTCTACTCGATTATCACCCTTCAGGGTATTCACGAGATACGACAGGGGGTAGAGGAGTTTTAGTTTAATAGGCATCCATCTTGCTGTTTTTCCGGTTGATTAAAAACAGTGACCTCGGAAGCTACTTGGGGTAGAAGACCGTGGGGGGTCTCTAGGCGTTTTACGTCCTCATTGTTGAGCACCGGGGCATTGGGGTTTGACCTAGGAGCTACGGGTGGACTTTGCTCCCACTTTTTTGAGCGCACCAGCATTCCTTCTTTGACTTGAGAAATACTAGATTGGGGTAGTCACACCACTGGTTCGAAAACTAAAACTTCAAGAGGAAAAACCTTAATAAAATTTACTTAAAATAAAACAAGAGACATTGCAAAACCGATTCTATAACATTTTTATTCCAGCAGCATTTCACTTCAATATTGCACTTGTTTCCTTTCAGTTATTGTTGCACTTGCAAAGCAAACCCAATAATTTTTTTAACTTGTGGATATTAATCAACTGGTTTACATTTTCTGCCATTTATCTGAGCATTGTTATTACTGCTCAACTGTTTAATACTGTTCATATTGCTCAACTGTGATTATATTATTTTTCATATTGTTCATAAATCTTTCATAACTGTGTATATTGTTCATAGTTTTTTTTTTTTTTCCATCTCATTGTTAGATAATTTAACCTGTGGGATGATTAACTTAGACTGCATCCATTGAAAGTTGCATTCTTTGACTCCATTACTTAGGCACTGGTTATATTAAAAGGATTGACTGTCATTGAAATATTGCATTTTGCATTGGTTTGACTGTCATCTCTCAAAACCTTAGCCTCACACCTTAATAAGATCCCTTTAATTTGTAATCAATTAATAAATCTGGAACTTAGTCTTCCGTAGGGACTTCCCCCCTTGGCTCTGTTGGGATCTTGCCTAAACAGAGGAGTTGTGGACTGTGGTGACAGTGGTCCCCAGCTCTCGCTTGCCCCCAAGGACACACATAGCAGTTTGTGACTTTCCTATTCCTTAAAGTGTGAATTAGGCGGCAACAGTGGGTATGGCCTCTATCCACTTGGTGAAATAGTCGGTTGCCGTGAGAATCCAGCAAAATCCATTGCTAGAATTATCTTTGAATTTCCCGATAAAGTCAAGGCCCCATTGTTGAAAGGGGGCAAGGACAACTACTAGTGTAAGGGGAAGAGTAGCCAACTTCTGCTACCCTGTAAAGAGCTGACACTCTTTGCAACACTTGACATGTTTATGCACATCTGCAAAGATGGTTGGCCAATAGTATCCGGCTCAAAGGATCTTATGGGCAGTTGTATTTGCTGCATAATGGCCCCCACAAAATCCTGAATGGAATTCAGTCAAGATTTGTTTAGAATCTTGTTCATGCACACATCTAAGTATCACACCGTCTGGGTTCCTCTAACCCAAACCCTCCTGAGTGAGGCAATACCTAGTGGTTTTTAATCTTAATGCCCTTCGTTTATGTCCTTTAAGGTGATCAGGGCAACATAAGTGCAACATGAAATATATCATATCTGAGTACCAATGATGATCAAGCTCTCGTAATGCTGGTGTCATGCGTGATTCAGGCCCACTGTTTTCACAAATCATATCAATAGCCTCCTCATTCTTTTGGGTTAACATCTTAGCTAGGCCTTGTCCTTTTACTAGTTTGGTAGGCTTAATCTCTAGATCGTATTCCTGGATCTTGGATACCCATGTGCCCCTTGTTCCTAAGCAATCCTGTTGGGACAAGATGTCTTTCACTGCAGCATGGGGGACATACCCTATAACTTTTGAGTAGCCAATTTATGTTCTAAAGTGCTTTAGAGATTTTACTAAGGCATAGGCTTGCTTTTCCATGGTAGTATATTTTAATTCTGAATATTGTAGGGCTCTACTCATGAAGACAATTGGTTGCTCGAACCCTTTGAAGTTCTTTTGGAGCAACACCCCGGCAATAGTATCTTTTGAAGCAAAAGAGAACACCATGAAATCTTTTGTGTAGTCAGGACTAACCAATACAGGCGATCTAGTGATAGCATCTTTTATGGTTGAAAAAGCCTATCTCCCATCATCAGTCCATACAAACTTAGCATCCTTCTTGAGTAACTGTTGCATGGGTTTCATTAACTCAGCTAAGTTTGGAATGAACCTCCTAATGAAATTGATATGTCCATTAAAGGATTGAAGACTCTTAACATTTTTTGGAAGAGGTATCTTTTTTATTGCTTTAATTCTCTCAGGGTCAATCTTGACCCTGTCTTTTGATATGATGTGACCAAGAAGCTTCCCCTCATCTATCCCTAGGACATATTTGGTTGGATTCAGGGAAATACCAAATTCTCTGCATCGTTCAAATACCTTCCTAAGATGATCAATATAGCTGGATCTTTCTTTTGAGAAAACAATCAAATCATCTAGGTATATTTCAATGATTTTGCCCATAGTAGAAAATATCGGCATCGACAAAAAATCGGCAAGGGTCCAGAAAACATCTTCTCAGCAACATCGGCGGAAAAAATCGGCAAAAATCGGCAAACCGCGACAAATATTTAAAAAAACAAAATATATTCATTTTTTTCATAATTTTAAGCATATAAAGCAACAATGACATCAAATAAATACATTGACACATAAATATAGAAAAAACGCTGATAGATATCATGTAGGCATGCCAAATATAATATGAGACATGAAAGTCAATACTGAAAGTCTGGACTCTGAATATAGTTGTCCAATAGTACTCAAAACAAAA
>LPNX010742656.1:501503-557130 GCA_001517045.1 Pseudotsuga menziesii
AGCTGACCCCATTGCCGTGGAGCCCCCAACACTACCCTCAGTGGGATCCGGATGATCATAATCATATGTCCCTGAAGTCCTAGCCACTCCACCTGCAGCAAGTTCAGCTCTATTTGCAGCTGACTCTTCCCTTTTTCTATCTTTCGAGTGAATTGCATCATGGGCCATTCTCATAATCTCGGGGGTAACTGCAGTACAAAGCCCCGCATCATGGCCAGGGAGTTTTGCCAAATGATACTTCAACCTGCTAATGCCTCCTGTCATATGTTGCCCACACAATTTGCAATTCAATCGTTGTCGGTTTGTTCCATCTTCAGGGTCAGCATAATGCCAAAATGGGTCCAATGCCTTTGGCATTTTGTCAAACCTGTGGCTGCAAAAAAAAACAAAAAAAAAAGACATTATGAATTTATGATTAAAATTTAAAAATTTAAACCCAAATAAACTTTAAAGACATTATATAAAATTTAAAAAAATTATAAATTTATAAATAAAGACATTATATAAATTTTAAAATTTAAAAAATTTATAAATTTATAAATAAAGACATTAAAAATTTATAAATATTATTTAAAAATTTAAAAATTTATTAAATAAAGACATTATAAATTTTTAAATAAAGACATTATTTAAATTTTAAAATTTAAAATTTTTATAAATAAAGACATTAAAAATTTATAAATATTATTTAAAAATTTAAAAATTTATTAAATAAAGACATTAAAATTTAAAATTTAATGATATACCATGTTATATAGGACCTGTAGGCTGTAGGTGACAATGACAATTCTTGAATGACAAATCTATCTCAGAAAATTAGTAGCAGCAGTGCCAGTAACTTAAGTCCAAAAGTGCTGTAGATGGCCAATGGATAAGCGGTTTGAGGCAGCAGAGAGTAACCCGCAAGATATCTCTCCCACAGCCACGATTTGACTGTTCTAGATGGTCACGAAAGGCTGATAAACAAGTGTTATTTTCCCAAATCGAACAGCAACAAAGATGAGGCTGGGACTGACAATTTAAGAACATGGCAAGGCAAGTAATAAATTACAAAAAGATATTTTAATATAATCTTGAACATTTGAGATTTGTAATATTATAATTTTGATTTCATAAAACATTGGAAGTTTATTTTGAACAACAGTGTTGTTAGGCACCTACACATTTGTTGATGACATCTAGATTCTATACACAAAGTTACCAGTGACTATAACACAATAGGAACCCTTAACCAAATTAGGTAGACACATGAACACCAGCAACAAGTGTTCACAAATGAAGTTGCAGAATGCTAAAATGCAGTAGACACATATATACTTCTTCATTTGGAGACATTATAAGCAAATGAAGATATTCAGAATAACAGTCAAGGTGTAAGTGCTACATAGTACAGACTGACTAATCTCTGAAACGTTGGCAGAAATGAGAACATGATTGAAGACACCATCCAAAATGGAGGCCAACAAATGCATGTGGCTTATGAGCAGAAGGCATATGCTGGAAATAAACAGTTCCATGCCACCAGCAGATGTTGGAGTCTATATTTGACACAAGGAAAGGATCAATCTATATCTTGGAGTAGTCACATACTCTAGATTTACTAGCAAATGTTCCAGATTGACAGCCTTTGTGACAGACACCAATTGTATCAGTCAAGACAGAGTTTGCTATTACTGTAGCAGCTTATCTACAAACAGGAATACAAATTGGGAATACTGCTGAACTGCTGTTGGTAGATTTGGTCATTATTAGAGGAGACTCCCTGTTGCAAATCTGCTTAGTTAATGCACCAGTCATGTATGATTTTCATGATGTTTAAATAAATATTCAGATCTGAAATGTTTGTTGAGTTTGACAAGTGCAATTGTTGATTTTTATTAAAGATTGGTTTTTGTATATTACATGCAAATTATCATTGTTGGGTTTCACGGTTGGACAACCATTAGGGCACAATTCATGAATCAGCTGATACACGAGTCTATGAAGTGTATACTACCACAGATCTGAAGATATTTTCACTTACCAAATGAAGGCTTGAGTTGTGTTGACCGGAGATAATGAACAAGGAGATAATGCCAAGGCCCCACGACTTCCTTGCTCAGCAAACCCTCACTACTCCCTCACAAACTCCTCACGGCAGTTGCAACAGCCACGGCCCACACACCAGTTGCTCACGGCCCACACACCAGTTGCTAGCAAGCTCGGTCAGGGCGGCGTCTTCTTCAAGCTCGAAGGGTACTCAGTGCTCACGGCGTCCTCTCAGCAACTCCAAAACGAAAAAATAAAACCCAAAAAATCATTTTTAACCACCAGGAAATCATCTTCAGTCGCCGAGCCGCGGTTTTCTATCATGGCGTGATTTTTCCCTAAAAATCGCTGAGTTTTTCAAAAAATGGCGTGGTCCGATTTTTTCTCCGGGAGAAAAAATCGCCGGGCATAAAGAATCGCGATTTTTCGTGAAAGCGGCGATTTTTCGCCGATTTTTTCTTCTATGATTTTGCCTATCAATTCCTTGAAAGCATAATCCATGGCCCTTTGAAAAATGGCCCCAGCATTTGTAAGACCAAAGGGCATTCTCAGATACTCAAAGATTCCCCAAGGGGTTATGAAAGCTGTTTTGTGCCTATCCTCATCTTTAATGACAACTTGGTTATATCCTGAAAATCCATCAAGCATAGACATCATTGTAGATCCAGTGACCCATTGGAGGAGGGTCTCCATGTTAGGGAGTGGATAATTATCTTTTTGATAGGCTATGTTAAGTTTTGTGAAGTCAATCCATATCCTGATGCTCCCATTCTTCTTTCTAACAACAACTAAGTTGGAGCACCATGATGAATGTCGAGTGGGTGCTATAATACCTGTTGCCAACATCTTTTCTAATTCCTGCTTGACAATAGGGGCCAACTCAGGGTTTATTTGCCTAAGTTTTGTCGAAAAGGCTCAACATTTTACATTTTAGGTTTAAGGGGGATGGTGTGTTGAAACACATCCTCCCTATAAGCTTTTAACTCGTCATAAGTAAATGCAAATACATCCCTATATTCTCTGACTAAGTTTATCAATGCATTACTTTCCTTTTCAGATGTCCCTTTTTCCAATTTTTATAATTTTTGGATTTGTTTTCGACCCAATATTTATTTCAATGTAATCTCCCGGTTTCATCTGGTCGATGTTATTTTTCTTCCCATCTTGCCTGTCAAAGATGTTTTCCAGTTTAGTAAAGCCACGTGATATTGGATTGATGGGCTGGCTGTCTTCCTGATACTGCTTTCCTTCCTCCTGCTTATTTATGTTGAAATTTGAGAACTCATCTACATTATGAATAAATCTCAAGATGTGTTCATCATCTTTAAAAACCTGCCAATGGTTCATGTTGTCTGGGACCGATGGTCTATAGTTAATTTCAAGGGTACAGTCCCCATTCAACATCTCATCCGATGGTTGGAGGGTGGATGCCGCAACTGCCAATCTATTTGCTGCGCTATTCCGCTCTCTAGGGATTTCTTCTATGTTTAGTGCATCAAAATATTCCATAGTGTCCCAAATTGCATTTCTATATCTTTGAAGTCTCTGACACTTGCATGCAAATTGACCTTTAATTTGTTGCACTATTAAATTTGAATCTCCTTTTATACTAAGCAATTTTATACCCATGTCCTTGGCAACTTCAACGCCTAGCAGAAGTGCTTCATACTCTGCTACATTGTTCGTGGCCTCAAACTCTAACCTGAAAGCAAAGTTGAAAATCTTACCCTTGGGTGAGGTTATGATTATGCCAGCCCCTTTTCTAGCTCTAGAATATGCACCATCAAAGTTCATTCTCCACAACTCATCAACCTTTTCATCCTTTATTTCTTCTTCATGGATGGGGTCCAAAAAGGTGGAGTTGATTTGATAGGTTCCGTGCTCATCAGTGTTGTAAACATACTCGTTCACTGGTCTTTGAGGGTTTTCAACATGGTATCTTTTTTCTTTTTTGGAATACAATTTAATAAGTGAAAACTCAGATGCTGGCACAGTGGCATAGGTCCAATCCATTTGGATTGATCCTCCTAATGTGGCACCCCATTTCCTAGAAAGCAACATCCCCCACTTGTCTTGCACATCAATAACAAGGATGTCCATGGTGATTTGGATATCTGGATACTTATCCAATCTAACTAACTGACTCTCAATCATCCCTTCAACTTTAACCGGTCTAGAGTCCATGGCACATACATTTTGGTATGGCCTTGTAGTTCGTAAGTCAAGCTGTTGCATGACCCTTTTGGTCATGATGCTGGAACTAGATCCTGAGTCTAACATACAGTTGTGTAGAAGAAGATCACCTATCATCAATGATATACATAGAAAGGGGGATGGTCTTCTTTTCTTGGGTCACTAGTATGTAGAACTATAGGAGGCCTAGTATGTAGAACTATAGGAGGATCGGCAAAAACATTGTTTGAGGTTCGTTCCACGGTGTCAGAAAAAGTGACCTTCTTAGGGGTAGGGGGCTTTACAGGATTTGAAGGGCTTGCTTCAATTTGAGGATCAACATCACTTGGAGGGTCTAGGATTTTCAAAAGTCTCTCTCTTTGGTCAGTGATTTTACATAATTCAAGGACTAGAACATGGACTTTTGTATTTGCTAGCCAATTACCTAAGTCAAAACTTAAATCAACAATTTCTTTAGTTTCTACTTCTTTGGGAGGATCAAGAGCTGTTACCTTAGGAATATTCTGTGCAGAAGACCCCTTTCTTTGATAAGTTATTCCCTTGAATTTTTGAGTGTTGTTAATCTGCTCAACTGAAGGCATCTCACGATAGTATTGAGTTAAATTGTCAACCTTCTTTTCATAATGGTTGGCTTGTGGCCAATTTTCTGTGGAGATGCTAGGGATGTCATCTATGTTGATAAAATTAGGCTCGCTTGTCGACGTATTAGGACCACAACCTTCAGGGTGACCATGCTCCTGAACATAGCACGCATAATGGTAGCCAGATTCCTCATGGAAATCTCTGCATGCTCTGCAAAATGGTTTATACTGCTCAACCATGTTAGCGGCCTCTAGCTGATGAGGAGGCCTCTGCTCATGGTTGGGAGGCTTTCTTTGCCAAGTTGGCTTGGCAGGAAAGGTTCTAGGAGCAGGCTGAGTTTGAGTTCTTTCCGTTGTTATCACCCTAGTTTGTATCTCCTTCAACTGCGCTAAGTGTTTCTGTTCTGCTTTCTCCATATTTTTCTTCATCTCCCTTTTCATTTCAATCATCTGCTTTTCATAGGCATCCTTCATAGCTGATAAAGGATCCTTGTTTTTAGGTTCGTTAATTTTCAAAGGAGTTGAAGACCTTGAATAACCCTGGAGGTTAGATTCACCAGATGACTGCATGTTCAAATCAATTTTAATTGCCATTTCCTGAGCCTGGAGCAAATTAGCAGGCTCCTTGTCTTTGATCTGGTATTGCATTTTGCCACTAAGTGCCTCAATGTAATAGACTAGAATGGTTGGTGCAGTTGGGGCATAATCAGTAGGGATGGCTTTTGACAATTCAGTGAACCTAGTATTAAACTCATCCATTGTCTCCGTATCCTTCTTTTTTATGTTGGTCAAGGACGCAAGTTGATGCCGAGGTTTTTTCTTTTCACTGAACTTGTTGGTGAAGGAGGTTTTGAAAGCAGCTAAAGTATCAAAAACATTATTTGGTAAATTGTTATACCAGTCACCGGCCTTTCCATTCAAAGATAGAGCAAATAACTTCATATATACGTCATCATCTTGGCTAACCGGATCACTAACATAAGCGTTGATGCATCTAGAAAAGTTCCTGAGGTGCATGGCGGAGGTAGTGGCATCAGTGCCGGTATACATCGGGAGCTTCTCAACAGCTTTGTCTAGAAGACAGTGGGGTTGACCTGCTATCTGAGAAAAGTCGAACTGAGTAAAATACTCACCCATTATGTCGGAAACAGAGGTATTAGTGTTTTCTGGAAATAAAAGGTGGATGTTTGAAACAGACTCATATCCAAGTTCTGTAAGGATCCTACGAGAAGCAAGTTTGTTTAGCCTCCTCTTATAGACTTTTTCAGGGTTAGGGATGAAATCGAACAAACCTTCAGAGTTTCTTCTAGTAGAATACCTTGAGGTGTTAACTGACAGTGGAGTCGCCAGGTGGACTTAAGTCTAATTTCGAAGAGTGATTGGACTAAAAAAATCTACCAAAAAGGGAAAAAAGGTAAAAAACTAAAAGAAACAAAGGTCGTCCAGGAACAAAAAGATTTGTCCTTGGCAACAGCGCCAAAAGATGTTGTCCGTGGATTGCACAATAGCATCAGAAATCTTCCGAACGCTGTCTCCTCACTTGAGAAAGTGGGAGAGGTGTGGCCTTGGGGGCAAGCACAGAGCCAGGTACTGTCACTTACTCCTAGCTCTTCCGTTTAGGCTAACTCCTAACGAAGCCAAGGGGGGTCGTCCCTAACAAAGAGTTTACTATGGCTCAATGCGTTTAAGTGTTTTTGATGTTATGATGCGGATGGGTGTTTTTCAAAAGTTTTTGAATGATTACAACTTTATAATAAAATGAGCAATCCACGTTGCGATTACAAAACACAAGATTTGAGACGAACAATACAAAGATGACTTGGAAATTAAAGGCATCCACAGACAGATAATGATTGAAGCAAACATTAGGGACAAATGGTCCAGATCAAGACGATGCATGGAAGTTTAAGACCGGTGCCAAAATGGAGTCAAAAAAGTGCTTGTGAATGCTGGAATACAAGTCTCAATAGTAATGTTTGTGAGATCGTTTTGCTATTGTTCTTGGTTTATTTTATTGTAAATTTTAACGATGATCTTGCTTAAGGTGTCTAGGAAGCCTATCTGGAAATACTTTCAGTGGCTCCGTTCGAAGACATGATGGACCTGTCTGAAATCACAAGCTAGGTGTTTAGAGAATTTAACCAACGAGTGTCCAGATTGGGTTGCCCGGCGCCCACACTTGGAATTTGCCCACTACCTGAGTATTTATTGAGATAACGCCGGTGCGTTGGTTATGGGGTGAAAGTTTTATTATGTTATCACTTGCAAGATTAACAGTCCAATGCCGTTTCTGGGTACTCTGATTTTTTAGGTTGGTCAGAGCATACTTCGGCAAGGAAACAACGAGATAAATTAATTAGAGGGGGAGTGTGAGTTGCAAATTTTAAGTTAGGAGCACACAGTTTAACTCTCCGACAGAGAGCGCTCTTGACTTCGTCTTATGACGGAAGTTCTAGAGACTTTAACTATTCTATATGCCTAATGCAAGGAAAATACAAATCTAACTATGCTCTCCGACAGAGAGTGCTGTTGACTTGGGTTCCGGCAAGTTCAAGAGACTTAAGAATTAATTAGTTAAACTTGCAAATAGTAGAATGCATGAAAATAAAAGAAAGACAGTTAAACAAACTCTCCGACAGAGAGCACTTTTGATCCACCTTATGGTGAGATTCAAGAGATTTTGGTTCTTTTTAAGATTAACAATTAAAGAGAAAGATACACAACAATGCAAGTAATAAAATCTAATCTAGCAATTAGTAGTTATACTTAATGAACAACTAGCAATTAGTGGAAATGAAAACTAAGTCTAATCAAGAGAACTAAGCTAAGTGCTTTAAGTTGAAACTACACTAAGTAAAAATGAAAAGGAACACAAGACACACTTCCTCCAAATAGGGGAAGTAGAAAAGATGGGAGGCTTGCTCCCACTAGCCTTTTTATTAATAATTTACAATGCTTGGGGATTTTAACCCTTGAAGAGAACTTTAAAAAAAGATCAAAAGGGTAAAGAAACCCTAATGGCTTGTACAAAAAAAAAAGATGTGGTTTGTCTTCTTGTTGGGAACTTTTTCTTCAATATTTCCAAGTCTTTAGACTTGTCTTTGGTTGACCTCTTATTTAGTATCTGCTTAAAACAAACAATGACTCAAGCACCCATTATTCGTTAATAAAATCAAAAGGGGTAAAATGAAGGGGGTAAAATGGGGCAAAAAGAAAGCAAAAAAGAGGGCTGAAATAAGTGAGGAAAAGAGGGAAAAGGGGAAAACGAACAGCAGTAAAGAGGGCTGCAAAAAAGAGAGAGGGAAAAAAGAGGGCAGCGAAAGAGGGCTGCAAAAAAGAGAGAGGGAAAAAAGAGGGCAGCGAAAGAGGGCTGCAAAAAGAGAGAGAGAGGGAAAAAGAGGGCAGCGAAAGAGGGCTAAGAGGGTAGTGAAAGAGGGCTGCAAAAAAGAGAGAGAGAGGGAAAAAGAGGAGAAGGTGGGAGGCCAAAAACGAAAGGAAAAGGTTTAGGGCTTCCAAGATAGCAAGTAACCGAGTTTTAAGATGTAGTTTTGAGTGATGGATCTTCGAAGTAGTGCCTCTTACCAAACTTTTTTAGGCTTGAGATCGAGTTTAGGAGGCCCTGAAATGCACACAATGTTAGAAAAATAGGTCTTAAAAATAGGTCTTTTAAAGAGATGAGAGAAGCAACCGAGCTCAAACTTCTCTTCAAACCTGGGAGATCTGCACAAGAAACCACTTACAAACACATCCTGATCAAATATTGTATGCAAAGCAAAATGGGATTAGAGGAGTATAAGTATTTCCAACTACAGTCTACTCCTTCAAAATCACATAAAACCCAACATAAATGGACAAATTGAACTCAAATGCCCACCCTATGGACTTAATAAAGCCTTCTAAGCTAACAATTTGATCAAAATAGTGAAATTTAAGTAATAAACAAGAACAAAATCACCTTGATACAGATGAAGCACTTCCCATGACAAGAATCAATACACCATACGGACCTCCAAAGTCACTTTATTTCCAATAGCAAAAGCTATAACACAATTACAAATCTGGCAGAGTAAGTTTGCCCAAAAAAAATCCATGAAGAATAGAGCTCCAAGAGCCTCTATTTATACAAAAACCAAGCCCCAGGGGGGATTTTATGAACTCAAGAGAGAAAGTCGAGTTGTACAAGAGTTTAGGAGCGAACTGTGGGATGTGATTGAGAAGTACTAAAGGAGAGGGTGCCACATATCTCAAGCGCGAAGTGTCAAAGGTTGGGTGCTTTCACAGCGGCTTGGTGGAGTCATAACCTATGTCAATCAAGTCACAAACTATAAGTGAACTCCTGTCTTCACTTTAATGATCATATGCCACGTCTTCATTACCAATCAAATGTGATGTTTAGTTCACGTTTCAATTAAAGCGTGGGTCACCACAATGACGCCAAGCTTGAGGTTGGCGATTCCACTCAACCATAAACATTCGCTTGGTATCCACATCACCGCGAGTCCTCATGTCTTAATGGTTCCGCATGAGTCCTCCCTTCGTCATCCGTATTGACGTCAACCACTTCCTTTGATTTAATTCGTAGCCATGCCTTGGATATATTACTTTATGGTTTTAAAAAATAAAATAATTATTAAGTGGTGAGAGGGGTCCACACTTAATACCACCCATCACAATATACTCCATGCTAGCATGAGACTTCAACTCACCTTCATGTCACCTCTCCAGTTGAATTAATTTGAAACCATGCCTTAAACCAAAGTTTGGGTCATATCATATGTTGAAGTGGTTACATGGCATGAGGGACCCACCTCCATGTCACCATTTACTAATAAAATATTTGATTTTGACTTTTTTAAATATTTTGACTAAGTGCATTATGTCCACTTTTAGCATTAAAATGCTATTCTGAAGCTCCTTTAGCCAAATACTGCCTTACGGGGTGCTCCGACTGATCGAGTGATGGTGAAAGTGATCCTTGGGGTGAAGACGCTGCTCCGGGCTTGAAAATGAGCCCAACCATGCTGAAAACGGACTCCGGATCACACATTTATTACATTTTGAAATTTTCGATCTAAACCATTAAAAATGGCTAAAAAAATGGAAAAAAAATATTTTTCTCGGAATCCAACGAAACTCTAGGGGGACCTAGTACATGTTCATACGACTCAAGCAGAATGCCTAGCATGACAAAAAACACCAACACGAAGGGTCTAATAGCCTCCTAAGGCCGAAACACCAAGACAACTACCCAAGCTTTGGAGGAGCGAGTGAAAAACTCAGAAATTATTGGTCGTTTGTTCAATATCCAATAATAACAACGAGAAAAACAATCTGGTAGTCGGCTTGATGCCCAAGTCCGGGAAGCCGAGCCTTTTATAAAAATTTAAATGCTAGGACATTTTTTACATTTTCCCCAAGGGGGTATGGACATGTATTTTACAAAGAATAAAAAGTTCAGCCCAAAATTGGCCAACTCTGGAACACACTGAACTTCTGAACTCTGGAGATGAGCATTCATCATGCTCAATAACTGGCAGCTCAATAGGAAGTTCAACTATTGTACAAAATAGTTGGTAACAAAGCCGACTAGCCTAGAGTGTTTTTTCCCTTGGTTATTATTGGTTGTTGAACAAACGACTAATAATTTCCGAGTTTTTCACTCGCACCTCCAAAGTTGGGGTAGTTGTCTTGGTGGTTAGTCCTTAGGATGTTATTAGAGCCTCTGTGCCAGTGTTTTTAAACATGCTAGACATTTGAATTGAGTCGTATGGACATGTGCTAGGTCCCCCTAGAGTTTCGTCTGATTCTGAGAAAAATAAAATTTCTTACAAAATTAGGCCATTTTTAATGGTTTAATTGAAAATCTTCAAAATGTAATAAAACTGTTCCAAAGTTTGTTTTGGCGTGGGGATGCTCGTTTTCACACTCAGAGCATCCTCTTTACTCCAAAGTCCACTTTTCCTATGTTACGGGTGGATAAAACACCCCATGGAGCATTATCTCTCTAAAAGTGCATTAAAATGACATTTTATTGCCAAAGGTGTATCATTTGGGCACTAATGTCAAAATTGAAAAAGTCAAAATCATTTAAAAAAGTGTGGGGAAATGACATGGCATGCGTCCCCCATAAGTATGCGATCCTCTCCATGTGAAAGTTTTGAACTTTGGTTCAAAATTAAAGGAGGTAGCCAATGGTATATTAAAGGTGACGTCAACCATAAGTATGTGAACCAATTGGAAGGTTGCATTAGGAGAAGGGGTGGGGTCAACTTGAAGCTTAAATATTAAACTTTGGTTATGTTATGAAAGAGATCGCATGTGGGGGAAAAAGAAACGACGTCAAACTCTAGTGAATGCGCCAATGAAGCTAGCGAATGTTTGGTGGATTAAACTTGCGTGTGAGGGAGAAGGAGGCGCTAACCTCGTAGGAAAGCGAGTGTTTGGTGGTGTGTTGTCATGTGATGAATAGTTGGTAGAGTTTGGTGAAGAGGTGGCATTTTCCTCTGTAGTTCCACTCTCGTTTAACTCAGTTCAAGCTCAGTTCAACTCAACTCTATCTTCAATGTAGGTAGCACCCCTTGGGTCATTTTGGCTATTTAAGTGGGCTCCCGGTTCATTGTTTCTCATGGTCAGAGGACCGAAGGTTTGCTCTGGTTGTCTTGTATTGTAATATTTTTGGAATAATAAAAGGCTTTGGAGGTCTCATGTGGTGCATGGATCAAGTGTTGGATGATCGTTGTCTCATGTTGTTGCTAATGTAATCTGTAGGATTAATTTTATGCATTTGTTATTCCTTGTCCAATCTAGCCTCATTGAAGGATTAGTACTAATCGATAGGAGTGAGTGAAGTAGTTTCTTTGCTCTCTTAATTAATTTATGTTCAAGATGTAGAATTTGCATGCTGATTTGCTTATGGGTATGCTCTTCTTGTCTTTAGCATGAGTTTTTACTGGATTTGATTAATCTCTTGACAAGTGTGAAGGTGTTTTACAGGTGCTTCTCTTGGATTTGTGTGATATCTTGCTTTCTTTTCTCACTCTCCAAGAAGTCATTGTTGAAGAGGTATAGTCTCTCCGCTCTCCACCAACGGACTCCATAGCCCAAGCATTCCCAAGCTTGAGCTCGTTCCTTCTCTCTCTCTCTCTCCTTCAAATTTAAATCGAACTTTCCCCTTTGGTTACAGTTACTCACATGCTTAAGCAGTTTAGTTTCTCTTTCAAGAAATATCTGAAGGATGATCTTTTTAAGCATGTTTCTAGATCTAGAATTATAAAGCATCATTCTTAGAATAGATCTAGTATTGTTAAGTACTTGTGCATAGTGTTCGATCATTCAATACTTAACTATTTTATGCTTTTAACACTATATTTAGCTCATTTGGTGCAAGATAGGTAACTGGTTTTTGTCTTTTGTTGACAGGACAAGGAGAAGTGCTGTTGGAAAATTGAAGATTTGGGCCATCGAGAGCCTTCCAGAGCCTTCCAGAGCAATATTCCTTTTTCCTGTATCATTCTTAAAACATGTAAGCCTTTAGATATGGATTTGTAAGGACCATTGGTATCCACCTCAAGCATTATAAATACCGTATTAAAATATTTTGAGTAGGCTCCTTCAAAGCCCACTCCCCATCTCCCCTACGGGGTTTTGCGTCTGTGCATTTTTTTCATGGTTTTTCTCTTGTTAGTGTAGTTTTTCTTTATAGATCAGTATACTTTGCTTTTTCAAGTTTTAGAGTCATTGCAAAGTAACACTAATACTAACCCCACGACTTCTCGAGTTACCCAAAAGGGGAAAGAGATGCGTGGTAGGATTAGTACACCCCTTGCTCTCTCAACTAGGGCTTTTAGCCTGAAAGAGATTCTTGGGGATTTAATAAAAACACACAACAATTGGTAAAATCCTTAAAATTTATAGAGGCTCCGTTGTGTATGCTCTGCACCGCTGCGGTTCGACCGATCTATTGGTTGCATCAAAAGCAACGTGGGTGACTAGTTAAATTAGTCTCACATTCTCAATTAACCTCCCCAAGAGAAAATCCAACGCCTCGATTTGATCCGTTGCGGTGGACAAATTCACAAAGGAAGCGGAAATAAGTGGGTAGTGACCTCGAGACACCGTCAAGCTCCACTCTTGTTGGTGTAGTGTTGGACACGTCTCAGAGACCCCGACTCAACCCACATATTCCTTGCATGAAGCTGCATCGGATAAGGGTTTTGGACATACTCCTCGTATCTCCGGGTATATTTGGAGTTCGCTTCCCCCTTAATTTAATCAACTCATATGCAATATTAATCTAAAACTGACCAAGAGCGCTTGCAACACATTTTCCAAGCAATACAACAACACTCTTTTATCTCTAGACTCCATTTTTGACACCGGTTTTTACATTATACAATCATCTGCTTTTGTGTGCTTTATCTATCATGTGTTGATCTATAGGTTGTTGTGTTTTAAACATTTTTTGTTGCAATATCTTGTTCAACTGTTTATTTCATCAAAACTCCTAAGTATCTCAATCATCATCACACTAAGCCTTAACAACATTAGAAAGTTGTTAACAGGACAAGGAGAAGGAGAAGTGCTGCTGGACAATTGAAGATTTGGGCCATTGAGAGCCTTCCAGAGCAATATTCCTTTTTCCTGTATCATTCTTAAAACATGTAAGCCTTTAGATCTGGATTTGTAAGGACCATTGGTATCCACCTCAAGCATTATAAATACCGTATTAAAATATTTTGAGTAGGCTCCTTCAAAGCCCACTCCCCATCTCCCCTAGGGGGTTTTCCGTCTGTGCACTTTTTTCATGGTTTTTCTCTTGTTAGTGTAGTTTTTCTTTATAGATCAGTATACTTTGCTTTTTCAAGTTTTAGAGTCATTGCAAAGTAACACTAATACTAACCCCACGACTTCTCAAGTTACCCAAAAGGGGAAAGAGATGCGTGGTAGGATTAGTACACCCCTTGCTCTCTCAACTAGGGCTTTTAGCCTGAAAGAGATTCTTGGGGATTTAATAAAAACACACAACAATTGGTAAAATCCTTAAAATTTATAGAGGCTCCGTTGTGTATGCTCTGCACCGCTGCGGTTCGACCGATCTATTGGTTGCATCAAAAGCAACGTGGGTGACTAGTTAAATTAGTCTCACATTCTCAATTAACCTCCCCAAGAGAAAATCCAATGCCTCGATTTGATCCGTTGCGGTGGACAAATTCACAAAGGAAGCGGAAATAAGTGGGTAGTGACCTCGAGACATCGTCAAGCTCCACTCTTGTTGGTGTAGTGTTGGACACGTCTCAGAGACCCCGACTCAACCCACATATTCCTTGCATGAAGCTGCATCGGATAAGGGTTTTGGACATACTCCTCGTATCTCCGGGTATATTTGGAGTTCGCTTCCCCCTTAATTTAATCAACTCATATGCAATATTAATCTAAAACTGACCAAGAGCACTTGCAACACATTTTCCAAGCAATACAACAACACTCTTTTATCTCTAGACTCCATTTTTGACACTGGTTTTTACATTATACAATCATCTGCTTCTGTGTGCTTTATCTATCATGTGTTGATCTATAGGTTGTTGTGTTTTAAACATTTTTTGTTGCAATATCTTGTTCAACTGTTTATTTCATCAAAACTCCTAAGTAACTCAATCATCATCACACTAAGCCTTAACAACATTAGAAAGTTGAAACTAATAGGATCTACCCCCCTTGGCTTTGATTAGGAGTTGGCCTAAATGGAGGAGTCAAGAACAAGGTGACATCCTTGACTCATGACTTGCCCCCAAGGACACACTGAGTGGCTTGAATATTTCTTCCACGTTCCCCCCCAGGTGTGTGAAATGCGGCAACACACATCACACACTCACAAAACCAAGATCAAATATAGAAGCACACGTATTTAGAAATCAATATAAAAGCATTCATAAGCAAATGAAGCATTCAGTAAGATCTCTAAATATTTATGCTTAATAGATTAACTCATTAAACAAAATGATTAATCTATATTACAAAGTGGATGACAACCCTTAAAGTAAGCTACACAAGATTCAAAGCAAGCATATGGCTCAGATTCAGGTTACTTTCATATAGCTAAATGATTACACATCCACTCCACCAAAGCACATCACAAATTAGACCTCCAAAGTCTATTTATTTCTCATATGAATAATGATTACAATGAGCAAGCTCTTCCCACAAGATTCCAACTAGTGAATGGGAGAGAGTCTTGCTTTATTTATAGCTAAGGCATGCCCAGGGGGGCGCAACCAACGCTGGAGATAGAGTGGGTGTCAACCTTGGGAAAAAAGAAGTGATGCTTGAGTTAAAATTGAGGTGGGACTAGAGTGGTCGGCGCCACCTCCTATGAGGTGTGCCACCTCTCCACCTACCTATCACCAACCCACTCCTCATTTGACACTTCACCAATTCGCCAACCATTAAAGAGAGGGCGCAAGCTCCAATAGATAATCACTTGCCACCTCTCATACAGACACTGAAGATGACACCTAAGTCAAGGAGATAACTCGCCCCTGATATAGGAAGATATTGTGACTGATCTCAATCAAATTAGACAAGAATCCATTGATTTAGGATTTTTGGATTTTCTGTCCATTTTTAATTTTTTAATTGACTTATATTTTTTGGGATTTTTTACTTAAGTGATAAATTTATCACTTAAAACTTAGGGAAAGCGGGTTTAAGGGTAAAACGAGTGCTTTGAGTTAGAAAATGTGCAACCCCATGGCTAAAACCGACTTCTAACCACACTTTTATTACATTAATAATTTTTCCAATTAAACTATTAAAAAATAGCCTAAGAATCCACTGATTTAGGATTTTTGGATTTTCTGTCCATTTTTAATTTTTTAATTGACTTTTATTTTTTGAGATTTTTTACTTAAGTAATAAATTTATCACTTAAAACTTAGGGAAAGCGGGTTTAAGGGTAAAACGAGTGCTTTGAGTTAGAAAATGTGCAACCCCATGGCTAAAACCGACTTCTAACCACACTTTTATTACATTAATAATTTTTCCAATTAAACTATTAAAAAATAGCCTAAGTTTATGAGACAAATTATTTTTCTCAAAACATGAAATAAAACCTAGGAGGACCTAGCACATGCCCATTGACTCAATCTTAATGTCTAGCATATTCATATACATTGACACATGAACTTTAATAGCCTCCCAAGGCCTAACCACCAAGACAACCATTCAAGCTTTGGAGAAGCAGTGGAAAACCTGAAAATTATAAGTCGTTTATCAACAACATATAATTAACAAGGAAAAAACACCTTGGAATCCCCTGATTGATGTCTAAGTCCTAGGAGGCCAAGTTCTTTACAAAAAACCAATGCTAGCACATTTTTTACAATCTTCCTGCAGCGTATGAACATATGGTAAAAAATGAAAAAAAGGGGCCCTCGAAGGACTGAACAAACGTCTGAACTTTAAAATTGAACAAGTGTTTGTTCATCTTTGGCGACTCTTTGAAAGTCCAACTAGATGCAACCTAGTTGGTAGCATCTCGCTTCGACTGTGGGATGTGTGATTGATCTGAACCTCGTGGAAATCGATCATACGAGAAACCTAGAATCTCTGGTTCTTGTACAAAAACTAGGATAAGTCAATCAAATGTTTATAAATAACCAAATGAAACAATAAGTTTCAATATGTGATACATTGATTATATATAAAGCTAATATACACAAAATATTATACAAAAAATAAGTTGAGCTAAGAAATAAACTGCAAGGAAAGGTTAGAAAGTCATGATACAAAGATGCCCCCATGGGCATCAGATGTTTTCATTGAAAAATAATTTTAGAATATGTCCGTTGACTGGCAGAGTTTTCTTTTCCCCATCCATGTCATTGAGATAAAATTAGTTGTCATCGGTCACATCATGAATGATGTAAGGACCCGTCCATAAACTGTCAAACTTTTCGTGCTTGCCCGACTTTTCTTTCCATTTGTCCCAAAGTAACACTACATCTCCTTTCTTGAAAAACCTTGGTTTCTATGATTTGTCAAAATTCTTTTAACCTTATCTTGACTTCTGATACTCCGATCAACAACCCTTCTTCTGACTTCATCCAACTCTATCAATTCATTTATTCTGCTCTGAAAGTCATCTTGGTATGAACCTGAATCTTGTAGAGTTTGATACACTGGTAACTGAAGATGAATCTGTAAAGTCACATTCATGCCATAAACCAACTTAAAAGGATACTTTCCCATTGCACTTTTCTTAGTAATCCTATCTGCCCAAAGTGCGAACTTGATTTTACTATCCCATGCTTTCATGTTATCACCAACAATCTTTTTTACGATGGTCATCAAGTTTTTATTGCTGGACTCAGCAAGACCATTTCCGTGGGGATAGTAGTTTGAGGAATGAGATAGGATAATGCCATATTTGAACAAAACGAAGACATTGCTACTGAACTGAAGGCTTTGGCATTATCTGTGGGTATCTGAGCAGGCACCCCAAATCTAGTGATGATTTTGTCTTCAAGGAAGTTCATAACCACTTTCGCGGTTGCTACTTTAGTAGGTATGGCCTCTACCCACTTGGTGAAATAATTTGTTGCTATTAAAATCCAAGTATAACCATTACTTGATTTATCCTTAAATTTACCGATGAAATCAAGACCGCATTGCTGAAAAGGGGTTTGGACCAGTGAAGCATGATTTGGGAGAGACTCGCGAGTCTGGGTGAGTGGAACGCTAGCCCGAGTAACCGGCCCATACTCTTTTCATACTCACCTGAACTCGGAAACTCGCTGCACTTGGGAGACTTAGCACACACTCCCCCATACTCGACACCAACTCGCCTGGAAACTTGGCACGGATTGGACCCTGTGGATGCCAACTGTTATGCAGTTTGCCATGATAAATTTTAGAGGGAAAAACGATGTGTTATAGGTTATAAAGGGATTGTCTTCAGTCACTCATTGATCAACCATCAATGATTTAGTCACGCTGTCGTTGAGAAGGAGGAGGTCGAATAGTCGTGGAGAAGGTTGCTCGGTCGTGGAGGAGGTTGCTGGTGGTCTGCGACTCTGCACTCTACTCATTCGTTGGTGCTTTGCTAGTGGTCTGCTAACTCTGCTCATTCATACTGTTGGTCGGTTGTCTCAACCTCGAAGGAGGTCGCAATAATTTCTAGGCAAGAGGTCGCAACCGTTTTTCATTTTCATTTTATTTTATTGTTGTTGTAAATTATAATATGTTTTTATTGTTTATTAATTTTAATCGTTATTTTTTTGTTTTTTATAATTTATATAATTTTATTGTTTTTTAATTTTAATTGCTTTTATTGTTTTTTATAACTTATTGTTTTTTATAAATTGTAATATTTATTTTATTGTTTTGTATTGCTT
Organism: Pseudotsuga menziesii; assembly: GCA_001517045.1. Lineage (NCBI taxonomy): Eukaryota > Viridiplantae > Streptophyta > Pinopsida > Pinales > Pinaceae > Pseudotsuga > Pseudotsuga menziesii. Next base: position 519,697 of record LPNX010742656.1, read on the forward strand.
TTAAATTTTAAATCACTAAGGTATATGAACACTATGGCTTATGATCACTATTTAATTTATACAAATTTGTGTCTATGATATATTGTTATGTATGAAATTTCAATTATTGCATAGATTGTAGTTTTATATTATATATATTGGAAATATCATTAACCTTTTTTTTTCTCAAAATGTATCATATTTTAATTTTTTTCCTGTGTGTCAAGTTTTGTCGAGTTTGTCTCGAGTCTTTCCCAATTCGATGAGTCATATGCCAGTCGAGTCTTTGCCGAGTCCGAGTTGTGCAACATTGGTTTGGACTACTATCGGTTTTAGAGGTAACGCAACTAGTTTCTGTTTTCCTGTGAAAAGTTGACATTTCTAGCAACTCCTAACAGACTTGTGCACATCAGTAAGTAAGGTGGGCCAATAGCACCCGACTCTAAGAATCTTGTGGGACGTGTTATGCATTAAGTTGCACTTAGGGGATTTGCAGTGAGCCGCCAAAGTATTGAACAAGTCAATTGTTCATTTCCAGTGCTTAGAAGTTCTGTGGTTATGTCAAGACCAGTTGTGGTCCCTTTCTTTTCTTAAATAAAATGCATGTTCATACCCCTTGGGGGCATTGTAATAAATGCTCTAACACGACAAACGTTTTGTAAAGGACTTGGCTTCCTGGGACTTGGCCATCAATCCGATCATTCCAAGTTGTTTTCTCCCTTGTCAATTATGCAATGTTGAATAAGTGATGTATAATTTTTGAGTTTTTAACCTCTCCTCCAAAGCTGGAATCGTCGTGGTGGTGGCTAGGCCTTAGGAGGTTATTAAAGTTCATGTGTCGATGTATATAAATGTGTTAGGCATCAGTATTGAGTCGTATGGACATGTACTAGGTCCCCCCTAGAGTTTCGTTTGATTTCGAGAAAAATAATTTTTTGTTTGTTTTCTAAGCCATTTTTAATGGTTTAATTGAGAAACTTCAAAATGTAATAAATGTATGATCCGGAGTCCGTTTTTGGCATGTATGGGCTCGTTTTCAAGCTTAGAGCACTACCTTTACCCAGTACCCACTTTTTCCACGCTCCGGGTGACTATATCGTACCGTATGGCATTATTTCACTAAAGATGCTACAAAAGATTAAAAAATGCTAAATTTTGACGAAATGCACCGACGTCAAAAGTTTGAATAAGTAAAAAAAGTCATTTTTTAAAGTGTGTAGGTGACATGGCATGTGGGCCATATTGGTTAGCGCCCCTTCTCCAACATAATGGCATTTAAAACTTTGGGTAAAAATGGAGGTGGCGAATGATTTAAGCTTGGACGCAAACCTCTTCTTCAAACTCATGCATGAGTATGAAGTGGGCCCCTCGTGGATGGTGGACGCCATCCCTTTGGTGTGAGGATGATGTGGATTGGATTGGAAACTCTCTTCCTAAATCAAAGGGTAATAGATTGATACGCTTGGTTTGGTGGATTGCAAATCTTGTATGTGGTGACTTGATGGAGGTTGGGTTGGAGCTTGAGTGGGTGCGCATCTCTCTTGGAGAGGTGACGCTTCCCATTCAAATCTATGTTGAGACTACATCAATTCTCAATCAAACACTCCACTTCATCTCCAGTTAACTCATTTCTACTTCAGTTGGTTGGTGCACCCTTGGGGGTTTGTAAGGTCTATTTAAGTAAGTTCTTTTGCTTCATTCTAGACGAATGCAAGGGACCTATGCTCATATGATTGTAATTTTTTATCTTTGTTATGAATAAAAGTTGAGTCTTTGGAGGACAATCTGCTGGTGTAATAGTCTTTCATGGTGAATGGTTGTTCTGTAACTGAGGTGATATTTGTTTAGCACTTTTTTGTGGTTCATGCAATTTCAAATATCTAGCTTAGAAGTTTGTATTCCAATCCGTAGAATAGGCATTTGAATTTCAAATTGCTTATTCATGTGTAATCATATAAGATTCGAAAGTTATACGTTGTAGTTGGTAATACTTGTGTGCTTTTGGTTTTATGTGACCTAGATCTGATCTTTGCATGAAGGTTTCTTGTGTATCTTTGTAGATCATCGAAGGTGGAGTAAGACTGGAGCTCGGTTGCATCTTGTCTTCTTCACTGCTTCATTTTGGATCTACCGTGTTTACCCTGCAGGCACCTTCCTCCTCAACCTTGCTCAAAGTTTGAGGCTTGAGCTCTTATTCTTCCTTCTCAACGAAAACACACTCAACCTCAATCTCTTTCCTTCAATTTTTTTTGCAAGTTAAAATTTGATCATTAAAAGATTTATTATCCTTCCATTTACTTGCTTCTATTTAGATCTAAGAAAGGGCTGAAATTTTGTATCTCAAAGCTTAGATCTAGTTTCCATTCGCTTTAGCACTTCAAGGTTAAACTTTGCAAGATTTTTCCAAGTGTTAAAAGTTGTAAATTATTAGTGTATTTTTGCATATAACCCACTAATTCGGCATCTTAAGCTTGTTGGTTTTTAGCAGGTCCAACAAAAAAGAGAGGAAGTTGTTGTCGAATGTTTGTGCTTTAAGCCTTCTAGAGCACCTGAGATCCAACCCACTTCCCCCTTCTTCATTCCCCTTCTTGCCTAAGCAATTTGTAAGCCGTTTTAACCAGTTTTTGAGGGTCAAAAGGCAATTCTTTCTCTAAACATTAGTATTGTAATAAATCATAAATAAAGAGCAAGTGGGATTACGGCTCCCACAGCCCTCCTTCCCCCATTTGTGGGAATCCTGTATCTGTCAATTTATTTGCTTTATACCCGCACAGTATTAAAGTAGTTTCATTTTTTCCTTCTTTTTGTTTGTTTTTTGCAAGTGAAATAGATCAATCATAGTTCTTTAAAGTTTCATCATTTCTTTCTCGCAAAATTGAATACTTACCCAACCTCGCTTTCTCGAATATGACATCCAAACCGAAAAGAGATTCTTGGCTGTAGTAATTAGAAAAACTCATCTTTTTTGCATGTTTACTTTATTTTTCTTTGACTATATTGCAACACAAACACACAATCCGTCCTTGAAGGGCTGTATAGATTAGTACATTTGTTACGCACTAAATCGGAACAAACATTTGCCTCTACCGTGTATGCTCTACCCCTCATGGCTTAGTTTGAGACTTGGGGATATCAAAAGCGGTATTGTGCATTCATTAATCCCTCACATCTAAATAATCAATTCACATTAATAAAATTTACAACCTATTATCCACTAATTTTGCACTTAGTGGATTTCCAGTGAGTCGTCGAAGTCATGAACTAGTCAGTTGTTCATTATCAGTGCTCAGAAGGTTCCGCGGTTCATCAAGGCCTTTTTTGGGCCTCTTTTTTAATAAATGCATGTTCATACCCCTTGGGGGTGTTGTAATAAATGCTCTAACACGAAAAACGTTTTGTAAAGGCCTTGGCTTCCTAGGACTTGGCTATCAATTTGATTATTCCAAGGTGTTTTTTCCCTTGTCAATTATGCATTGTTGAATAAGCGATGTATAATTTTCGAGTTTTTCACTGCTCCTCCAAAGCTGGAATTTTCATTTAGGTGGCTAGGCCTTAGGAGGTTATTAAAGTTCATGTGTCGATGTATATAAGCGTGTTAAGCATTGGTATTGAGCTGTATGGACATGTACTAGGTCCGCCTAGAGTTTCATCCGATTTTGAGAAAAATTATCTTTTTTTTTTTTTTAAACCGTTTTTTAAGCCATTTTTTAATGGTTTAAATGGAAAATATCAAAATGTAAAAAAACTATGATCTAGAGTCTGTTTTTGGCGTGTTTGGGCTCATTTTCAAGCTCAGAACACCTCCTTTACCCGGGACCCACTTTTCTCATGCTTCGGGTGACTAAAATGTTCTATATGGAGTTATTTCTGCATTGGTGCGACGAAGTGGCAAAAAAATGCTAGTTATGAGAAATTGCACCAAAGTCAAATTTTTTAAAAAGGTCAAAAATCAATTTTTTAAAGTGTGAAAGTGATTGGGCATGTTGGCCCTTTTGGTATGCGACCCCTCCAACATGATATGCACACAAACTTTGGATAAAAAGAGGTAGCGATTGATTAGTAAGGAAGTGAGGTTGCTAACCTCTAAAGGCAGGTGCCTTGGTAAGCCTTCTGGGCTTTCGGATAATGACAAAGACACGACCTTCTTGGGCCAGTATCTCCTTGTTTCCCTGTGGGGGAAAATGAGCCGTACATTGTACAAAGAATGAGTGTTCATCCTCTAGCCATCAACTTTATTTTTTTGTTACTAACTTTCCAGCCTCCAAGAGCAGGTGCCTTGGATAGATTTCTGGGCTTCCAGAAAATGACTAAGGCTCAGCCTTGAGGGGCTTGCCTCACCCTGATACCCTGTGGGGATAAATGAGCCTTACACCATACAATGGATGAGTGCTTATCTCTTGGCAACTGGTTAGTTTTATTTTTATTTCCGGTAGTGTCTAGAGACACTTTTATTGTTCTCGCAAGGCATCCATTTAGAATAACTTTAAGCTTCGATGCCTCAGTGTCTAAGAACACTTCTTTGGCAGGACTACTTGTGTTCAAGACCTAGAGGTAAACATTCCTTGTGCTAAACATCACATAAACCAACATTGAGACAAAATTTATACATGGAGGTCTATTCCAACATAAAGGTGAAGGTGGGGGAAATCCCAGATGTTACTAGTCAAGTTACAAGTCAAGGTTAATCAATCAACAAGGGAAAGCAACGGATGGACGGAGACAGTGGAGATGATGCCAAGACTAGTGAGCTATGTCCCTAAAGGGAAATGACCAAATCCATACTAGGAGTAGGGCAAGGCCAATGAGTATACACAAGAATCTCTTGGTCAAAACAACTACATCATTTATACTTTAGATTGCAAGTAAACCAAGATAAAGTATTGCCAACATATAATCAATATCAACCGAGTCTCACTGCTAAAATAGGTAGCAGAGCAACATCAAAATTCATATGCACAAACCATAACATTACCTGTGTCATATACCTGCACTGGATATGAAACCAATTTGAAGATCGTTGTAGCAATTGTTGCTACTACATATCATGGGCACTATGACAATCTCTGCTCTGGGTCATGAACGAATGGATAACTTGTTCATCGAATCTAGGGCCATGAGGCTCAGTCATGGCATAGAACTGGTCGCTCTGGATACTCTGGATTTGATGAAAGTGGGAGATCATCAACTAGTGGCTCATCGTCTGTTGATCTCATAGTAAAGGATTGGCTCAAACAACTGCTCAGTACTGCTCAGCAACAAAAGTAGCCCAACTACTATATATGTGACAACAATAACTTACTTAGTAATTTGTTATTTATTAATGAACGACTTGACAGGTCACATCATTTAATTGTGACCTTTGATTTGTATAAAGCCACGTTGTACTCCTTGTAAAAATCATCAATTCAATAAATAAAATATATCTTTTGGATTATACGCACCAAGTTGGTATTAGAGCCATTGGTTTGTTGGTTTTCTCTCCTCTGGTTCTTCACATCAATTACCATTCCATTGTTCTCCATTCGCACTCCGTTTTCTTCCCCTTCCATGCGTCTCTTTCTTGGCTTCCTCCACACGTCCATCACAATCGCCCACGCTCCACTGCCTTCCCTGCCTGCTCCTCTCTGCCCTCTCATGGCTTCCCACTTATGCGTGCCCACCTCCATGATCCCTCCCATCGCAGCTCCCTTCCACTTGGTTGCGGCTTGCTGCTCCCTCCGCACCTACTAGCTGCTCCTTCCCACGCCGTTTCCCACCACCTTGCGCTCCTCGCTGCCTCCCTATATTCCTTGAAAAAAACATAATATATATAATATTAAAATAATATTATTATTTTAATCTTTTTACTTGCAACTTTTAAAAAAAAGAACTATGAAAATTTTATAATAAATTTATTATTACCATTCTTAATAAATTATTATTATAAAATAATATTGTAATAGCTATATATTCTCAAATCTAAAGCTCAATAAGATGAATACAAGAAATACGAAGAGAAACCCTCCAGAGAACAAGGATGCATCCATAAAGTCAGAAGATGATCCAGTTCAAAAGATACTGGTAGAGCTTGAGCAAAAAGATGAGGACATTCGCGACCTAAAGTTCGAAACTCAGTCATTGAGAGACCAAGTTAAAGGAGGCAATAACTCACATACAGGCCCAACCCACAACGTCGTTCACAAAGTCAAGATCGATTTACCAAGGTTCAATGGAGAAAATAATCAAGATGGGGTTCGATGGATCAACAAAATCGAAAAATATTTTGAAATGTACAATATATATGGTGATGACGACAAATTGAATGTTTCAGCAATGTACATGGACAAAACTGCTTATGACTGGTTCTTATGGTGGGACTCCGCAATGAAGGGAGGAAGACTAGTTAGAGACTGGGACACCTTCAAGAAAAAATTCTTTAAACGATTTCAAAACATGGAAGAAGCTGAAATCTATAGCAATCTCACTCGTTTATGACAAGAAGGAACCATGGATGAATATTTTAGCAATCTATTGGTCATGGCTACTTGTGTCCAAGATATAACTCAAGAATGACTCCTGCGAATTGGCATTGGTGGGCTGAAATAGAGTATTCAAAGCGAGATAAAATTATTCGACGTCAAAGATGTAATATCCCAAATATTGATATTCTCTATTGTTCTATGATAGTGTTGACTCACACACTCAATCTCATACAAATTTGCAAAATAATTGTGCATTCAAACTCGCCATGCAAAAATGCCCTAAAATATAGCTGAATTAGGGATAGGGTTTTGCAGAGAGAAATTAACACTTACCACTGATATTCTGGCCGATAATGACTCTAGAGATAGCTGCATGCAGAAGGATTCAGATGGGTGGTCTAATAATGCTCTTTTCCTCTGGTGTTACCGCCTTGCAGTACTGTAAAAACCCTCCAGACTGAAAGTGACGTTTTTGTAGGAGGAGAGGTTCATTCTGGCTAAAAATTTCTGAGCTTGTTTGTCTGTTGTTGCCGGAGAGATGGCCTGGCACATGCAGAGGTTTGGCTGCAACTAAGTGCCCTAGCGAATTGATTAGCACTTCTGTTGCTCACGCCCCCAACTGATCTGTTTGGCTGATAGCTGGTCCAGGTGAGCAAACTGATGGCTGATAATCACTGCATACCGTAGGGTAGGCCTGCTGAGAAAGAGGAAGCTGACATGCAAAGGAAAGACTGGGTTTTGTGGTCCTAGCAAATCCTTCTGTGTTTTCCCTGCTACTTCCGGCTACAAAACGTGGATCTGCTAAAAACCCTTTGGAATCTGTTGGATCTCCGAATGCTGTAGTATATGATGGATGCAATGGATAAACCTGGATGATCTATCCCAATAAGAGACCAGGGAAGATATCTCACTGCCGAACCCTTGCTAGTTGAAGACACCATCTCCAACCCCAATTGTTGCGGCTCCACGCTGTGCTGCTACCCAAAACTCCAAAATCAATCAACAATAACAATAGATATGTCCTTTAGTCCCATAACCCTTCTTAAATAGATCTTCATATGCTTTAGGGTTTGCACGTCACTTTTAGGGTTTATGCTTCACTTTTACATGCATGCAATTCTAATTTGATGTTGACTTTAATGCTGACTAAGCAAGGCTTGCATGCTCTGCATGCTTTAGGATATGAACTCTGATGCGCTTCTTTCTATATTGATGACTTAATAACACTGAATTGATGTACCTTTCTACTCCTAGTGCTATTAGTCCTCAGTTATTCCCTTTTATAAAAAATGGAACATTACAAAAGATGTGGAACAGGCTCGTCAAAAAGAAAAATTAATTGAAGTAAAGAAAAAATCACAATGTTCATCGGTTTATATACCACCCACCTAAGAGAAAATGGGAAAAATGACAACAATCCATGTTGTAAGTGTAATGCCCCTAATTGCGTCCAAGACATAAGTGTAAAAATAAGAATCTATTCTTGTGTGGAAAATGTAATATTGGTGACAATAATGATGAAGAATCAAGCGACGCACCTTCCTCTGACACAGATTCAGATAACGATGAGACTAGCAAAGAGGAGGCTAGCATCACACCAATGTTCTCAGTGGCTGCAATGACAGGTATCTATCAACCCCAAACCCTCAAATTGTTTGGCCATATCAAGAACACTAAGGTGACGGTGTTGGTCGTTATTGGGAGTACACACAACTACATAGACTCTAGGGTAGAAAAGCAATTAAATATATTCATCTACCCTACCTCCAACTTCCAAGTATCGATACCAGGAAACAAGACCACACCGTGCGACGGTAAATGCCATAAAGTAGAACTAGCTATAAAGGACTACAAGCTAAGATCGCCAATGTATGGTATGCCAATCGGAGGGGTTGACATTGTTTTAGGTGCACAATGGTTGGAAACACTAGGGACAGTCGGATTAAACTTACGAGAACAATTTATAAGGTTCTATGAAAATGAGAGGAAATATAAGCTTTATAGTATTAATTACCCCCCTCCCCAAATTGTCTCATCCAATAAAATGGAGAGGATGATAAAAAAGGGATCTCAATCCTTCTTCTTACACTGTAATGCTATGGAAAGGACAACTGACGAAAGACAAAATATTGATCCACGTGAATTAGAACAACTCCTGGGGGAACATAGTGACATCTTCCAAAACCCTCCTCATAGTCTCCCGCCCCCACGTTCTAGGGATCGCATCATCGAACTGATGCCAGGATCAACTCCAATTAGAAAAAAGTCATACAGACAATCTCATAGGAACAAATCAAAGATCGAACGCTTGCTGCAAGAACTACTAGACGCTAGAATAATCACACGTAGTAAGAGTCCTTTCTCTACACGAGTCATACTCGTTAGGAAAAAAGATGGATTATATAGACTTTGCATTGATTATCAAGCATTAATCAAAGTCACCATAAATGAAAAATTCTCCATTCCCTTTGTTGACGAATTGCTAGATGAGCTACATGGTGCAAACTATTTTTCTAAACTAGACTTAAAATCAGGATATTACCAAATCCGTATTCAAGAAGATGTCCCCAAAACAACTTCCTATGTCCATGAAGGTTTATATGAATTTCGAGTGATGTTGTTTGGATTATCCAATGCTCTGGCAACATTTCAAGCAATAATGAATGACTTGTTTTGCCCTTACCTAAGGAAGTTTGTGCTAGTGTTTTTTGATGATATCCTTATTTATAGTAAAAATGGGGACTTGCACCTCAAGCACGTAGGAACAATATTGAAGCTTCTAGAAGAAAATAAATTTTATGCTAACAAATTAAAATGTAGTTTCGGGCAAAAAGAAATAGATTTTTTTGGGCACATTGTTTTAGCCGATGGCATTAAGGTCGATCCAAAAAAATAATGGCGATCACAGAGTGGCTGTCCCCCAAGTCAATTACATCATTAAGAGGATTTCTGGGTCTAATAGGTTATTATAGAAGATTTGTTTGCAACTTCGCCCAAATTGCAGCACCCCTAACATCACTGTTAAAAAGGGATGCTTTCAGATGGGATAAGTATGCAGAAACTTGTTTTGAACAATTAAAAACCCTAATGACATCCAGACCAGTGTTAGCAGCGCTTGATTTTACGAAGTCATTCATCCTTGAATGTGATGCTTCAAGGATAGGCTTAGGAGTTGTTCTCATGCAAGATAAACATCCCATTGCTTTTGAAAGTTGAAAGTTTAAATCAAGTGAGCAAACAAAATCCACATACGACAAGGAAATGCTGGCAATAATGCATGCCCTTGTTAAATGGAAGCAATATTTGTTTGGGGCAAAATTTCTTGCTAAAACAAACCACAACAGCTTGAAGTATTTTCTAACTCAAAAAAATATCTCTCTTGAACAACATAAATGGGTAAGAAAAATCCATGTCTTTGATTTCGACATTTTGTATAAAAAAGGTAAGGAGAATAGGGTTGTAGATAGCTTATCAAGAAAACATGAGAGTGATGCCTCACTATGTGCCATATCCATAGTTCCTGAATGGCTTTCAGAAGTCCAAATTGAGTATGTGAAAGACCCAAAGACAAGGAAGCTAATTGAAGAAGTTGAAAACAACAAAGCAACAAAATCCAAATATTCATGGGAAAAAGACATACTATGGTACAAACAAAGAATATATTTACCGAGTTCATCGAAATTCAAAACTCAAGTCTTAAAAGAGAAACATGAATCCCCAACAACAGGCCATGTCGGTTTCTTTAAAACATACCACAATATCCGTCAATCCTTCTTTTGGAAGGGAATGAAGACTGATATCCAGAAATATGTGGTTGAATGTGATACTTGTCAAAGGAAGAAGTTCGAAACGGTGGCTCCTCCTGGTCTCCTACAACCCCTTCATATTCCAGCCCAAAAATGGTCTGAGGTATCCATGGATTTTATCTCGGCCTTCTTACATCAGAAGGAAAGGATAGTATATTTGTAGTTGTTGACAGATTAACAAAATATGCTCATTTCATTAGTATTTCATCCAAAGCAAAAGAAAGCCAAGTCACAGATAGTTATGTAAAGAATATATTTAAGCTCTATGGGTTTCCCAAGGTTATTGTTAGTGACAAGGACCCCAAATTTACCAGCAACTTCTGGAAATAATTGTTCCACCAAGTTGGGACTTCATTAACTATGAGTACCTCGTACCACCCCTAGACCGATGGACAAACTGAAGTAGTAAACAAATGCTTTGAAGGATACCTGAGGAATTTTGTGAACAATTGACAAACTCAATGGGTACAATGGCTACACCTTGCAGAATGGTGGTACAATAGTACATATCATACATCAACAAAAATGTCCCTTTTGAAGCGTTATATGGGTATCCACCTCCTACCGCAAGAGCATATGTCATCAACAATTTCAAAGTTCCAGGAGCAAGAGATTACCTGGCGACATTCGATGAGGTCATTTGCATTTCGAAGAACCATCTCGAACAAGTAAGAAACCGCATGAAACAACAAGCGACTAAAAAAGAACCGATCGAGAATTTGAAGTGGGCGATTGGGTGTTTGTTTGTCTTCAACCGTACAAACAAACTTCACTAAAATATTCCAAAAATCATAAACTTGCACCCAAGTTCTATGGCCCATATCAAGTTCGAAAGCGAGTGGGACAAGTGGCCTATGCTCTAGGCATCCCAAATAAAGGAAGAATACATGACGTCTTCCATGTGTTATTCCTAAAGAAGAAATTGGGCTCAACCACTCACATACAAACTGAATTTCCTATGTTAGATGATGAAGGAAAATTAGTGCTAGAACCAGAATGCATTTTAGAAATTAAAACTAGAACACTTAGCTCTAGATCAGTCAATGAATACCTTATCAAGTGGAGAAACTTACTAGATGATGAAGCTACATGGGAGAATGAAGATTTTCGTTCGCGCCACCCATCCTTACCAATACTTCGTGGATGAAGTATTGCAGAGAGGGATGACTTGTAATAAAACTAAATAGTTTAGTAACTTAGTTAGTAATTTGTTATTTATTAATGAACGGCTTGATAGGTCACATCATTTAATTGCGACCCTTGATTTGTATAAAGCCACATTGTACTCCTTGTAAGAAGCATCAATTCAATAAATAAAATATATCTTTTGGAATATACACACCAACCTGTAATATTGTAAATAACGAATTTGAATATTCTTGTGATGGAGCTGGGATTATTCCTCTAAGCAACCTGACAATATTTTCTAACTTATATGATGATATTCTTAATGCTTATGCTATTTTTGAAATGTTTGTACTGTATTACTTAGCTTCTAATGGAAAATGTATAGCAACATACAGTTTCAAAATTTCCTCTTGTTTTCTTGGCCTTTCCTTTTGTTTCTAGGTTTCTTCCTTTGGTTCTCTGTATTTTTTCCTGTATGAGCTTATTTATTGGGTATAAGGGCCATAGAGCCAAGTTCTGTAGAAGACTCTACTTACTGCTATCACATATATAGTAGTCGGGCTACCATATTCTATTTTTTAGATTCCAGTACACTTTTCAGCCAGTTTCCTTCAATATGAGATGCTGAGATGAGCATCTATGATGGATCATTATTTGATGATGGACTATAGTACTCTCCTATGCCATGACTGAGTCTCAGGACACTCAGATTTGAGGACTGATGTAGTCATTTAGCCATTTGCAGAGCAGTCAGTAGTGCCCAGAGTTGCATCAGTAGTTCCTCATTGGACAGATGTTGGTTCAGATTGATTAATTACATGTTTACGACTCAGCATATATTATCTTGTGTTATGGTTATTATTGCACTTGGACTCATTCTTGTGACATGTCTTAGCATCTAGTGTCATGATCTAGTGGTCATATAAATCTGTGGACTTGGATAAACTGATATTATGTATGTACGTCCCTACTTAGAACTGGAAGTTCTTGACCCATACTCATTGGTTTTACCCTCCTTAGGGAGAATAGAGGTGATCATTTCCACCATACTTTGGCTTGCTAGTGTTGATTTCATTGTTCACTATCTCCACCCATCCATTACCTTCTAGTTATGTTTCCAACCAGACCTACTACTTGACTTATGGCATGGAGGACGTTTCCCCACTATAGCCTCTTTGTTGGACAAGCTTCCCTGTTTATTCGTGTCTCGGCTCTGAGTTGCCTAGGTTGTGTTGGCTAAACCTGAAACAAGTAGTGTTGCCATCAATACAATGTATTTGGAAATGAAATGAATATGTTATGAAAAAACCCATTCATGAAAAGTAGTGTTTTTAAACATACATGAATGCAAGGCAAGCCTAATGAAATTGGCTTTGAAGTATACTGAAATGAATATCTTAAACCATTCATGAAAATAAGTGCTTTTAAACATACATGAATGCATCAAGCCTAAAATAATAAAAAACCATGTAATAAATGCATGGACCAAGGCTATGGAATTTTGAAGGCCCAAAAAAGCAATGGTTCCTAAAAGTTATATCTAAAGATTGTTGGCCTCACTTGTATTGATTTGGATTGTGAGCATTTGTCAAGGTGAATAAGCACCTATGAATGTAACTTATCCATTTGTGAGACATTGTCATCCCCTGTGTTGTTGCTTGTCCAGCATATGCTAGAGTGAGTATCCCCTTTCCATATCCAAAGTGTCACAGTGTTATGTTTGTAGTCACCTTTCAGCCTAGCCTTTTGATTTTAGCCTTCACCCTTCACTAGCAAATTGATTACAACTATGAAGTGAGTATGGTCTAGAAAGTCTTGTCTAAGTTATAGTTATTTAATGAAACTCTATATTTGGTTGATAGATCGCCAGTGAAATGATTGCTACTTGTTATAATTGTTATTTGAATGATTTGTAGAGCATGTCTTAACCTTTAAACACTTACAGTAGATGGATGTTATCTTGGGTTATATTATTGACCATTTACAGATTATTATTTTTATCTGTCTGGGCATATTGGATAATTATTCTTGATCATGCAGAGATCTATAGGGTGTATGAGTATGCACCTTAGATGGATTTTGACTCCCTGAGTCCTATGAGACAACTTGCTTTTAGTTTCGGGCAGTTACAGGGATGATTTGGCTCAGTGTACCATTCTGGTGCAGTTTTGCCACGCTGAATGGCCAATCAGAATAGAGAGATCATCTGATGGTTTCACCTAGGGTGCTGTATGAGGAGGGGGTGGTCTAGCCACTTGTTTTTACCATATTACCCCCCTCCCAGTGATCCTGGTGGGCTCAATTGGATAACACTGGCACCCTAGGAGGAAGTTTTGGACATATCATGTTTCCCGAGACAGATTTAAAATAATAAAAATGGCTACTGAAGAATTCGATTTGGGCTACTGAGGCAAGGAATTGGCATGGGATGAGTTTTAATGATGAGTGTGATGTCTTCCACTCCTTCTCCAGTAGTTTCAGCACTTGGATGGACCCACATCCATCTCTCTAGCATATTATATTATTTTCTGGAGCTTTTGGAGGCTCACGATTTCCTTAGAGAGGAACTATTTTTAATGTGCCATGGGGACACAATAGGGGAGTATTTAACACCCCCTGGACCCACCATGAGCTTTATTTATTTATTTTTGAGTGGGATCCCCTCTCCTAGGGTGATTTGGTCCATTGGTATATTATATTATTGTATTGATCCATGTACTCTATGTTGAGCTCATTTCAACCGTTGATTAGAAAATATTGATCTTTTAATCTTAGCCACCCATTTGAAAAGTGGTTATGATTTTGGTATCTCTCATTCCTATTTAAGGAGAGAGCTTCTCATTTGTAAAGGGTCTTTGGCTCTTGGATCTGGATAATAGAAAACTATTTTTTGTGGAAATTCTTGGATCTCCTTTGCATCTGGTGGTCTTCGATGGTGATTGGAAAATCTATTGCTTCCTAGCATTTGGGTATTTGTTGTGAGATCTATATTTTTTGGAAACATTGTCTTGTCTACAAGAGGGCGACTTCACTTGGGCGTTTTTTCAGGGGTTCCTCAACTCGCTTGTCTTGGCTTCGCTTGTATCAGGGGGTTTTCATTAGTATCATTGTGATCTATGATTTCATCTTGCTATTTTTCTATAGCATTTGTTCTTTTATCTTGATGCATCAAATCTGATATGGTTGACGTTTGTTGTGCAGGAGAGAGGGCGCATTGGCTTCCTTGGGCAAATCGTTTCACATAGAGGCTTCCTCTAAATCTTCTTAAATTGATCAGGATGGCATAGATCATCATCATCAAGGCATCTACAAGGTTTTCTAAGTAAGATCTACAGGTTAGTTCTCCTTCTTGTGATCTCAATTCATTGGCATCTTCACTTTCATGTTAAAACCCCAAATATAGAAAATAAAAAAATATTATGGATCAAACTGCTTGATCTCTTAGCAAACCATTTTTGGCTTTTGTAGATTGGGTCAAACCCTAAGTGGGTCCTCCTAGACGTTTTGCTTAGCTGACTCCATTGGGCCCAAATCCCAAGGCACTACTCTCTAAACCCTAGCGCTACCCTTCATGCTGCCTCCTTCTCTTGCGATTTGATCTTTTCCTTGTGGCTCGGGTACTTTGATACTGTTATACCTTCTTTCGAGTCTATCTCGTGGTACTAGATAGCCCCAATCCTGTTCTTACCCTCCCTACATTGGTCACGTTTCCCAAGGCAGTGGATATTGTCCTCTTTTGCTAGTACCTTGATTCTGGATCTAGTAACATGCTCATAAGTCACTTGTATTTCGAACTTGGATCAAATTTCATATCTCATAAACCCTTGATCCAAGCCCTAATTCACCTTGTGACTTCATCCATAGATCTAGGATTTACTTCACCTTACACCTTACGTACTTCAACTCCATTTGATTTGATCTAGTGTTTAGGTTTGATCTCTCCTGTCGAGAGTAGATCTGGGTCTCCTCCATTGTTGTCTTGGGCTAAGACAACATCAAGTGAAGATTGCCTCGATTGGCGTGACAACCATCCATTTGGGAGTCGAGGCTATCTTGGTTCCACCTCTTTAGTTTCCCATCCCTCTACCATCCATCCTAGATCCACCTCTTTAGTTTCCCATCCCTCTACCATCCATCCTGGATCCACCTCATAGAGGCAACTACAAGTTTGGTGATAACACCTACCATCCTCTAGATTCCCAATTCTCAGCATACTATTTTTAATTTCCTTTATCTAACTGCAATCTCTTAAGAAAGTACACGATGGTATCCTTTTCCTCCAACTGAGGCTGATTTAGATTCAAGGTCCTCTTGAAAATCTATATTAAACTCTCCAAAATATTTGTTTCTAGAATTTATTATTTCCCTTATGCGGTCATGTAATCTACCTCCATTCCACGAAAAATGACTCCATGTGGTGATAATTAATGTTTTCTGTCCTCCAAAGCATTTAGGTGAGTCAGGAGATTAAACTGAGTCCTATAAACCTTCTCTTTCCGTCACTCTATTCTTGTGGGTCAGCCCATGGGTCGGCCTTTATCCTATAGGCGAGCCTAAAATTTTCCCCAGGTTGGTTCATTGGTTGGCCCAAACTTGACTTAGAGGTCAGCTCATGGACCAGCCTGAATCTGTCAGGTCAGCTCATGGGCCAGCCTGAATTTGTCAGGTCAGCTCACAAGTCAAACCGGATTTGTCCCACTGGTCTGTTCCCAAATTGGCTTGAATTCTTAAGACGTTATATTGGGAAGTTTGTGGTTGTGTTCAATGATATCTTAACTGTTTTTGTTTTTCCTTCAAAGAATATCTCGATCCATGTACATCTGGCTTATAAAATCCATAATAGTAAATCAGTCAACGTAGACTAGTACACGTCACAAAGGCAATCTGAAGTGGGCACTCTGGCACAGAACTAGTCAGATGCCCAGCAACATAGGCTACAACCGGTTGAGCCCATTGGGCTTAAAATAGGCAGTCAAATTGCGTAATTGAAACTAGAGCTTAATACTAGCTTAATTCTGTCCATTTCCACCTGTTTTTGAAAAAAAAGTATACAATATGAAAATGTTGCATGCTTTGCCAATGTGACTGTTTTCCACCATTACATTATTTTAATTGGTTGTGTTATTGGGTGTATATATAGATAAAAAGAGTATTTTACTATTAAACCTAGCCTTTTACTAAATTACGTTTACATTGTTGGCCTTTATTATGGTGACAACGGGCAGAGCATGCTATTCTGTTAGAAGACTGAATAAAGCTTTAACATCCATAGTGGATGCGATATAACTTGTATTACTTTTTGCTTAATGAACTGTTAGAAATAAATTGAGATTGAATGACACAAAATGTCAGCGATTCATATAATAGTTGAATTTAGATTAACATGTTTTTCCTGCAATGTGTGCTTAGTCAAAGACTAAAAATGCCTCAATATGCATGGGTAAATCTTGTTTTGATATGCAGTTGTTTAATCAGAATGTGCACCAGTGCCAGTGGTCAATTTTCCTTGGTCTTCTTTCACTGAATTAAATTTTTTGTTATTGTTTTAATCTTTGACACCGTGATATGGTTTTCTTTGTACTTAGGATGAGATATTAGAAATAGCAGGAAAGATTTACAAGGCAGGGATGTCCCTTCTTGTGATCGACACAGAGAATAAGTTTGTGTCGACAGGGTTCGCAAAAGAGATTGCTAGAGTTGCTCAGGGTAAATTCATCTAATGCCATTTTATGTGTTTTGACTTCTTACTGTTTTGAACAGCAGATCTTGTGTTGCTCACATTTAACCATAGTGTTGGATTGGAATTTGAATCTACATCCCTAAAACAGTTTTAACAGCAACTTAATGTATGGTGCTTGAAATGGCAGGGAAGTATTACTATTTACCTAATGCCTCCGATGCAGTTATCTCCTCTGCAACAAAGGAGGCATTGGCTTCCTTCAAGAGTAGTTGATGTCAAATTGGAAAGCAGTGGACATCTCAAATTTTGATCTCCTGTTCCTCCTGTTCTTCCTTATGAGGATCAATTCGGTTCTGATGCTGGTGCTCTAGAGGATTCAATGGTTTTATGCAGCCAAATCCTTTGGGTGTAGTACTACTGCTTTAGATTTCCCATTCCTTTGTGTGCATTGGGGAACACAGGTCTACCTTGTATGCAAGTATTCATATCCATCTGAACATTTCACAAAGGCACATATTGATAGTGTATAAATAAGCTCAAGAGGCCTTCAGAACAATTATTTTGTATTATTTGTCAACTTTGTATTTACTTTGTATTTTGACGAAATTTTAAGCTGTCTGACAGTCATTGTTGCTTCCCCCGATTTGTTTGTTATTGAATTGAAAACCCAAAAGCACCTAACGTGTTAGTACCGAAAAACATTTTTGATAGTAAGATGGTCACGAGGGTATACTGAAACATTCTACAAATACTTGGGGAATATTGTGAATAGTTGAAGGCAATTCAAACTGAACGCCAGTTGAATAGCATCAGTTGCAAAATAGTTCATGCAGTCTGTACCATAGTAGCATAATTCAAGTATGAATACGGATACGAATATGATTCATTACGGAAAAAATACGTAGTAAAAAAATCCAGTACGAATAAAATACGGAAGTAGAATCAGTACATATAAATATTTTTAATAAAATATTAAATATCTACCATTAAATATTAAACAGAAAAAATTATTCATTTATTTTTAAACATATATTTACAAAAAAAACTCAAAAATATCAAATATCAACAAGTTGGGATGTGAAGAGTGTGAGAGACAACAGTTACTAATAATTATTTAAACAAGAAAGTAAAAAAATATTTACTATCAAGTATGCAATTGAATGATACTATATTTTATAGTGTTTAAATAATTAATATTGGGTTTTTAAAATTGGTTTTCAAAATTTAATCTTCTTATAATAAGAACTCGTATTTGTATTACACCTACATCCAATATTCGACGAATTCCAAGTTGTTCGAAACTTCCGTACACGAAAGGCCAATACGGCCGAATTATGCTACTATGGTTTGTACAATTTTGCCAATACTACAGTTTTACTTTGTTTCTATTGTGCTAATCCTGATAATCGACCATTATGCTTTCCCTATTGTGCTTGTGGGATTGTAAAGTTTATATAGTATGTATATGGTTGATTGTCTACCTTTGATGGTGTATTTATTTCCTACATAAATAGCTACTGACTTCTACTACAAGTGTTTTGCGAATTCATGCTCTATGGATATCAAGTAGTACCAACAATGTAAGATCTAAGTATTCAAGGAGCATCTGAAAAACAAAGAAAGACATCTATTTAAAAGATGGGAGTATGGAAGATTATCAAAAGCATTAATCGACCTTCGAAAATTTATTCACAATGGTGTGCAAGAGGTGTTCACAAGCTTTGAAACTTGGTCTCCTCATGGGTATTGTCCCCAGCATCAACCAACATGTGGTTGACAATTTATTTTTTAATTGGTCTCAATCTTTGCTATTGCAACTTTCTTGTACACAATCCTTTATATGACTGCAAATATCATCAAATTCATAGTAAGAATTGATATTAGAGGTATAATAAATAGTAGTAGTAGATAACAGGGACATACTATCGATGGAAACAAGGAAAAATCACGAGTATTTAATGGAAAAGGCTCTAACCAACTGCTCTTGTCGCTAGAAAATTGTTCCTCCTGAGTTTTTCCATGGGGACCATAGTTAGCTTCGAAGTTAACATAGGTTATTTTCCAATTGGCAACTGACCATGGGCATCCATTGTCAATATGAATCTATTGGGTTTCTAATGTTGACAAAGTCGAATGGACAACATTTTGAGAATAATTTGTAGATCATATGGGCTTGCCAAAAACCTTAACAAGTCTATGTATGCATAAAACTGCAGTAGATGAGTCAATAGCTTTAAGATCCTCAAGCATAAAAAATATAGCTCCGTAAAGTAAGAGAGCATAAGGCATAAAGCAAGTGTGACAAGTCAATTTCCAACACAATCCACTATCACAAGTGGAGTTGACAAGGATGAATCCACTATCACAAGTGGAGATGACGAGGATAAACCTCAAAACAATATATAATTTATGAAAATATGAATCAAAACTAGATATATCAATATCACTAGGTGAGCATCCTCTTTGAAAGGCTAGCATACATAGTTGAAAAGATGCTAGTGTCATGAGGAATCCCCTTCCTAATGTGAACAAGCCTGCTTTATTTGTTGTAGTTAGAATGGTTTCTTTAAAAACTCTTTTTCTCTAAGATAGAACGTTTGTTAGTTTTCCATGTTGAAATGGGCTTGCAATAGTGCAGCGGGTTCATGGTCTCCATCAATTGAAAAAAACATTCACTTGTCAAGATAAGTAGTGTAGCTTGCAAGGTTTGTTTTTCTCTTTTAATTAATTTTTAAATTTCAAACATCAAGGTGAATAATGAGGTATATTAAAGAAATGAATATTCAAACTCTGTTTTACAATCAAGATTTATTAAGTCGTGATTAGTTTAAGACATTATTTAAAGGATAATGCCATGTAAAGTTTAAATAAGATGCAAACCTAGCTAGTGTCCATTAACATGCCAAAATTATATTGAGCTCGGGACGCTTCTCTCCAAGCTCTTTGAGCATAGGAATATAATTTTAAAACAAACTAAATAATTTGTTTCTTTAGGTCCGATAGACCAAAGTTTGGCCTCACTGGACTTTAACCATCTTCATCATCATCATCATCAGTAAAACAAAAAAATAAAAATAAAACAAACTAAAAAAAAACACACCTACCTTACCTCCTACCTCCCTACGTATCCCTACCTACTCCCACTACCCCCTCTTGCTCCCCCTCCACTCCATGTAGCATACTATATAATACTTTTCACTACCCTCTCCCACTCAACCCCTCCCCGTCCCCTCCACTCCACGTAGCATACTATATAATATTATATAGTATGCTACGTGGAGTGGAGAGGAGCGGGAGTTGAGTGGTAGGGGGTAGTGCGGAGGTAAGGTAATGTGTGTCGGTGGTGGAGTAGTGGTGGGATGGTGGAGGTGAATCATGCCACCCCGACCCTACCCCTTTTACACACCAACTCTACCTTCCTTAATGTTTTGCTATATTTTTGGTTTTTTATTTTTATTATTTTTTTGTTGTTTTATTTTGTTTTGTTTATTTTATTTTATATGTTACTTGTTATTTGTTTTGTTTTTAGTTTAGTTTAGTTTATTTTATTTTATGTTATGTGTTATTTGTTATTTGATTTGTTTACTTTATTTGTTTTTTTGTTTTTATAAACATTTTTAAAAAAATCTTTTTTATACGTTTGTTTTTATTTTGTTTTTAAACATTAGTATTTTAATATTATTTTTGTTTGTTTGTTTTTTAATATTTTTTTATATATTTTTGGAAGGGGTAGAGGGCAGTAGGTAGTGAGGTAAGGAGGCAAGGTAAGGTGTGTTGATGGTGGATTGGTAGTGGGATGGCGGAAGGTGGTGTGTAAAAGGGGCTAGTGAGGGGCGGCGCGATTCTCAAAATCGCCACCTCCGTACTCCTTTTACACACTACCTTCGTTAATGTTTTTCCGTATTTTGGTTTTTTATTTATTTATTTTTTTGTTGTTTATTTTATTTTGTTTTGTTTATTTTATTTTATATGTTATATGTTATTAGTTTTTAGTTTAGTTTATGTTATTTTATGTGTTATTTGTTTTGTTTATTTTTGTTTTTATAAACATTCTTTAAAAAATCATTTTTATACTTTTCTTTTATTTTTTTAAAAACATTTGTTTTTGTTTGTTTTGTTTTGTTTTCTAATATTTGTTATATATTTTTGTTATAGGCAAAAGTTTAATATTCATAGCTTTAACAATGAGACTTATGAATCTATTTTAATAAATGAAAATAATGAAGACAAATATAGTTAGATGTTGACTTATGATGCAGTGTTTAAAAAATTAACATATGAAGAAAGATATTTGAAGGGAGTGACATAGAATACCCAATGGAAGACAACATTGATGTCCCTGAGGAAATCAAGCTACATAAAATTCCAATTTAGATGAAGAATTTGTCCTACATGATTTTGTTGATTAGTTTCATGTCTAAAATGTTAAATTTGACATTTTTTTTATAAGATATATTAGTAATGTTTTCACTTTCATACCTTATTTTAGAAATAAAATTTATATATATAATGTTATTAATATGTCATTTACAAATATATAGTATAGTTTTTTTTTGAATTTATGTAAATCACCACTTTTTGGGAAATAATATGAAATAGTATCATTTTTATACAAAAATCTATGATAATCCATTGAAAATGGTTTTAAATGTCTTTATTTTCTGAATTTTATTTCTATTTTTTCAGTAAAAATGTCTTATTTTAAAGAAAATATTGTAAAATGTATATGTTTTTCATTATAACTTATAAATGTATGTTATTTTGTTAAATTTCTAAAAAAACCACTTGAAAATAGAAATTAAAAATATTTTACGACATTTGATTCAAAGGTTGAAAAATATGCCTCAAAATAAAATTGTGTGATATTGGTAACAACCCTTTTTTAAATGAAGGTAAAAATAGCTACTAAAATTAGGAGAGAGAAAACGAGAACTATGTCGAGTTCTCGTTTCATAGTATAAGTGGTTTGACGATGACGACGTGCATCTGATGTTGTTTATGATTATACGTAGTGAATTTTGTATAAGAAATAAGAAGACTGCATTGAATAGCTTATTGTTCTTGATGTTTTGAGCCTCATAGTAGGGCTCGTCCTTATGAGAAAATTGTCTCTAAATCCTAGGTTAAGAGAATAACAATGGATTAGTAGAATTTAATAAGTTCTAAATATCGAAAATAAGCCGACTAATTATTTTGACAATTTCTATGCTCAATTCTATTAGTGATCATTAGCTAGTAAGCCAAACAAATTTAGGCTTAAATATGGTTAAGTTTAGTATAAACTTAATTTGTTTGGGTTAATATGTAATTTGGTTTAGCCTAGTAATTTATTTGAGACGTTAGGATAAGTAAGTTGATTTTATTATATTGTCAGGTTGAGAATATGAATAGGGTTGGTTTATTAATTATAATTTTTTTAGGGTTAGTTTTTTTATTAAAAATAATTATTATTTAGGGTTAATATATGTTTTTTTGAAAGTTAGGGTTGGGTAGTTGAAATTGTTAATGATTAAGTTTTTCATTAAATAGTATAATTAGTATATTAATTTTAAAAGTTATGGTTAGTTTTTTAATTAATTTTTTTAGAGTTAACATTTTATTAAATGGTTAATATTTTAATTAAATGTAAAATTGAGTTTTTAATAAAAGTTAGGATTATTATATCATTTGATAAGTAAGGTTTAATATTTTAATTAAAATTTAAGGTCAATAAGTTATAAGGTTAAGTTAATATTTGAGTATATACTAAAGTTAAAAAGAGTCTAGGTTAGTATTATTCAAATTGTTAGGGTTAGTATATTAAGTTAAGGATATTATATTAATTAAAATCTAGGGTTAATATTTTATTTAGAAAGTTAGGGTTAAGATATCTCTTTGTAAAATATTTATTAATTCTACATTTTTTTTCATTTAATTCCTAAGACTAAACCATTTTCTTATTAGTTTGTTTGAGTATAAAAATGTCAAAATAATTAGTTGGCTTATTGTCAATCCTTTAGAACCTATTGAATTTTATTAATCCAATGCGATTCTCTTAACTTTGGATCTTGAGACACTTTTCTCTTGAAGACGAGACCTATTATGAGGCTCAAAACATCGAGAATAATAAGCTATGCATCATAGTCTTCCTCTCTTTTATACATATGATGATGATGAAGATGATGACAATGATGAGGACGATGACGATGATGATAGTGGGTTAAATATTAGGGGTTAGGTGGTTAAGGGCTTGGCCTTATGGGTTAAGGGATTAAGGGTTAATGGTGTAGGGATTAGGGGTTAAGGTCTTTACATATTTAGAGCTTAGGGGTAGGGGGTTTATGGATTAGGCAATTTAGGGATTAGGGGCTTAGGGTGTTATGGTTTAAGGGGTTAGGTATTAAGGGTTAATGGTTTAATGGTTTAAGGGTTAAGGAATTAGCGATTAGCAGCTAAGGGGTTAGGGGTTAAGGGGTTAGTCTAGGTTATGGATTAAGGGTGAGGGTATCCAAGGGATAAAGGTTAAGGACTTAGGGGTTGAGGAATTTAGGTCACAGGGGGTTAAGAGAGTAGGGTTTAGGGGATTTATTGGTTAGAGGGTCAAGTGCTTAATTAGATATTTAGGGGTCATGGACTAAGGGGTTATGGTTTAAGTAATTAGGAGTTAGGGGGATAAAGGAATATGGGTTAAAGGGTTAAGGTGTTAAGGTCTTGGGGGTTAAGGGAATATAGGATTTAGGGATTAGGGGATTTAGGGGTTAAGGGATTAGGGATTTGTTATCAACAATATAGCACCTCCTGTGGACAAGAGCTAGTTCCCTAGATCTGAATGGTTCAGGTCTAGAACAAAACACAAACACCAAATGTTAAACTTCCCCTAGATATGGTTAATCAACTGAATGGAATACCATGATACTTCTCTCAAAGGTTGTCCTCGCTATCCTTGAAGCTTACTGCAGAAGAACCTGTAAAATATGGAAGACAACAAAGAAAACATGATAGCATACAATATAATCAACTAGATCTATGCTTGTGACCAAGGAATCAAGCAATATATACATACGAAATAATAAATATGGGAAAGAAAAGACATTCTTTATTAATAAATGATTGGAGAGACTACAACCTTCATGCCTTGTGTTGAGAGTTCCTTCCAATGGCTCCTTGCCTCTAACTTCACCTTGCCTCCAAAGACTCAAGAATGATTTTGACAGAGTTTGGGTATGAGACACAATTCTTCCTCCTTTTTCCCATGGGGGGTGAACCAGTATTTAAATGCATGGGAGGATAGGTATGGTTGAGGATGTCATGGGTGAGGTGGAGATTAGATCCTAAATGGGAGGATCTCTAGCTCCAGCTAGTCCTAAACCATAGGGATGAGGCTCCACAGAGGTCAGCTTCGAGAATCCTCTAGAAGCTTCTCTTTTTTGCCTTGAAAACTCGAGCACCGCTCCTCCAATGAAGAAAACAGGCAGTAATAAGGGGGCACCGCTTCTTGTAGTAAGGACAAGAGTGGTGGCACCCCTTCTTGCTCATGTATCAGGAACGGTGCTGGCCTAACACCACCTTTTGTCAATGGAAGAGGAGCGGTGCCAGCTGAAAACAGGGAAAAATTGCAAGGGGATATTTTATTCCTTCATTTCTCTAGGGAAAACTTTGAGGGATTGGAGCAGACAAGGGGATACCTATCTCATAACATGAGGGTGATGAGATTTCGGTATAACAGGATTAGGGGTTAAGGGAATAAGGGTCAAGGGATTAAGGCTTAGGGGATTAGGGGTTATTCCATTTAAAGGTTAATGGATAAGGGATTTCATGTTAAGGGCTTAGAGCTTAGGGGTTAGGGGGTTCCAGGGTTAATGGATTTAGGGGTTTAAGGATTATGGGTAGGGGGTTTATGTAATATGAGATTTAAGATTTAGGGGGTTAGGTGTTATGGGTTGAAGGTTGAAGGTTTAGGGGTTAAGGGATTATTGATTAGCAGTTAAGGGGTTAAGGATTAGGGGATTAAGGGTTAGGGGGTTCACGAGATAAGGGTTAAGGACTTAGAGCTTGAGGCATTTAGGGTTAGGGAGTTAAGATAATAGGTTTAGTTATGCATTAGGGGTTAAGTGCTTAGGGGACGAGGAACTTAGGGTTAGGGAGTTCATAGAATATGGTTTAATGGACTTATGCATTAAGGGTTAAGTGCTTAGGGGTTAAGGGGTTAGGGTTTAATGAATTAGGAGTTAGGGTGGTTAAGGGTAGGGGGGATAAAGGATTAGGGGTTAAGGGAATTGCAGATTTATGGATTAGGGGTTTACAGATTAAGGGTCAAGGGCTTAAGGATTAGTGGCTTATGGGTTAGGTAATTTAAAGGTTAATGGATTAAGGATAGGGGATAAGGGCTTAGGGGTTAGGGGGTTAAGGGATTTTGGGGTTTAGGGGTTAGGGCTAGTGGATTCATGGATTAAGGGATATAGGGGGTTATGGTTTAAGAGGATAGGTGTTAAGGGTTAAGGGTTCAAGGGTTTCAGGGTTAAGGGATTATGGATTATTGCTTGAGGGGTTAAGGGGCTAGGGATTACGAGATTAGGGGTTTTGGGTTCAGGGGATAAGAGGACTTAAGGGTTATATAGTTAAGATAATAGGGTTTAGGGATTTATCGGTTAAATGGTTAAGTGCTTATGGTTTTAGGGGCTAAGGGTTATGGGGTTAGGGTTTAGGAATTAGAAGTTAGGGGGTTTAAGGGTTAGGGGGGTAAAGGAATACGGGTTAAGGGGTTACAATGTTAAGGTCATAGGGTTTAGGGGAAAAGGGATTTAGGAATGAGGGGATTTATGGGTTAATTATGGTTTAGGTATTAAGGTTCAAGGTATTATGGGTTAGGTCATTTAAAGTTTAATAGATTCGAGATTACATGTTAAGGAATTAGGGGTTAGGGGGTTTAGGGGTTAAGGAATTTATGGGATTTGGGATTAGGGGATTTAGGGGTTATGTGTTTATGGTTGAAGGGTATAGGTGTCAAGGGTTAAGGATTTATGTGTTTAGAGATGAAGGGATTATCGATTAAGGGGTTAGGGTATAAGGGGTTAGGGGATTCATTGTTAAGGGTTAAGGACTTAGGGGTTGAGAGATTTAGGGTTAGGGATTTAAGAGAATAGGGTTTAGGGGATTTATTGGTTAGTGGGTTAATTGCTTATGGGTTTCAGGGTAATGGGTTAATGGGTTAGGGTTTAAGGAATTAGGAGTTAAGAAGTTTGAGGATTAAGGGGGTAAAGAAATGTGGGTTAAGGGGATATGTGATTTAGGGATTAGGGGATTTAGGGGTTAATTAAGGATTATGGATTAAGGGTTTAGGCATTAAGTGTCAAGGGATTACTTAGGGGCTTAGGGGTCAGGGCATTTAAATTTTAATAGATTAGGGATTATGAGATAAGGGATTAGATGTTAGGGGTTAGAGGTTAAAGGATTTAGGGGTTTAAGGCTTAGGGGTAGGGGATTCATGGATTAGGGTATTTATGGGTTAGGGGTTTGGGGTTATGGTTTAAGGGGATAGGTTTTAAGGTTTATGGGTTTAGGGGCTAAGTGTTAGGGATTATTGGTTAAAGGGCTATGGGTTAAGGGGTCAAGCATTACAATATTAGGGGTTATGAGGTTTAAGGGATTAGGTTTAAGGACTTAGGGGTTGAGGCATTTAGAGTTAAGGAGTTAAGAGAATAACATTTAGGGGATTTATGGGTTAGAGCGTTAAGTTATTAGGGTTTTATGGGTTTAAGGGTAAGGGGTTAGGGTTTACAAAATTAGGAGTTAGGGGGATAAAGGAATATGGGTTAAGGGGATAAGGATTTAAGGACATGGGGTTTAAGGGGATAAGGGATTTAAGGATTAGGGGATTTAGGGGTTAATCGGGGATCAGGGATTAGGGGTTTGGGGATTAAGGGTTAAGGGCTTAGGCCTTAAATTCTTATGGGTTAGGGCGTTTAAAGATTAACGAAATAGGGATTACATGTTAAGGGCTTAGGGGTCTGGGGGATTAGGGGTTAGGGATTACATGATTAGGGGTTAGGGGGTTTAGGGAAGAAGGGTTAAGGACTTAAGGGATGGGGAATTTACGGTTAGGTAGCTAAGAGAATAGGGTTTAAGGGATTTATGGGTTAGAGTGTTAAGTACTTAGGGTTTTAGGGGTCAAGGGTTAAGGGATTACAATTTAAGAAATTAGGAGTTAAGGAGTTTGAGGGTTAGGGGGATAAAGGAATATGGGTTAAGGGGTAAAGGTGTTAATTAGGTCATGAGGGTTAAGTCAATAAGAGAATTAAGGGTTAATTGGGGATCAAGGATTAAGGCCAGTCAAGGGATTAAGGTTAGGGATTTTAAAGGTTAACTAATTAGGAATTACAGCTAAGGGATTAAGAGTTAGGGATTTTAAGGATTAAGGGATTTAGGGTTTTAGGGCTTAGCGATAAGGGGTTCATGGATTAGGAACTTTAGGGGGTAAGGGTTTAGGAGGTTATGGTTTAAGGGACTAGGTTTTAAGAGTTAAGGGTTTAAGGGTTTATGGGTTAAGGGATTAGGCATTACCGCTAAATGGGTTAGGGGTTAAGGAGTTATGGATTAGAGGGTTAGGGGTTTGGGGAATAAGGGTTAAGGACTTAGGGTTTGATGCATTTAGGGTTAGGGAGTTAAGAGAACAAGGTTTACGGGATTTATGGGTTAAAGGGTTAAGTGATTAAGATTTTAAGGGTCAGGGGTTAAATAATTATGAGTTAGGGGGTTTTAGGGTTGGGGGGATAAATAAATATGAGTTAAGGGGTTCAGGTGCTAAGGTAATGAGGGTTAAGAGGATGTGGTCTTTAGGGATTAAGGATTTCAGGCTTAGGGATTAAGGGTAAATGGTGTACATCTGAGGGGATTAGGTGTTAGGGAATTTAAAGGTTAACTGATTAGGGATTATGGGTTAAGTATGTAGGGGTTTTGGGTTAGGGGGTTTAGGGGTTAAGTGATTTATGGGTTTATGGACTAGGGGTAGGGGGTTCGTGGATTATGGTATTTAGGGTTAGGGTTTTAGGGGGGCATGGTTTAAGGGGATATGTGTTAAGGGTTAAGGGTTTAGGGGTTAAGGGCTAAGGGATTAGTTGTTAAGGGGTTAGGGATAAGGGGTTGGGGATTAGGGGTTAGAGAGTTAATGGGATAAGGGTTAAGGACTTAGAGGTTGATGTATTTAGGGTTAGGGATTTAAGAGAGTATGGTTTAGGGGATTTATAGGTTAGAGGGTTAAGTGCTTATGGTTTTAGTGGTAAGGTGTTAAGGGGTTAGGGTTTATCGAATTGGGATGTAGGGGGTTTGAGGGTTAGGGGGGTAAAGGAATATGGGTTAAGGGGTTAAAGTTTTAAGGTCATGTGGGTTAAGGGGGTATGGGATTTAGGGATTATGGATTTAGGGTTTAATTAGGGATTATGGGTTCAGGGAGTAAGGGTCACGGGCTTAGGGGTTAAGGTGTTTAAAGGTTAATGGATTAGGGATTATAGGTTAAGGACTTAGCGGTTAGAGTTTAGGAGTAAAAGGATTTAGGGGTTTAATTCTTAGGGTTAGGGGTTTCATGCATTAAGGGATTAATGGGGTTATGGTTTAAGGGGATATGTGTCAAGGGTTAAGGGTTTAGGGGTTAAGGGATTAGTGGTTAAGGGGTTGGGGATTAGGGGATTATGGGTTAAGTGGTCCAAGGGATAAGGGTTAAGGACTTAAAGGTTGATGTATTTAGGGTTAGGGACTCAATATAATAGGGTTTAACGAATTTATGGGTTAGAGGATTAAGTGATTAGGGTTTTGGGGGTTAGGTGTTAATGAGTTATGATTTAAGGAATTAGGAGTTAGAGTGTTTGATGGTTAGGGGGATAAATGAATACAGGTTACAGTGTTAAGGTTATGGGGGTTAAGGGGATATGGAATTTAGGGATTAGGGGATTTATGGTTTATTTAGGAATTTGGTATTATGGTTTTAGTGATTAAGGGTTAAGAGCTTAAGGATTAGGGTTAGGGTGTTTAAACTTTAACAAATTAGGGATTATGGGTTAAGGGCTTAGGGATTAGGAAGTTTAGGGGTTTATGGATTAGGGGTAAGAGGTTCATGTACTAGAGGCTTTAGGGTTTAGGGGTTTCGGGGGTTATGGATTAAGGGGATAGGTATTGACGGTTAAAGGTTTATAGGTTAAGGGCTTAAGGATTAGTACCAAAGGGGTTAGGGGGTTCATGATATAAGGGTTAAAGACTTAGGGGTTGAGCCATGAGAATAAGGTTTAAGGGATTTAGGGGTTGGAGAGTTAAGTGCTTAGGGGTTTAGAGGTGAGGGTTTAATGGTTTATAGTTTAAGGAATTAAGAGTTAGGACGGTAAAATAATGTGGGTTTTGGGATTAAGGTGTTAAGGTCATGTGGGTTAGGGGATTAGGGTTGTATGGATTAGGGTTTAATTAGGGATCAGGGGTTCAAGGATTAAGGGTTAACATATTAGGGACATATGGGTTAGGATGTTTAAACGTTAATGAATTAAGTATTTTTATTTAATGGATTAGGGGTTAGATTATTTATGGGTTAAGGGATTTAGGGATTTAGGGTTTAGGGGTAGGGGGTTCACAGATTAGGGGATTTAGGGTTTGGGGTTTATGGTTTAAATGGATAGGTGTTAGTGATTATGCATTTAGGTTTTAAGGGATTAGGGATTAGTGGTTGAGGGTTTAGGGGATACTACATTAGGAATGAGGAATTATGTGTTAAGGTGTTCAGGGTTAAGGAGTTAGGGGTTAAGGAATTTAGGCTTAGTTAGTTAAGATAATAGGGTGTAGGGGATTTATGTTAGAATTTTGATGGTTATACAATATCTTAAAACATTTAGCATCATAACATCATAACCATATGCAAATGATCGCTGAAAGAAAGACACACACAACCACACAAAAGAACACTGGGATTTATCCCGTGAAACCCTCATGGGGGATAAAACCCATGAAAAATTCCTTGATATAGAATTCAACCAAGTACAATCTAAGACCCCAAGAACAATAATATAAGGTCCCTTTCTGTGGTAGACTGCTCCTCTCTCTCTTGCATAATGTTTGAGTGAGAAGTGTGTGAGAATGAGAGAGGGGCCTCACCTATTTATATTCATCAGGTGAGTGACTTAATTACCTAACTAGGTCGATTAGGTTCTCTAATTATGGTCGACCTACCTAGGAAGACTCAAAATAAAATTTATAAAATACGTTTGTGGGTACTATTGGCCCAACTTATGACGAAGGTTTTACCTCATGAATTTTACATGACCAATTACATCAATTACATCTCCAAATGGAAGGATGACATCTCCAAAGGAGGAATGAAATAAAAGTACAATATAATATATTCTGAAGTTAAAAATTTTTCAACAATTTATGGGTTAGAGGATTAAGTTCTTAGGGGTTTAGGGGTCGGGTGTTAAGGGTTTATATTTTAAGGAATTAGAGTTAGGGGGGTAAAGGAATATGGGTTATGGGGTTGAGGTGTTAAGGTTATTGGTGTTAATGGGATATAGGATTTAGGGATTAAGGAATTTAGGGGTTAATTAGGAGTTAGGGGGTTTAATGATTAAAATTCAAGGGATTGAGGCTTATGGGTTAGGGGTGAAGATATTAGGAATTATGGATTAATATATTAAGGGTCAAGGGTTAAGGAATTATGGGTTAAGGAATCTATGGGTTAGGTGATCAAGATATTACGGGTTAAGGGACTTATGAGTTAGAGGGTTGACTGGTAGGGGTTTAGGGGTCATGGGTTAAGGCGTTAAGGGATTAGGGATTAGGTTTATTTTCATTTTTAAGTTAGTTGAATAGGATAACTTAGCAGCTTAGTTTTTACCAGCATCTATTTTTCTTATAAATCACAAGCTTACACTCCTAGATTGATAAGAAATGTCACAGGGTTTATTTAAAAACTAATAATTTATCCAACAATAACAAATTTGAAATGTATTATAATAAAAAATTATAACATTAGTAAACATTGTCTGATAAATGTGTTAAATCACTTAAATAATTCAAATCTATGTTATGACAAATCAACATGCATAGCAAAGTATATAATTTAGTCAATCATGTTGATAAAATTAGCATAAATCAAATATACAAGTACATAAAATTTGGACAATATGGAAACTTCATATATATATATATATATATATATATGAAGTACATACCAAAAATTTATCACAAATCTAGTAGAAGTTAAGATATCTAACCACATTATTTGGATGATTATTATAGGAAAATATTAACGAAATATCTAAAAGTTTGGGCCATCACAAATTTCAACTAGTTAAATATGGATTATAAATCATGTAAATTTAGAAGTCTTAATTTGTATTATTATATGCAGCAACGTCATTTAATGCATCATTGTCAATGTTCATATTTTCTTGCAAGTACTTAATAGTATTCTTGCTACAACATCCTGCTAAAGTGGCATTACAATCATGTTCGCCTTCATCTTCATTATCTTCATAACCAATGAAATTTGTTCTTAGACCATGTAGTATATTGTTACCAGATGTATTTTGACCATCAATTTGTATATCATCCATACTTTCATCCTTTATAATATCATCTAACTCTGAATTTTGTTGATTGTCATGACCAATGGTGTCATCTAACTGATCATTCTGTGATGATGCACTTCTATCCCTACTTCTCCATTTTGCTAAAGGAATATTCTCATCATTATAAAATTCACATTCTGGTGCCTCAATACACCCATCTTCAACATCATCATGGATGTATATTTCTTCTTTGTTCTCTAATCCCTCATTTATTTTTTATTGGCCATCGTTGTTCTAGTCTGTATTCATTGGGGCATTGTCAAATACATGACTTGATCTTGGATAATAATGTAGGATTAAATTAAATTTTAATTGATTAATAAACACATATATATTCATTATAAACTATGAATTAATAGATTATAGATAACCACTACTTCTTGTTTGAGTTAAAGAAATACCTACTCACAACAAATTGGTAGAACATAAGGATCCTTATCCTTCAATAGGAACTTTGAGGAATATATATAAAAAAATACACTATGGGTATCATTTATTGATGTTCTCTCAAATCCTTCATACCATCTACATTTAAAAATAAAACATTTGAAATATTGATAATCCAACTCAATAATTTCTTGGATTTTTCCAACATATTGAAGATTCTCTTCAATAATATTTATATCTTTTGAACTTGATCGATTGCTTGAAATCAACTATGATGTTGTAATCAAATGATCTTATCTTTAAATCCACACGTATTACACAATAATTTCATTGCAGGATATTTCCTCACATGTGATAGCCCATTTATTTTAGTGCAAATAAGTACAATTATACATAATTAAGTAGTTAATAGTGTCAAAATTGCATTGAAACAATATTTTGTAAGATTCAAAATTTATCTTTCTTTCATATCCTACAAACATGGTGATCTTATCTTTTGTTATGTTTGCATCTATAGATTCCTCATCTATTTGGTTTTGAATTTGTTTATTGGCCCATTGTAGTGTGTTATCTTTGCCTCATTCTCCAATCAGACTAGTTGGTAGTGGATTATTCCTTGGGTTCAATCCCTTAAATTATCTCCTTTCATATAACACTTATTCTCTTTTTGTATTGTACAGATCAATCCATTAATTCATACAATCCATGTGGTATAGAATGAACTTGTTGAACACAACACTTTCGACTACAACTATTAAAAATCAACATGTATATTATTTCAAACTCACAATATCATGCTTTCAATTTGAAAAAAAAAACAATTTATAGAGTACATTATTGTAAAATTAACCACAATGATCATGATTTTTCTTACCAATTTCTACTTGAACACCATTAGATTGCAACTTTTCACCATCTTCTTGATGCATGCTCTTCATGCCATATTCGTGGACCATATTCAAAATCCTTATCAAGGAATTCACACAGGAAGAAAAATGCTTCATTCAATACATACCCATATGATGCAGGAGCATCATGCTCTCCATCCAAATCCAAGTACTACATGATTTATTAGGCCTAGAAGGGGTCTTTCATTTCTGAATTGATAGTCTTCAAACTATCACATTGCAAACAATCCTATGTAAAATATGATTCTAGATTGATGATGAATCATTAGATGAGTCACTATGAAGGTGAATGAGTCATTGTAACGAAACCATTGTCTAATGGTAGCGAGTCATAGGATATGTTAGAGGATTTGTTGTAATTAGGGTTAGTTAGCACAAGATTAGGGATTATTGAAGGGATTAAGTATCTGAACCATAATGGTTCATGAATCTTGTTATATATAAATGTGTAATCCTACGAGGCATAGAGAGACAGAGGGATATAGATAGAACATAGATAGAGAGGTCAATAAGGCCTGTAGGAAACATAGGAGAGGCCAATCAAAGATGTATCAGGCCTAAGGAGATCAAAACACAGGTTCTAAGACAATTTCTATGTACAATTTTATTGTGTGAATGAAATATCCTATTTCGGAAAAATATCTGTGTGTAAATTCAATTCTGTATGAGTGTGTGATTTCATGAATTGAATGTGTATTTAAATATCTGTTAATGAGCAATAAGCCTGTGTGTGAATTAGGGCATTTGAGAGCGAGTGAAACAAAGATCAATTGATCGATTCTCTGATCAATCGAAGGGGATTAGGTGAACAATCCATTGAGGATTTCATGGATGAAATGCGTGTGTAGGCTAACCTTGTTGCAGGATTGAGATCTACAGATTGATCACTGTAAGGATCAATGAAAATTGAGGTTTAAGTATGTGGAGACTTGAATGGTATATATCGCGATAGAGAAAAATCTACGAATGAGGATAGATTTTGCAAGTTAGAATTGCGAATGAGGTAAAAGAGAAGTGGGATTTCCAATTCCCGATGTTCGAAAATTAGAAGGAAGAAGGTAGAATTCCATTGGAAGTAGAGATCAATGAACAAAAAACATTCTGCAAGCAATCTGATAGTTGAGGACAGATCCACATTAAAGTTTAGATCGTGGTGAAGATCCACCTCGATGTAGATCAATGGTTCAGGAAAAGGCTCGCGAGAGCAGAAAGGAAGAAATCCAAAAGTTCAAGAATTTGGAAAGTTGACAAGTCGAGTACCAATTTTCGCTAAAGTGCGAAAGGAGTTGTTCGGTCTGCTAGAGTTTGGAAAAAGGAAAAGTGGAAAAGAGGAAAGGTGCACGTGGAAGTATGAAACTATTGGAATTTGAAAACTGGAAAAGTGAGTTTTTTTATTTCCAATTTCCACATTGCGGAAAAGGTGAATGCAGATAACCCGTTGCGGAAGAGAGCATGCGAAAAAGGGTGGCGCAGAAACAAAAAATTGGGAAAATGGAAATATGTGGAAACCCAATTGCGGAAGAAGGTTTAACACAAAAAATTGGCTATCAGGTAGGGTTTAAAGTCCCTCCATGCTCTGAAGTTCATGTGTTTGATCTCAGAGGTGGAAAAAGCATGCCACCAAGGGGTGTGGCATCAAGTTTGGTATCAGAGTAGAACAAGGATTCTACGTGAGAGGTAAACCAATTTCTGATTTCAATCTATTTTAAAATTGAAGACTAACGATTGTGTTGAGAGGGTTATTCAGGTGAGGGTATTCAAAATTGATTGCAGATAGAGGATGTGTGGTTAAATTTGATGATTAGCCACTGGATAATACAGAAGAAATCATTGGGAGGATTGGATATGTAAAAGCATGGAGTTATGATGCATAGAAATAGTATTGAGTAAAAATACTCTTGAGTAGTTGAAGAAAGCAAAGGTAAAGAATTTATGCAAATTGTTATTGAATTTGAAGACTGATAATTGTGGGTGTGTTATGATAAGTATTGCGCAAGGGATTATAGTAGATATTAGAGAGGAGGAGTATAGGCTCTGCATTAGGAGAAATTGTAGACAAAATTTATAAACCATAGACAAGAAAGAAAAGTGTAGATGAAAAAGATCAGGAAGAAGATATTTTGAAGGTAGAAGTAGAGATATTTTCAGCCAACTATACAAGTGAAAAGTATGAAGGTATGGGCTGATTGATGTTTGTATTTTTTAATTTGGTTATATGAATTATTAGGAAATATTTGACAGAAACAAATAACAGAGAAGTTCTTGAGAAGAGGAAAGAGGAAGCAGTGGTAGAACTTGAGAAATCCAATAGGGGTTGTG
This sequence comes from Pseudotsuga menziesii, assembly GCA_001517045.1. Taxonomy (NCBI): domain Eukaryota; kingdom Viridiplantae; phylum Streptophyta; class Pinopsida; order Pinales; family Pinaceae; genus Pseudotsuga; species Pseudotsuga menziesii. Next base: position 554,947 of record LPNX010742656.1, read on the forward strand.
TCAGGTAGAATAAGTCCCGAATCCATATTATTTCTTCATAGAATGCCTTTATTTATACATCTAAGATGACTCTTGGTATCACACATCCGAGAGTCTCTTCATATTCCTACTATTTACACTAACGTATAATCCCAACGGATTATATTCCAACAATCCCCCCCTTAATCCGAAGGGGTGTTAGTAAGTCCGAGCATGTTTTTGAATCTTTCAAACTTTTCTCATCCAAGAGATTTGGTGAAGATGTCTGCAACTTGATCATTTGTGGAAAAATGTAGAAGATGGAATGTCTTGGCCTCTACATGACGTTGAATCAAATGATACTTTGTGTTGATGTGTTTGGTTCGATCATGGAATCTAGGATTCTTAGCCAGCTTGATTGCAGAAGTATTGTCGATCAATAATGGAGTGGACTTCTCTTGTTTTTCTTGCAAATATTCAAGTATCTTCTTGAGCCATACTATTTCTTTTGTTGGTTTAGCTGCATCCACATATTCTGCTTCTGTTGTTGAATCTACTGGAACTGATTGTTTGCGTGATCTCCATGAGACAGTTGCTGATCCAAGACTCATAGTGTATCCAGAAGTTGATACTCTTGTCTCCTTATCGCCATCAAAATCTGAGTCTGAGTACCGAATAAGTTTGAAGTCATCCACCTTAGAGTACTTGAGTCCAACGTCTTGAGTCCCCTTCAAGTATCTTAGAACTCTTTTTGCAGCTGACAAGTGTCCTTCACAAGGTTTATGCACAAAACTTGAAAGTATGCCAACAACATAAGAAATATCTGGTCTAGTTGTTGTAAGGTAGATAAGTCTTCCTACAAGTTGTTGATACTTGGTCACATCCTCAAATTATTTTCCTTCGCTTGATGTGAGCTTCATTTTCTGTTCCATTGGAGTAGAGATAGGGTTGCATTCTGTCATGCAAAATTTGTCTAGTAGTTCTCCAACATATTTTTTCTGAGATAGGAATATGTACTTAGGATGTTGAGTGACTTCAATTCCTAAGTAATAGTGGAGATGTCCCATATCTGTCATTTCAAAGATCTTTTTCAAATATTTATTTATGGATGCTATATATCTCTCATTGTTCCCTGTCATCAAAAGATCATCTATGTACACCACAAGATACACAATAGATCTTCCAACTTTCTTTATAAACAGTGTTGCATCATCAAGATCAAAATGTTCGAAATTTAACTTCAAAAGATGCTCGGTTAATTTTTCATACCATGCGTGAGGAGCTTGTTTTAGGCCATACAAGGATTTGACAAGCTTGCATACCGTTTGTTCTTTTCCTTTCACAACAAAGCCTTCTGGCTGAGACATGAAGACATTCTCTTTCAAGTCTCCATTCAAGAAAGAAGTCTTCACATCCATCTGATGAACTTTCCACCCATTCTGAGCAGCTAAAGAGAGTAAGGTACGGATGGTATCCCATTTTGCTATAGGAGAAAACGTTTCTTCATAGTCAATTCCTTCCTTCTGTGCATAGCCTTTTGCTACAAGCCTCACTTTGTGCTTGTCAAGTGATCCATCTGATCTGTATTTGTTCTTGTACACCCACTTGCAGCCAATTGGTTTGGTTCCAACTGTAGGGTCAACCAGCTTCCAAGTTCCATTCTTCATGAGTGCATCATACTCATTCTGCATAGCTTATTTCCACTCAACTCAAGTAGAATCTTCTTCAAAGGAAGTTGGTTCAAAGTTAGCAGATAAATTAAATTCACAATCAAGTGATACATCCATGTCATCACCTGAATTATCTGCTTCTCCTCCATCTTCATGTCTTTTTGAACTTCTTGTTCCCATCTTTCGAACTTCATCCAGATGGACACTTTCAAGTGTCTTTGTGGCCCATTTAGGAATCTTCCGTGATGGTCCTAGTTGATCAGCTGGTGGTGCTTCATTTCCTTCAAGGTTGAGTCTTCCAAGTCTCTCAATCACATCATCCAGTTGTATCTCTTGTTTAGGTGAAGTAGCAAGAACTTGTTCATGCGGGGGAGTTGGTGCTTCATATGGAAATTCCAAAGGTTGATCCAGAATAGGAATCCCCCCTTCAAGGTTTGGAATTTCATATTCATNGATTAGTCATCAACAAAGGTCATAAAATACTTATTCCCATTAGCAGAAGGAGTTGGCATTGGGCCACATAAATCAGAATGCACTAATTCTAATTTCCTACTTG
>LPNX010742656.1:557197-584088 GCA_001517045.1 Pseudotsuga menziesii
TATTAGTCTCAAGAAAAATGATATCTCTATAAATAACAAACTTCTTGTTTACCTCATCATATAGACGGTATGCCTTGGAGTTTTCTTCGTACCCCAGGAAAATGCATTTTCTGCTTCGAGCACCAAGCTNATACGCCATTCTTTCTCAACAAACGAAGACTGTTATAATTCAGATGACCAAATCTTGCATGCCACAATAAACTTGATGACAAATTACCTTCTCCATGCTGAGAGAGGTAGGCATAGTTCTGAACCCTTGCAGATGAACCCTTTAGCTTCAGCAGCTTCCCATCTTCGTATCCAGTCATGATGACTTGGTTGTCAGAGGAATTTCTTATTTCTATGATTCCATCAAACATGTGGATGGAATGGCCTTGCTGTCGAATCTCCACCAAGGACAGTAGGCTTCTCTGCAACTCTGGAAGATAAAGAACATTATTCAACGAGAAATCAGGGAATCCAGGCATCTTCAGCCGAATGGTGCCCATTCCCTTTGGTTTAAGACTTGACTTATCTGCAAAGTAAACTATGCCATTTATTGTTTCATTAATTTCTTCAAAATAATCTTTTCTAAAAGTCATGTGTGATGTTGAACCAGTATCAAGTATCCAACAATATGTGTAAGATGAAAGTGAAGTCATTTCATTAATACTAAGATTACAATGTGCAACAATACAATGAGTAGAATCTGAAGATTTACTAGCATCTTGGTTCTTATTGTCATCTTTCTTCTGGTTATGTCTATCTTTGATGGAGTCCCACGAAGCCCAACACTGATCTGCTGTGTGTTCAATCTTTCCACAACGCTTGCACTTCAAATCTGATCTTTTGCTGGAGTTGTTTCTGCCTCCTCTACCTCTGAAGTTTCTTCTTCCTCTGCCTCTCTTGCTGCTTTCTCCTTTGGGATGATCATTGGATTGGTCTTTGGTGTGGTTCTTTGCTTTTTGAGCAAAGCAAAGTGATTCTCCAGATTGTATCTTCTGTGATGAATCTTGCAACAAAAACAATAGGAGAAAAAGAAGAAAGAGTAAAGGTGCAGGTCTAAGTCTCTGCCACCTTTTTACAATATGGTCCTTATAAAATTACAGCTGCACTAGCTAGAAACTAAAACAATTTTGCAATAGTACAATTTATATGGTAAGTGCACATACTTCACAATGACCATACACAATTATGCAGCACTTCAAACTTAAAAGAAGGTACACATCAAGAGCACCTAGCTTCACTTATAGCCTTCAAAATTGGATTCTTCACAATAATCGAAAGCACCTAGCTTCACTTGGATTCTTCACAGAGAAAAAATTGCAGTCACCTTGGAGGTCGTAGCAGTCTTCTCAGCATTTAACGTATCTGAGTTTATGCACCAGCAACAATAGTGAAAGGTCTCACATAGTCAACGCAAATCCAATTGCACCAAGGTTCAACGGATTAGGGTTGTGCACCCATAATAACAGTGAATGGTCTCACATACTCAACGCAAATCCAACTGCACCAAGGGAGATCGCAGTCACTCCATGCTCACTAGACTTTGAGTGGACACAGCAAAAAAGAATAGGGTTTCCTTAGGTCCAACGAAAGAGAACAACACACTTTACGCCTTCTTTTTATTCATGTCTGTGTATCCACGCAAGATCACACGCACATAATACAAGAGCATTCATGCTCCATGCAGTAGTGACGATGGAGGATATGAAGAGTATTTACTCTTCAATGAAGTAGCACATGCCACAATATTCAACGGAGTAGCACAAAGACGCAAAGATATATAGCAGTCTTCGGGTAGAGATATATAGCAATCTTCAGTAGAGATTCCAAGCACAAACTTGCAGCAGCTGAGGGTGACCCAATTAGAGCTCGATCCACATCCCAAACTTTAGATAGCACCCAAATATGATAGCTTCATTTTTCCTAATTGTGAGGTACTTAAAAAATTAGTGTTTCTTCCGAGTAATACGAGAGAGGAGAAACACACTCTGAAAAGTAGACAGATCGTGAGGAATGAAGAGGCGGCCCGTAAAAATTAGGGTTTACATCAGTGGCAGACGCATTCTTCTTCAATCATCGTGGATTTAGCAAAGGGTTGGTTCACATCCCTCCCAGGTTAAACACAAACCCAACACAATTCAGAATCGCAGGTGGAGGATCCCTCAACATCATGAATGCAGAAAGAGATAACTGAGAAAAAACTGTTATGCAGATTGGGTGGCAATTTACAAGAATAGAGGGTAATGGAGTGGATCTCGATCGCTTCTTCGCACGCAAAGAGAAAGGAATTCTTCAATGGAGGAGTCTCTACCAAATGATAAAGAAAATCGCAACACAAAAATTCAACGTGAAGGAATGTGATTCATAACACAACAATATTTACCTCAGGAAACAGTCCTCAGCACGCGCAGATCTAGCGTTGGGTGATTATCGCACAAAATTCCTCAACATATGCTGGAGACTGACAGGTAGGTGAGTCGCAGGCTATCTCTAAATGTGCAACAGGGATGGATAAGAAACGTACACAGAGGCGTACTAACGACGGGCAGGCAGAATGGCAGGCATGCAGGCAGAAGTTATGGAGCTCTGATACCACTGTCAGGTAGAATAACTCTCGAATTGATATTATTTCTTCATAGAATGCCTTTATTTATACATCTAAGATGACTCTTGGGATCACACATCTGAGAGTCTCTTCATATTCCTACTATTTACACTAACGTATAATCCCAACGGATTATATTCCAACAGGTTGGACAAGGGAGGACTAGTGCATGTTATCAAAAGAGGAGTGGACCTGCAAAATCCAAGAAGAGAAAAGGAGATGCTCAAAAGGTTCTAGTGAGAGGACCAAATATACTGAAAAGACAAGCTCAAGGAGAGATAGCTTTTTGAGGTATAGAAGACAAGTATGGAGGCTTGTTGGAGGTGAAGGATTAGTTACAGTCCACAAGTGAACATGATGAAGTTCACAAAAGAGGAGAAGGAGAAAGAAACAATGACTACTGAAGGTCATCGAAAGGATTCAAAGAAAATCCACAATAGAAGAAAAAATAAGAGAGAGAGATGAGAAGAATGTAACAGAGAATTGCTAGAGTTAGCAAGAGACATTTTTTGCTTTGAGAAGAATGTGTAAGCTACTAAAGAAGAGAACTAGAGGTATGGTTGGATTATGAAAAAAACCATAAGATGGTATTCACTATAGGTGAAGCCACAACAAAATATGTTTACTAAATTGGAGAAAGAACCTAGAGAATTTGAGTCTGAGATGGAGGTTTCATATTGTGAACCTGGACGAGGTCCTTTTCTTGGAGAGGACAATGAAGCATAAAAAGAGAGACCAATTGAGAGTCTCATGAATTATGTAAAGAGTACGGATCTACTTATGGAGGAGATGACCGTGAGGCCGAATGAGACCAAAAGGTCTTATGTTTTTGAGACTGATGATTTGTTTGTGATTGCAGGTTTTGTTGCAGATGATGGGAAGTCTTTTGAAACTATCTAAAAATTTGATGAAGTCATATATGACAAAGAAAGTCTCTCAAATGAGGAAAAGTATGAAGTATTGCAGAAAAAGTAACTCATTGATGAGTTGCTTGATGGAGGAACACAGTTAGTTGAAGATGATATGAAGATAAAGGAAGGAAAATAAATGTATAAAGGCATTTCTACAAGGTAGAATCAAGATTGTATTCTGATGAAGGAGAAAGTTGAATAATCACCTCGGACTGTCATGAAGTCTGAAGGAAAAGAAGATATGTTTTCCAAAAGCATAACAACAGGACATAATTCTTTTGTAATAAAATATGAAAGGGATATGATGTTGTGTTTAGACCAACACAATAGGGGGATGTCAGAGAAAATATCAACATGGACTTCAGAGTCTCATGTTTTTGAAACTAATTATTGGTGTACGACTACAGGTATTGAAGAACGCTTAAATGATGTGTCTATGTAGGTTGTGAAGCATAGGATGGATTCTTTTGAGAAGAAAGGAAAGGTCAGAATTGGACCATTGATAGAAGAATATGTTCACTATTGTGAAGCAAAACATAAAATAATGTTAGAAAAAGATGGTGCAGGAGAGGGACTAGACAAAATTCTCGTGAACTCTTGGGAGGGTTCAAATCAACAAAAGAATATGATGATAAGAGGGTCAATGGGAGATACAAATTTCAATATTTTTGAAATTAATGAATTGAGTATATCTGTAGGAATAACATATGATGAACCTTGTGAGGTTGTCCCATAGGTAAAAGAAGAATAAGGAGAGTATCCATGTATTCTTGACATGGACCGAATATAGAAGTTTGTTCTGGAATTAAAGGATGAGATGACATGGTCTTGCAAGATTAACAAAAGAGAACACTTGCATATTTGGATAGTGGTGTTGCTGACAGAGAGGGGAAGAAATCTATTATGACACAGGAAGAAACTATATTGTTTCAAAAGGGCAATTAATCTATAAAAGAACTTGCTATTGTAGAGTTGGCTAATGAAGACAATGGAATATTTTATAACCTCAAAAAGTATGATGAAGAGTTAGAAATGATAGAAGATCGGTTTATCAATCCAAGGATTGATAAAGATGAATTCTTAATGTTTGAATATGACAACATTGGAAAAGAGTAGATAGCAGGTAAAATCATTGAATTATTTTATAATTTAGTGGATAGCAGCAATGAGTGAAGGGGACAACACCAATTTAAAGAGAAGAAGATGAAGGTGTACCAACCAAAGGATAGAATGGACATGGATATTGAATAACTAAGGTTGCTGATGGTGAATATGTCTCAGAGAAGGAATGAAGAAATAATGAATATTTTCATCAACAGAGAAAAGAAACAAAGTACCAGGAGAAGATAGATAACATAAAAATATTGCAGAAGCAAGGCTAGTGGAGAATTAGAGCAGAAGATATGGAAACTAGAAGAACTGGATATGACAAAGACATAAAAACATGATGAGATGGATGATCAGCTACAACACAAAGTTTGGGATCCAGGAATACTGAAGATGGAAGGATATGACTAGGAGTTCATATTTCTTTCTTCCTCGGGAGTCTGATGTAGGAGAATCCTGCTCTCCATCGAAATCCAAGTACTGCATGTTTTATCAAGCCTAGAAGGGGTCTTTCATTTCTGAATTGATAGTCTTCAAACTATCATATTGTAAATAAACCTATGTAAAATATGATTCTAGATTGATGATGAATCATTAGATGAGTCACTAGGAAGGTGAATGAGTCATTGTAACAAAACCCTCATCTAATGGTAGCAAGTCATAGGATAGGTTAGAGGATTTGTTGTAGTTAGAGTTAGTTAGCAAAATATTAGGGATTATTGAGTGGATTAAGGATTTGAACCAGAATGGTTCACGGATATTGTTATATATAAATGTGTAAGCCCCTGAGGCATAGAGAGACAGAGGGACATAGATAGAACATAGATAGAGAGGTCAATGAGGCCTATATGAAACATAGGATAGGCCAATCAAAGATGTATCAGGCCTAAGGAGATCATAATGTAGGTTTTGAGACAATTTGTATGCACAGTTTCATTGTGTGAATGAAATAGACTATTTTGGCATAATCTCTGTGTGTAAATTCAATTTTGTTTGAGTGTGTGATTTCATGAATTGAATGTTTGTTTAAATCTCTGTTAACGAGTGATAATTCTATGGGTGAATTAGGGATTTTGAGAGGGAGTGAAACAGAGATCGATTGATCGATTATTTGATTAATCGAAGGGGATTAGGTGAAAAATCCATTGAGGATTTCGTGGATGAAATGCGTGTGCATATTAGCCTTGTTGCAGGTTTGAGATCTACATATTGAACACTATAAGGATCGATGAAAAATGAATTTTAATTATGCACAAACTTGAATGGTTGAGATTGCGATAGAGACAGATCTACGACTGAGGAGAGATTTCATAAGTTAGAATTATGAACGAGGTGAAAGAGAAGTGGGATTTCCTGGTGGTTTATCCCACAATACTAAGGGGGAGGGGGTGGATTAGTATTGTTTTTTTTTACTTTAAAATACACAAAATCAAGAATAAAGACACAATTTTTATCGCGGAAACCTCAAAAGAGAAAACCACCAACACAAAATCATTAATAAGATGAATTTACAAAATAGTTTATCTGCTGCAACAGAAAGGATGAAAAATCACACCCTATGTTTTTTGTGCAACTACAGACTAGGATGTTACAACACCCTTGTGGTTTTCTGCTTGCTTCAATAGACAAGGATGCTATGACACCCTGTTCTCCAACTACGACTGGAAGGAGGATTCAACCCCCTGTAGACCTGTGGCCTGCCCTAACACCACCCTGCCACCATAAAATGAAATTATTCATATTTTGGAATAGATGAAAACTATTCACTTTGGGCTCTATCAAGATTGCTAACAGAGACACTTAATTCTCTACACATTCATTTATTTAATTATCATATACATGTTTCCTACCAACACATCACTCTATAGCTGCATTCTTTCATTTTGGATCATGAATGTTCACTTACATACATACCTCTTCATCATTTACCCATTTTGTTGTCGTATCATTTCATCTTTAAGCTTCAGCAAATGCATCGTTTCGTTCTTCACATAGTTTAGAATCCATTTTCACAGCACTGTTTATCATTTTCTGGTGCTTCTGTAATCTTCTTCTCCAAATATAATCTGGACCATTGATCTTATATACAAATCTCTCTAGACCGTTGATCTAATCTACATATTTCCTCTTGAAATAGTATTTCTGCACCAATTTTATGTTTCAAACAATTCCCAACCGTTGATCTTCATCGGGATTTTCATGAGCGTCGATCTTCAGATTTGCGGGATGCAGGATGCGAGATGTAACTTTTCCCATACTCATATCATCTTTCTGCACTTCTATTTCCAAACCGTTGAACTCGTTTTAGCGAAACTAACTTCAACCGTCTGATCTCTTGATATTATGGGATGCGGGATGCGAGATGTAGAAACGTAACATTTTGACTTTTCGCAAACTTCTTTTTGTACTTATTTTTCTAAATCGTTTGATATGTTTTGGTGGAACTAACTTCAGTCGTCCAATCTCTCCAAATTACGGGATGCGGGATGCGAGATGTAGCAATTCCCAAAATCGACTTTCAACTTTCTGTAACAACAATTCTGCATCGTTGATATTTTGTGGGTGTTTTCTTGACCGTCAATTTTCTAGATTGTGGGATGTGAATTGCAGGTTCATAGATTCTTTAAAATTTATTTCTGCAATTCCCTTTTTGCATTTTCCTTCCACATCGTCGATTTCTCTCAGTGGAACTAATATTAGCCATTCGATCTTGATCTTTTGCGGAACTTCATCCTCCCGCTTATCTTTTGTGGAACTGATCCTCAGTCTTTGGATCTTGTGTGAGATGATTCTTGACCATCGATTTTAGATCGAATTTGAATCTCATCATGACTTTGCAGATATGCATGATTTCTTTGTGGAGATCCTCCTCAACCGTTCCTTCAGCAACACCATTGGATGATCGATCTTAGTCGTTCAAATTCCTATAGGGTAATTGGTTTGTCATTCATCTTGCAACCTGCAACCTTCAATTTGCCACCATATTGACTGGTTATTCCTTTGTCATTCGTATTCGTGAACACCTTTGACATCACTGACAACTATATAGTCAACAATCTCCCCCTTTGGCATTGATGGAAACCTCTATACATTCTCCCCCTTTGACAACAATGACAAAGGAACCTTTATGTCTGGGATATCACCTTGTCAGCAAATATCCTCCTGAGATTGAGCTTTCTCCTCTCAGTACTTTTGTAACAGAATTACTCCCATTTTCTGTCTAAGTTGCTTAAAAGCTTCCTTAGGTAATGGTTTGGTGAAAATGTCAACAATCTATTATTTTGTGTTAATATATTCTAATTTGAAATATTTTTGAGATATTTGTTCTCTTAGATAGTGATACTTGATTGGTATATGTTTTGTCTTAGAATGCATGATAGAATTTTTAGAGATATTTATATCAAGTTAGCGTTATCATATTTTATTACTATTGGATGTTCATATTTTACAAGTAGATCTTCTAGGGTTTGTCTCATCCAAATAACTTGAGTGTAACATGAGGCAACAACAATATATTCTGCTTCTACGGTAGATAGTGAAATGGAGGATTGTTTTTTACTTGACCATCATACTAAACAATTTCCCAGAAAAAAATGCTACTCCATTAGTACTCTTTTGATCGTCGACACTTCATTCCCAATCTGCATCAATAAACTCCCTCAAGGTAAAGTATTGTCCTTTTGGATACCATAAACCATAGTCCATAGTACCTTTTAGATATTTAAAAATCCTTTTTAATGCTAATACATGTGTTTCTTTAGGAGCTGACTGGAATCTAGCTACCAATCCAACAGCTTGCATTACATCTCGTCTTGTGGCTGTCACATATAGAAAATTGCAAATCATGGATCTAAACATGATATGATCCACTTCCAGAGAGTCATCATCCTTACATAAATTGAAACCAGTGATCATAGGAGCAGGGATAATTTTAGGGGCGAATTTTAGCCCAGTGGGCTAATTTTCCATGTTTTTCTCCCAAAAAAGATTCGTCATTTTGCATTTTTTGAAGCCTTGTTTTGCAATTTACAATCTCTTTCCATATTTCCATGGTTATTACATTTATAACATTCTATGTCATATTTTTGAAGTAGTGTAAAACGATTCTTATTTCGCAACCTTTTGTGCCATAACCAACTTTCATCTACCATACTTAAGTAGATTTGGTTTTCATTTTCCAAGATGTATACATTGTTTACATTTATCATAGCAATACCAATGATATTTCCTGATTTCTTATTCTTGATTTGACATTTTTTTGAGTCAAAGATACAAATGTGTCCTTGGTTGCATGTTTGACTTACATTGAGAATATTTGGATTTAGGTTTTCAACTAGCAAAACATTTTCTGATTTGATCTTGCTGTTGACAACAATTGTTCCTTTGTCGATTATTTTGGAAGACAGACTGTCTCCAAAGGTGAATTTTCCCTTATTATCCTTTAGTGTTATGAATTTTCTTGAGTCACTGTTCATATGTTTTGAACAAACATTGTCTAAGTGCCATAAGTTTTGGCTTTCGGTTGCACAAAGCAATCATGGAACTTTCCATTTCTTCCTTCTCTTTCCAATTCTTCTTTTGTTTGATGTTCTGAGGTTTGATTGCAACAGTATTCCTTGTATGTGTCTTCAGTTTATAATCTCCTTCCATATGCCCATGTTTATTACATTTATAACATTCTATGTCACATTTTTGAAGTTTTGTAAAAATATTGTTATTTCCCAACCTTCTGTGCCATAACCAACTTTCATCTACCATACTTAAGTAGATTTGGTTTTCATTTTCCAAGATGTATACATTGTTTGCATTTCTCATAGCAATACCAATGATATTTCTTGATTTATTAATCTTTATTTCAAAATTTTTCGAGTCAAGGATACAAATGTGTCCTTGGTCGCATGTTTGGCTTACACTGAGAAGATTTGGCTTGAGGTTTCAACTAGCAAAACATTTTCTTCTTTGATATTGCTGTTGAAAACAACTGTTCCTTTGTCGATTATTTTGGAAGACAGACTGTCTCCAAAGGTGACTTTTCCCTTATTATTCATTAGTGAAATGAATTTTCTTGAGTCACCGGTCATATGTTTTGAACAACCATTGTCTAAGTGCCATAAGTTTTGGCTTTTGGTTGCACATAAAGCAATCATGGAACTTTTCGTTTCTTCGTTCTCTTTCCAATGCTTCTTTTGTTTGGCGTTATGAGGTTTGATTGGAACATTTATCCTTGTATGTGTCTTCTGGTGTAGGTGGGGATAGACCTCAGCCAACCCAGCCAACACCTCCAGGATCTAATGGCTCCTACACTTAGCAGGATTGCCAAATTTAGCCTAATGGAAAAATTTTGCTCTAAAATTGCCTCATCGCAATTTTTCCTCTGCAATCACCATTCCACAACTCTATTTCCGCAACTATGTTTCCACTGTCAGGTTGTGGGATGTGGGATATCGAACACTCAACGTTGCACTCCACAACTTTCATTTTGCAATGGCCTTCCCAAAATCGGGTTGCGGGATGCCAACTTCCCAAAGTTGCTCCCCGAAAAATTTTGTTCCGAAAAGACCTTCCCAAAATTGGGTTGCAGGATGTGGGATGCAAGATGCCAACTTCCCAAAGTTGCTACCCCATAAAATTCCTCCCCTCGATTCTTCCTTTGCAATTTTCCTAGTCGTCAGATCTTTGCGGCCTTCACTTCGACCATCGATCTTATTCTTGTCGTGGACTTCTCAGATCTCTGCGGATCTGTTAACTTCCTCGCAAATTTCGTTGGTAGGTTCTTTTGTACCGTTATATCTTGATATGCTGACCCAATATCCACTGTTCATTCTTTGCAAAACTTCTTAATAACAGAGAATCTACATGTTGCACCGATTGATCATGGAACGATCAATCCAGCCTACAATCTCTAAGATTCTTTAGCCTCACACTTCTATGAATGCATCTACACTCTATTCCAACCATTCAAGAAACCATTTAACACTTGAATAAACATGATTTCAAAGAAATACACATATGTTTAGTAAATCTCCGAAGTCGACTTTGCATAGACACAGTCTAAATCATACATGCATATAAGCTAGCAACACTCAAATACATAGCTAATCATTCTATTAAGCAATAAAGGAAAATTCACACAGCTTGGATCTTGTTAGTGCTAGAAATTGTTCTTAGACTACCACAAGAACAAGCTAACACAATCTAAAAAAAAAAAGAATAAAATTGGTTTTTTAGGGTTTTGGTTTAAAACTTCATAAGCAAGGAGGTAATAAACATTCACAAGCTAATATAGAAATGATTCATGCACAAGTTAGATAAACTGGGGATCAAATACATCCCAATAAGCCATAAACATTGCACATGAAATACTAATTCCACCCAAAGGCTAAAAGCATTTACATGAATAAAACCTTTAAACAAGAAATGAAATTGTAGACTGAGCAATCAACCAGATCAGAAATGAAACACCATGACAGGTAAAAAGGCTTATCGATTTATATATAATCAATAACAGTCATCCACTTACATAAGAGTTATAAGTGCTAGCTTGAGATATTAAAGCTCCAAAAGCCTCTCCTTAAGTGAAAATTCCAACCCCTGCAATGTATGCCTCACCTCCTTATATAATTACAAAGATATAATATGAACTAGTTCCATATTCACTTCTTTAGGTCGAATTTGAAACCACTTAGCAGTTACATTAACCAACTTTCAAAGATTAAAAACTAATTGGCTAAAAATAGCAAAATCAAATTTTTGGGAAATTTGGCGAATTTCTGAAAAATGGGTCTCAAAGACGCCTCCATATCTCTTGATCCGGGATACCTCTTTTGGTTTTCCAGATTTTGTTTCCATGACCTCATAATCTGCTGCCAATGATAATGACAAAAACAGAAAAAACAGAGTTGCTACAAGAATCTCCTCATGAAAATATTTGACAAAGGACTAAAAAATGAGGGTTAGATTATAAAGCAAAACTTGGAATAAACTTTTATTATAATTTTTTGAAAGCTTAAAGATATTCATATTAAATAATAAGCCCAAAAGACAAACCTTAAAACTAAAATAATGAAATAATTCAACCATTTAAAAGCATTAAATCCAACAAAAATTACTGATTGTAAAAAATTCTTAAAATCAACATAAAATGTAAAATCGTTTTAAACCAACGGTTGAAAATTAGGACAAAAAGAAAAAATAAACTAAGAACAAGATCTAGTTATAACATCTAGCTCTTGCTGTGGGATGAAGTCCTCCTTGTGAGGCTTCAAGAACCTGTAGACCATTAGAGGAAATTTGGGGTCTAAAATGGGCCTCCTAAGGAAAAAAAAAAAGCCACATCACACTACAAATATGCCATGTCAGATTAAATCTAATGAAAATCTAATGAAAGTCAACCTAAATCGTCTCATTAATGGTAGTTGACAACTATATTGAGTTAATGTAGAGTTAAGAAATATTGATTAAAAATATTAATGAAATATTTAGATTCTTGTGCACACATAATAAATGATAGGAAACTTTTGAATTTTATATTATTATTTTTTTAAATGAATAGACCACTACTTTTTATATATTTAATAAATGTAAAACTCAAATACATTCATTTATAATGAAAAATATAATTATAATAGTATTAAAAAAATAAAAATAAAACACTATTATTTTTTAATATAAATTTTATATTAATTCATATAAAAATATTACATCACATAAAATAAAAAACAATAAACTATGTATATTCATATTATTTTTTATATTAATATAAAAAAAATTGTGGTTTAATGGGTAGGTAGGTAAGAGAGAAAAAAAGTAAAATTAAATTTTATTATAATTTTAGTAACATTAAAAATAGTTTTTATTTTTTATTTTGTTAGTATTTAAATGTTTTATTTATTTTTGGATGTAATAATTAAATATATTTATTTTTTAAATATTATTAAATAATTTTAAAACTACTAAATATATTTTATTTAGTATTTCAAGATAAGTCTTTAAAATTAAATATTATTTAGTTTTCTTTTAAAAAAATAGATTAATAAATGTTTTTAGTATTTCAAAATGGTTCCGCTACAATTTTAATTAATGCAAAGGTTATGTTTTAGAGGAGTTGGAAGAAGTGATCAAATAAAATATTCTATATTTATTAGTTAAAGTTTATTTATCTTATTTCGAGGTGATTTTTTCAACAACTTAACCAAGGTGAGGTTGTTATGGAGTTAGCTATTGTCAAATAAAAATATGACACATAAGCATTATGTGTCCAACTCAACCATACTGGTTGACCAAAGATATTGAAATTCTATTGGTTTAAAAATTCAACTCAATCCAGCTCATCCATGGCATAGTTTTTTATAAGGCCCATTTTAGAGGTCCCAAATTTCCTCTAATTGTGCCTTATTCATTGGGTGATGGAGTCATTTACCAAATATCTGCAATTTTCTCAAACTTTGAACACATACCTTTGGAATGACAAAATACTACTACAAACCAACATACTGAAAATAATCTACATTCTCGTATAATGAGTTTATTTTGATATTTACTCCTACTTCTAATTGGAGGAAACAACCCAATCAAGTGTAATCATACTTCCAGTGAAGCCAAGAAACCATTTGACTGAGAATCATAATTCCATGCATGATACTGTTTGAGAAGACCCACAAAATATGTGATAAATGCAATAAAGAGTCTGTAGGCAGCTGCTACTTATGATTGGAAATAGGAAGTATGCCAAAAGCTGGAGCATTAGAAACCTTTGAAAAATACAACTCCATCCAAGAAGCCACGTGATCATGAAACTCATGCAAAATTATTCCTTCATGTTATTAAAAAAGAATGGACTGCAAATAGGTGCCCTCAATTCTCAATACTCCATGAGATAATGCAATAAGAGAAAAATATATAAAATCTTTGACTCTTTTGAGATCATCCTGTTTTATATCTTCCACAAACCCAAGCTGACTGACTTGTGAAGAGTGCTGCTTAACTAATGAGGACTAAAAGAATGGCTGTAGTATTTCTTTATATCCATAAAAAATGACATTTTTTGATAATGGTTTTGAGCAGCAAAGTTATCATGGCCATGGATATTAGACACATCTAATATTACATTCAAAGTATCTGTAGTATGTCTGCTATCAATTTGAGAGTTAAAGCAATTTATAATTTTTTCTTGTTCAGTAAAAAGTTTGGAATATAATTCACCTACCATCGGTTTTTGCTGATCATGAAATTTCCGATTTAAAACTTCAATGTCTTCACTATATTCATTATAAAGTGAATCATTCTCTTCCTCTCCATTACTGTTCTTTTTAAACTTTGGATCAAGAATGGAAACCAAGGGCTCTTCAAACTACTTCTCGACCTTTAAATAAAACTCTTGACCAAAACTTGAACAAATAAAATTCTCAAAGTGACCATAAGTCAAGAATGACAACTTATTTCTTATATCAATAGTAAGAGGTTGGAGAGCATCAACTTCTTCTTCATAACATGATAATCTCATAGCAGGAGCTAGGAAATTTCTACTATAATCCACTGAAAGTATATTATCATCTAAAAAGAAAACAAACTGATATGAAGAATCAACACAAGCGTCATTTATATCCTTGTTCATATGATGAAAATATGAAAATGACGAAGAAAACTGTCTTAAATCTGAATGATACCTATGTTCTTCTTCCTATTCATAAGCTTGTATATCTTCAACATGAGCCTGATCTCGAAGCATTTTGCAAGATTGGATGTTCTCCTCCACTCCTTTTGCATCCTCAAACAATTGTCTTAAGGATGATGATTTCCTTTCTAACAAGAAAAAGACAAGATCTGAATGTTGATCCATAACATAATATACCATAGCAATTTTTTCCGAAGGTCTGATCTCCGTAGGCAAACTGATATAAAAAATTTGAAAACTCCAATTAAATTTAGTAATTGGCTTATCATTCTCCCTTTTCAAACTATAAAATTCGGAAAGAAATTGATCATAAGATTTATTCTTACCCCAATACTTCAAAAAGACATCATGTAACTCTTCCCACGATCCAATTGAATCAACTTTTAAATTTCAGAACCAAAACCCAACATCTCCAGCAAAGGGTTTGGAAAATAACCTTATGAAAACATCCTCATGCATGATTTCAAAATTATCAATGAAATTATGAAAAGATCCTAAATGCTTCTCTGCTGTAATATGGTCTTTTCCAGTAAAATGGGGAAGATATTCAACAAAGTAGGAAGGGTAAGGATGTAAGAGAGATGGCATCCTAAGAGGTTTAAACATATTCTATCTGAGTCTAGACTGAAAATCTATGAGTTGAAAATGAGGCTCAACAAACTATTCACAAGTTTCGGAATTCATGGTAGAAGGTAATGGATCAGCTTTATTCTCTACAAAATGACTAGAATAATCAGGTTCAAGAGATATGGGTATATGTATATCATGTTGCACATGTATTTCAAATGAAGGAATAGGATCAACATCAATAAAAGAAGAAGAATGCAGACTTTCTTCTTCCAAAGAGGGATATGTACCTGAAGGTTTATGATCATTGGAAGAGACAAAACAAAAAATAATTCTTTTGACATGCAATGGGAAAGACAAGAAAGAACTGATATAATAAGAACAAAACCTCATGGAGGAAAATAACAAACTAATACCCAGTCTTTCCATTTGGATTCTTCATTTTTCTTTCAACAAAATTCTCCTTGTAGTGGAATCTTTAGTCGTGGAGTCACCAACAAATCTTTCTTCCATGGAGTCGCCGGTGAAAAAATGTAGTCTAAAATATTTTCTGACTTTGTTCACCTCTCAAAATAAGATGAACAATGATATCCCAGGGAAGATATAATTCAGTTTCGTCCCCGACAATAGCACCAAAGATATTAGTGCTAAAAATTGTTCCTAGACTACCACAAGAACAAGCTAACACAATCTCAAAAAAAAAAAAAAATTTGGGTTTTTAGGATTTTGGTTTAAAACTTCATAAGCAAGCAGGTAATAAACATTCACAAACTAATACATAACTGAATCATGCACAAGTTAGGTAAACTAGGGATCAAATACATCCCAATAAGACATAAACATTACACATGGAATACTAATTCCACCCACATGCTACAAGCATTTACATGAATAAAAACTTTAAACAAGAAATGAAATTGTAGACTGAGCAATCAACCAGATTAGAAATGAAACAACATGACAGGTAAAAAGGATTATCAGTTTATATATAATCAATAACAATCATTCACTTACATACGAGTTATAAGTGCTAGCTTGAGATATCAAAGCTCCAAAAGCCTCTCCTTAAGTGAAAATTCCAACCCCTGCATTGTATGCCTCTCCTCCTTATATAATTACAAAGATCTAATATGAAGTAGTTCCATATTCACTTCTTTAGGTCGAATTTGAAACCACTCAGCAGTTACATTAAGCAACTTTCAAATATTAAAAACTAATTGGCTAAAAATAGCAAACTCGAATTTCTGAGAAATTTGACGAATTTCTGAAAAATGGGTCTCAAAGATGCCTCCATATCTCTCGATCCGGGATACCTCTTTTGGTTTTCCAGAATTCATTTCCATCACCTCGTAATTTTCTCCCAATGATAATGACAAAAACAGGAAAAACAGAGCTGCTACAGGAATCTCCTCATGAAAATATTTGACAAAGGACTAAAAAATGAGGGTTAGATTATAAAGCAAAACTTGGAATAAACTTTTATTATAAGTTTTTGAAAGCTTAAATATATACATATTAACTAATAAGCCCAAAAGACAAACCTTAAAACTAAAATAATGAAATAATATAACCATTTAAAAGCATTAAATCCAACAAAAATTACTGATTGTCAAAAATTCTTAAAAGCAACATAAAATGTAAAATCATTTTAAACCAACGGTTGAAAATTAGGACAAAAAGAATAGATAAACTAAGAACACGATCTATTTATAATAGATCTCTCTTCATTTTTTCCACAATATTTACAAGCGGAAGCCAGATGTAGGTTTGACATTCCCTTCTGCGAATTGGGATTCTAACCCTGAACAATACTGAAGAACATAACCCCCTCTACTTCTCTACTCTTCCTATTTAAGCTAAACTATTAACTCCTACTCTGATTGGTCCACGCAGGGAGTCACGATTTACCATCATGCTTATCACTGCTAACAACTATGCCTCATCAAAAAACCAAAAATATTCCTCTGCATGCCTCATCTAGGACTGAAACTTATCAGATTAGATCTATGATCTTATCTAGACTTGGTAGGAAATAAAATACTTTACATGAAAGTTTACAATGGTTTTACAATGAACCCCTCCTTGGGCTGATGTCTAGACCTTAGGGTTTGACCAGAAATTTAGTAGTCGGCCTTGAGAGCTAGTGCTCCTACATAAGACTCCCAAAGTAGAAATAAATCATGACCTCTTGGTCATATGTCTCCAGCTTCTGTTTTCCTGGATCCCAAACTTTAGTCTGCTATTGTCCATAAGCTTTACTATCTTTGATATTCCTCAGTTGTAACCTTCCAATCTTCCAAACCTTATGTTGTGGTAATCCGTTGTCTTTACCTTCATCATTCTTCACTTTCCAAATAATTCCATAGTGGTCTGGCTGTTTTACCCCACTATAGCTTTTCTTAGGAATTTTCATTAACTCCCATAGTTCATCTATGGCGCTTTTCAATTCAGTCCGTTGCTGCAAACAAATCTTGTTTTTTTCACTATGCCACTGTACTTGGCTGTACTTTTTCCATTCATGTCTTAACTGTTGGTTACCTTCTTCAATCTCCCTTGATTTTAACTTCTGTTTTTACTTTCAAAATTTCTTCAAGTACTACCCCAGATATGGCTCTGGGTATTCCTCTAGACACTGCTCTTGATATTGATGTAGGTGTTGTCCTGGACATTGCTCCTTGCACTGCCCTTGATATTGCTCCAAATTATGTCCCAGATATTGCTTCCACCCTGACTTCCTTTATGCTCTTGTAAGCATCTCCCTCTGCAATATCTAATTCCTATTTACTGTCTGCAAATTCACTTTCAGAAAGTAAATTATCTTCTAACCTCTTAGCTACAGTAACCGAATCACTCCCACTTTTTAGTATACTAGTAAACACATTACAGAACTATGAACCAGTATCTTCTCTTGTAGCTTTTACAACTCGAGACACTTCTTCCTCTTTTTCAAATTCTTTCAGCAAGCATTTCAGCCATTCATTGATTACTTGATTCTCTTCAAGCACTTCTTCAGTATGCTGCATTTCTATGTAAGCAAAACTCTTTTATGCCTCTGTCTTGACAATCTTCAGTAATTTCCATTCAATTCCTTGACCATTTCTATTAATCAATTCAGTCCTCCTCAGTCCTAAGACTGTTTCATCTTCCATCTGAGACACATTGGCCTCATCTTCATCCTTATGGTTTCCTTCTTTCTGGTCAGCAACCCAAGTTTTCCATGACACTATCTCATCCTTCTCTGTCAGAATAGAATTCTGATTCTCTATTCTTGTGACAGTCCCAAAGGTTTGTCCATCCCTCTTACTTTGGCTCTCTAAGTAAACCAACTCTTCTTTGTCCTCACCAAGAACAAATTCCCTCTCATAAGACATAAATGTCTCTTCCTCAATAAGATTGTTGTCTTCATTAATTAAGGACTCTGTAGGCTCCTCCTCCTGCAATAACTCATCTCTTCCTTTGTCATTACTTGACAACACTTCTAGCTGGCTATCTAGACTAACTAGATCTTCCACCCTTTCATCTTGACTGCTATCTCCTTCTCCGTCACAAGCTCAATCTCTCTACGACATTGCTTCTTCATATTCTATCAAAATAAAAATTCGATCCTTCATCACTACGACAGTTCTAGATGTCTATACAACCATATTTTCTTGACCATGTAGATAGGTCAACTCCTCTTTATCTTTGTTAATATCAATTTTCATCATAGGAAGCATAACTGCTCCATCTTCATTGGTGTTACTTTCATAACTTGACAAGGAATTTTCAATTTCCTTTTGCTATAACACTTCATTCGTGTCTTTTCCTGAAAGACACTTTTCTTCTTCACTCAAGACAACTCCAAGAAATGGATTGCCTTCTACACAACCTACAAACAGATTCAAATTTTCAGCATTAAACTCATAAGACCCGATGGTCTTATTTGATGACTCAATCACCAAATCTCCATGCTATCCCAAGTCTGCTACAGGACTCAGCAAATCCTCAATACCCTTCTTCTCAGACTCCTCAATAATAACATATGAATGCTTGACATCATATTTTGCCTCTTTTTGTTCTTGGTCATCATCAATTACTAAGTCTTCCTTGCTTTCAGCTTTCACAGTATGCTGAAAAGCATCACCTTCTTCTCTGTGTAAGTGTATTTGCATGAGACTCATCTGTCTCATCTTCTTCCAAAACAAAACTTAGATTCTGTCCTCTTCCTTCATCCTTTATGACAACATTAGAAAATTGTCTTTCTTCAGTATTTGTACCTGTAAACACACACAACATATCAGATTCAAAACATTGATACCTCTTGGTATCTCTTGAAGCCTCAGTCTTCAAGACTTCTCTCAGACACTCTCTTTCCTTGAGTATCTCTTCTTCATACCGAGTATTCATCAGTTTCCCTCTTCTCGTTTGTAGCTTATGCCACTTCATATTTCTTTTCACAAGAAAACAAATTCTCTCGTCTTCTTCCTCCTTCCTCTATAAAAACTGCATCAGTACTTCCAGACTAATTTCTATCTCAACCTTCTCTTTCTCATTCTCTTCATCACCCAGCTTCCTCCATATGCCATTTTCCTTGGAATTTTCTTTCCTCTATTTGTGGATTCCTCCTGAACCTCTGCTATGATTCTCGATAGTCATCTTCTTGAGTTTCTTTCACTCTCTATGAGCTGCGCTAGCCTCTATAGTAATAGTTCTCCTTGCTACACTTCACCTCACCAAACCTCCTTTGTACTTGGTATTTTGGCAAGTACTAGTGCTATTTCTAGAACTCTCCTCGATAATGTCTCTATGCTCCCTCTAGGATTTATCTCACAACTCATCTACATGATAACATAACTGTCCTCTCGTACTTCAATCCTCACTTGAAATACTAGGTCCTTGGCCACACTTCACTTCCACTTAGAAACCCTCACTAGTTTCCCTCATCACTATCTTCAAGACTGTGATATTTTTGCTGATATGTCTTCTCTTCTACTGCTACCCCTTGCATGCATACACTTCTCCCAAAGTAGATATCCATTTCTACAACTTATTGCTCAGGCTACAAGCCTCTCCTCCACTTGCATGCAAACTCTTCTTCTTTTCAGACTGCTGTTGGTCTGTCTTCTCACCTTTACAGAATACTGTATGGTATTCTTTTACATCTTTTCAGGACATGATTCACTATCATACCTTTCCTTTCATCTATTCCCTATCAAGAACACATGCATATTATCTCATACAAACAAATGGCAAGACATAATCACTTACCAAACTTCTTCAACCTTGCCTGGATGAAACCTTTCTTTGCAACTGCAATTTCTTCTCTATTGTGAACTCTTCACATGCCACTCAAAAATAATATTTTCAGTGTTCTCCTTTGTTATTCTCAAGAAATTGTACTCAGTACGTCTATCCATGGCTCCCAGACACGCTCGTAGCTCTATCATTTCCTCCATACTTCTGCATTCATCGCTGGTCAACTTTTGTCATGACCTCTTTCTCTTTCTATGTGTGCAACCATCCTCTTGCACCAAGCCTCTGCAACAATAGTTATTTTTCACACTATTACAATCTACCTCACCAAGCCTCTTCTCGGTCCTTGGTCTTTCGGTAACACTGGTCCTCTATCTAGAACCTATTGAGCACTCTTCTTTGCTCTTTCTAGGATTCTACTGCTATGCTTCTCTCACACACGAGCTTCTCCTTGATCCTTCAGAAATTCTACCCAGAATTGCAACTGTGGAACTTCTAAAAAATTTCTACCCAGTCATACTTGGAAGTTGCTCCACTCTCTAACATGCAGAAAATATTTTCCCTCTCCGATACAAAAATTGGTGCAGGTGGGGATAGAACTCAGCCAACCCAACCAACACCTCTAGGATATAGTGGCTCCTATACTTAGTAGGACTACCAAATTTATCCTTATGGCCAAATTCGGCTCTAAAATTTCCTCCCCACAACTTTTCCTCCGCAATTGCCATTCCATAACTCTGTTTTTGCAATAGAGATTTTGCTATTGGGTTGCGGGATGTGGGATCTTGAACACTCAATGTTGCACTTTGAAACTTTTGTTCCACAATGGTCTTCCCAAAATCGGGTTGCGGGATGTGGGATTCCAACTTCCCAAAGTTTCTCCCCCGAAACTTTCGTTTCGAAACGACCTTCCCTAAATCGGGTTGCGGGATGCGGGATGCCAACTTCCCAAAGTTTCTCCCCTGTAACTTCCTCCCCACGATTCTTCCTCCGCAATTTTCCCAGCCATCATATCTTTGCGGCCTTCACTCTGACAGTCAATATTCTTCTTTTCGTAGACTTCTCATATCTATACAGATCTGTTAACTTCCTCGCAACTTTTGTTGCAGGATTCTTTTGGATCGTCAGATCTTGATCTGCAGACCCAATCTCCATTGTTCATTCTTTGCAAAACTTGTTAATAACAGAGAATCTATGTGTTGCATCGATTGATCATGGAATGATCAATCTAGCTTGCAATCTCTAAGATTCTTTAGCCTCACACTTTTATGCATGCATCTACACTCTATTCCAACCATTCAAGCAACCATTTAACACTTGAATCAACACGATTTCAAAGAAATACAGAGATGTTCATTAAATCGCTGAAGTCAGCTCTGCATAGATAGACAATCTAAATCATACATTCATCTAGGCTAGAACCACTCAAACACATAGCTAATCCTTCTATTAATCAACAAAGGAAAATGCACACAGCTTGGATCTCTCTTCAATCTTTCCACAATATTTACAAGCGGAAGCCAGATGCAGGTCTAACCTTCCCTTCTATGAAATAGGATTATAACCCTAAACAATACCAATGAAAAAAACCCCCTCTACTTCTCTACTCTGCCTATTTAATCTAAACTATTAAATCCTACTTTGAGTGGTCCTGCAACCAAAACAAACCACTACCGCACATGCTGAGAAACTTCCCTATCACTTCTGGCTTGATCTCCACACAGGGATTCACGATCTGCCATCATGCCTATCTCTTCTGACAACTATGACTCATCAAACAACCAAAAATATTCCTCAGCATGAATCATCTAGCACTGAAACCTATCAAATTAGATATGTGATCCTATCTAGACTTGCTAGGAAATCAAATACTTTACATGAAAGTTTATAATGGTTTTACAATGAACCCCTCCTTGGGCTAATGTCTAGATCTTAGGGTCTGACCAGAAATTTAGTAGTTGGCCTTGAGAGCTAACGCTCTTGCATCATCTTCATTTTACAATCTCTTTCCATATGCCCATGGTTATTACATTTATAAGATTCTATGTCATATTTTTGAAGTAGTGTAAACAAATTCTTATTTCATTTCGACTCATTACTTGATGACTTCTTCTTGAATTCAGAAACCTTTCTTTCAGTTATGCAGTTTGAGGATTTATGACCAAAGTTATTACAAGCAAAGCAGTGACCTAAAAAGATCTGTAGATATCTATTTGGTCTCTTGGGTGCTAGATTATTTCTATTTTTATCTTGAGAAATTAAGCCAACTTTCTTGCTTCTTTCCTTTTTAGATGGAGTCTTTAGCACTTCAAAATAGATTTTCTTACTTCCTTCTTGATTTGTGATAGGAAAAATATATGGATTCTTTTATTTAACGAACCCCAAACCAAACCTATCACCTGACGGTCTATGGATACTCAGAATGTCATCTAGAATCCTTGAGCTATTCTCAAACTTTTATTTTATAGATCCTTCATCAAGCTTTCTCTTGAATTACATGATTTCTTCTGCAAGCTTTTCATACTCCTGTATTCTTCTTTTGAGCTGTAGGTTTAGTTCCTCCTTGACCTTTTTGGCATCTAGGAGTTGAGCTTCCAACTAATTGTTGAGAAGATTTGAATGTCTGTTCTTTTTCCTACAATTCTCAAGTTCTTCAAGGGTGCTGACAAGTTTAGCTCTTAGGTCTACTTCTCCTTCCATATATAATTCACTACTTGAGGCTTGAGTATCTAGTTCCATGAATAAAACTTCAGTTTCCTCATCTTCACTATCTTCCATGGTGTAAACAAATTTTTTTCCCATGGTATTTTTTCTTGTTTCCCGATTTACCCTTTTTGAACTTCAAAGTTTCCTTATCTATATTCTCATCTTGTTTAGTGTAGGTGCAGTTAGAGGAAAAATGTCCAATCCTTCCACAATTAAAAAACTTTATAGGTAACTTCCCCTCGTATTTCTAGTTCCTCTCTCAAGTTTATTAATGTAAAGGGATTCCTCATCATTTGGGGTTTCTGGTTGATTTTTTAAGGAGGCTTTAAAAGCTGCTTCTTTTCTTGAAGATCCATTTTGTCCTGTTCTCATTTCACATGCAGTGAGGATTCCATGTAGCTCATCCACTGTTACCTTTTTAATATCATCTCGTTCTTCTAGGGTGGATACCTTTGGATCATATCTCATTGGTAATGTTCTTAGTACCTTGCTTACCACTTCCTTCTCCTTTAATTTTCCTCCAAGACCTATGATCGCATTAACAACTTCATCTACACGACGAAGGTATTCACCAATATTCTCCTCTTCATTTTAAGGCTTTCAAATTGACCTTTACATTAGAGGAAATTTGAGGTCTAAAATGGGCATCCTAAGGAAAACAATAAAATAATAGTTAAAATAATAAAGTAGCAGTTAAAATAATAAAATAATAGTTCTTAATTTTGGAGGAAGAATGAAAAAAACTATTTTTTGTTTGTATTTTTGACATATCTCCTTGTGTTTTTACTCAAATTCTGAGTGGGAGAGCATGTTGGATGCAGAATTAAATTTCACATCTAGCAAGCTCTCTCACTTGAAATTTGAGTAAAAACACTGGGAGATATGTTGAAAATATGAACAAAAAAAATAGTTTTCTTTTATGACAATATGTCAATTCAACCATCATGGTTGACTCATTTTATTGAAATTCTATTCGTTCTTGAATTCCAACTCAACAAAATTTATTGTTGGCGCATTTTCTTATAAGGCCCATTTTAGACCCCAAATTTCCTCTAATGTAATTTTGGATTTTAGATTCTTTGACCTTAGGTTCTCCTTCATAGATAATTTTCAACTTGTCCCAAGCTTGTTTGGTAGATGTGCATTGCATCACTTTAGTAAATACCGACTTTGTTAAACCACTTAAGATTTCATTTACGGCTTTGGAATTACCTTCATATTCACCTAGTTCAACTGTGTCTGTAGGGTATTGGTTTTCTATTTTGTGATCCTTTTGGGTTGCTTCCCAGACCTTCCATCCCAGGGACATCAAATGACACCTCATCCTTACACTCCAGTGAGCGTAATTTTCTTAGGTAAATAGTGGAGGTTTGTTGGTGGCCAAACCCTCTTGTTGATCCATTGTGATTTTTGGATGGGATCTTCCTTCCAGTGGTTAAATTGTTGTGAAGGAACCTGCTCTGATACCAATTGTTGGTTTATCCCACAATACCGAGAGGGGGGGGGGGTGAATCAGTATTGTCAGTTTTTACTTTAAAATACACAAAATCAACAATCAAGACACCGTTTTTATTGTGGAAACCTCAAAATAGCAAACCACCAGCACAAACTCATTAATAAGATGAATTTACAAAATTGTTTATCTGCTGCAACAGAAAGGATACAAAATCACACCCTAGGTTTTTCCTGCAACTGCAGACTAGGATGATACAACACCCTTGTGGTTTTCTTCCTGCTTCAATAGACAAGGATGCTACAAAACCATGTTCTCTAGCTACGACTGGAAGGAGGATTCAACCCCCTGCAGACCTGTGGCCTGTCCTAGAACCACCCTGCCACCCTAAACTAAATTTCTCAGTATTTTGAAATAGTTTAAAACTATTAACTTTGTGCTCTGTCAAGATTTCTAATAGAGACACTTAATTCTTTACACATTCATTTATTTAAATATCATATACATGTTTCCTACCAACACATCACTTTATAGCTGCGTTCTTTCATTTTGGATCATGAATGTTCACTTACATACATACCTCTTCATCATTTACCCGTTCTGATGTCGTATCATTTCATCGTTAAGTTTTAGCAAATGCACTATTTTGTTCTTCACACAATTAAGAATTCCGCAACACTGTTTATTGTTTTCTGATGATTCTGTAATCTTCTTCTCCAGATATAATCCAGACCGTTTATATTATATCCGAATATCTCTGAACCATTGATATAATCTACAGATTTCCTCTTGAAATTGTATTTCCACACCAAGTTTCTATTTCAAACGATTCCCAACCGTTGATCTTCATTGGGATTTTAATGAGCGTCGATCTTCAGATTTGTGAGATGTGGGACGTAACTTTTCCCAAACACGTATCGTCTTTTCGCAAACTTCTTTCCACACTTCTATTTTCGAACAATTGATCTTGTTTTAGTGGAACTAACTTCATCTGTCTGATCTCTTCATATTGCAGGATGTGAGACGCCGAAACGTAACATTTCGACTTTCCGCAAACTTCTTTCCTCACTTATTTTTCCAAACCGTTTGATCTGTTTTGGAGGAACTAACTTCAACCGTCCTATCTCTCCAAATTGTGGGATGCAGGATGTAGCAATTCCCAAAATCAAATTTTGACTTTCCGCAATCTTCTTTCCGCAACAACAATTCTGCACCGTTGATATTTTACGGGTGTTTTCTTGACTGTCGATTTTCCAGATTGCGGGTTCATAGATTCTTTAAACTTTATTTTCATAATTCCATTTCTGCATTTTCCTTCCCCACCGTCGACCTCTCTTGGCGGAACTAATCTCAGCCGTCTGATCTTGATCTTTTGCAGAACTTCATCCTCCCACCTATCATTTGTAGAACTAATCCTCAGTCATTAGATCTCATGTGAGATGCTTCCTTACCGTCGATTTTAGATCGAATTTGGATATCATCATGAATTTGCGGATCTACATGATTTCTTTATGGAGATCCTCTGCAACAGTTCATTCAGCAACACCATTGGATGATCGATATTATTCATTTAACTTGCTATAGCGTTATTCGTTTTTCATTCATCTTACAACCTGGAACCTTCAGTTTGCCACCATATTCACTGGTTATTCCTTTGTCATTCGTATTTGTGAACACTTTTAACATCAATGACAACTATATAGTCAACATTTTTGATTCTTGAAGTCCAAAAATCGAAAGGCAGAAGGTAGAATTTTGTTGGAAGTAGATATCAACAACTGGAAAACATTTCGCAAGCAAAATTACTATTGAGGAAAAATCTGCATTAAAGTACAAATCGACGGTCAAGATCCACCCTACGGTAGATAAACAGTTTAGGAAAAATATTGTGGGAGCAAAAAGGCAGAAGTCCAAAAGTTTGAGAATTTGGAAAGATGACAAGATGAGTTCCACTTTTGCTAAAGTGCGGAAGGAGTTGTTTGGTCTGTTAAAGTTTGGAAATCGGAAAAGTGGAAAAGAGGAAAGGTGCATACAGAAGTGAAAAAGTGTTGGATTTCAAAAATTGGAAAAGTTAGTTTTTTGATTTCCGATTCCCGCATTGAGGAAAGCTCGTTGCGAAAGAGAGCATGCAGAAAAGGGTGGTGTAAAAATAGAAAATCGGGAAAGTGGAAATCTGAGAAAACTTGATTGCGGAAGAAGGTTTAACACAACAAATTGACTATCACACAGGGTTTAAAGTCCCTCCATGCTTTGAAGTTGATGTGTTTGATGTAAGAGGTGGAAAAAGCATGCCACCAAGGGGGGGGGGGTTGGAATCACCATCATCCATGAAACCCTATGGATGTTCCTTTTATCGTACCCATATTTTTAAAGTTTTCATATACCTCTAAAAGAAAAACATCGACCTCATTGATGCAATATCATCAACCAAGTGTATAAGTAAATGGACTTGTAGGTACATGAAATTTTTAGGGAGATCCTTCTTAAATACACATACAATGTTTGCAATCTCATCACTTCACATTTGTGGATCTCTTTGGAGGTTACCCACCTAATATAATATTACTAAATTAGTATGATCCTTAAGTCACATTATATATGTATATGTATACGTATATATATATATATATATATATATATATATATATATAT
>LPNX010742656.1:584852-682210 GCA_001517045.1 Pseudotsuga menziesii
CATGAATCCCCCCTAATTTTCAATGGCATGATATGCTATCTAACAAATTTATCAATGGTTATTAGTTTTTTTTTCAAATAATTCAATATCAAAATCTATTTAGTAATTAAATGATAACAATAAAAGTTAATTGGTGTTAATATAATTATGGAAATCACGTGATTTAAATCCCATGGTATGTCCATTAACTGTAAAATATTTATCCCATGATGACCCATATCTAGTAGGTGTTCTTATTGAACGGATGCCATTTTTTTAAATTGGTCTATCTCTTTATTTTTCAAAATCCATGGAGCTTTTGCATATGTTTCATTTTCCTTGTTTGGCCACAAACATTTTCTATCAAATATACACACAAGAGAAATATCTCTCCTTGAAAACAACATGTCCTTATATTTGCTTGATATATGTTAAAATATAGAATTTGGGACATATATATGAGATATCAATAGATTCTTCCAGTAGGGGAACTGATAAAATATGGATTTCCTTTTCATTATGCTTGGCCTATCAACTACAACTTGTTTTAGTTCTTGAGTTGAAGCACCTGATTGAAAATTCCTTAGAAGCTTTCAATTTAGCATCGCCATAATCCTTGAGCCAATCAATTGAACCCATAACTTTGGGATGACCTTTATTTTCAATTTTTCCATTCAATTGATTCTTGAGGAGATTTTTGAACTTATGATCTAGTGGTAGAAAAACCCTATTGTTAGTATAAATAATTTTATGTATATTTCTAGAATACCACACCTCAAATTGTTCTACGTACCTTGGACATGCAAATATCCCCTTTGTTTGAAGCCCTACAACTCAATAAGTAATGTTAATAACAAAACAATAACAATATAATAGTTTTATGAACGTTTAGCTGAAAATAAATTATGGTGTGCAGATATATAGATAATTTTTCTTACATGAACAAACACGAAGTCCTCAGAAATCATGAATAGTTCAACATAGTACACCATAAAACATTAAGGACCTATTTGATGGAGGACGTGATATGTCACACATTCTTTTACCTTTCCATAACAATTGCATCTCATCAATAAAAGGTGTTATATAAATATCCATTTTTTTACTTGATGTTTTCCTTAGACAATGAGAGTTAGTATAAGGTGCTCCTTTATAACACTCTTCCATGGGGGAATATTGTATACTCTCAATCCGACTGGACAAACACTATAATTTGAGTTCATTAAAGAAAAAGGGCACACTCCATCCATTGCAATACCTTGAACCTAATACTATGGGGTTCATATTTAATTTTTCTTATCCATTTTTCCTCTATGTGTTACATTTATTTTGAGTCTATTGGAATCCACATGATTCCATATTTACTCTTCTTGTTTGCATGTATGTCCACAAATTGTGCAAGTGAATTGCACCGAAACATTTGTTGAAGTCTAGGTATAATTGCCATGTGTCGTAAAACCATATTGGGAAATATAGGACCTTGTACATTTGTACAATATCTTTTCTCTTTTCATACATGTCATTCTACCTTGTTATCATATTCAACTATATATAAAATTCAAACATTTTTACATGCATGGATTTTATTATATTAAATCCACAACTCTGACCAACAATTGAGATGCTTCTCTACAAGTTGATGGAAACACATTATATTTAGGGAATATTTTAGTTTTCAATTCCCTATAATATTGTTATACATTAAATAAACTGAATATGTGGCTTACAATAAACTTGTTTAAAATATCATTTTCTAGCATTGTTTACATACAATATTATATCTATTCAAATCCACTTAAATAAATATAAATGAAGTTCATAAATATTTACGAATTAGGTACACTAATTGACAATGAAAATTAAGAAATAGAATTCAACTCAGTTTAGTAGGGTAGTAAGGTTTTGTTTGACCAATGAAATAATGAATTTATTTATAATTATATTAACGTGCTTGCATGTTTTGATGCTCTACTTGCACTCGATTTGAACATGAGAGTCTTCACTACTTGCTTGATTGAGTCATGAAGATCACATTGGTGGTAATTCCCCCCTCTATCATCATTGTTGTAAACCATAGGATCATTCACATATCATTATGCTCATCATTTTTTCCATCCCAAACAAACTTGTGATAATTTAATTCAATCCTTCTTCATGCACTACATTTTCACCACCACCATCATCTATAATGCTAGTTGGTGTGTCATCAATGTATGCCAATTTCATAAATTCTTGAAATTTCTCACATGGTAGTGTTTTCTTCAATGTTTCTCTTTTTATCCTGGTACATTTTGAAGGATTTTTTGGATCATCCCATCCAAATATTAATAACCCTAGTTGGATCTTGAGTGATAGGAGATTTACCATCAATATATTTGACTTGTCAATAAATTTAAGCATTATTTAATGGAATCCAACAATTAGAT
The DNA here is from genome assembly GCA_001517045.1 of Pseudotsuga menziesii. Lineage (NCBI taxonomy): Eukaryota > Viridiplantae > Streptophyta > Pinopsida > Pinales > Pinaceae > Pseudotsuga > Pseudotsuga menziesii. The sequence goes on from LPNX010742656.1 coordinate 587,258, forward strand.
AAAACATTGTAACCATTTAAAATAAATATAACTAAATACTTAACAATACACACACACACACACACACACACCCATCTTAAAAAAGGGAACATATTCTTGAGTACATACTTTTATACACTAAATCAAAATAATTTTTTTTTGACAATATATTTTTAAAAATAGACCACACTCATTTATTATTCTTTGATTTTTATCCCTTAGGAACATCCTTAGGGAGAACTTGTTCTTCTCTTCTCTTTCATGCAAGAGTGTTTTTTACAAAGTGGCAATTAATCATTAACTCATCCCCAAAAGTAAGATCTGTAATGGCCTTGACCATTATCAACCTATTAACCTATATTTCCATATCTCCATCTTTATCATTTATAATCTCAACAAATTGACAATTTGGTGTTATATTATGGTCCCTTCCCCTACTACTATTTATAAATACTACAGTATTTTCATGTGTGTATGCATGACCATCTATATACATAAGATGGTCTCTATTAATTTCTTTTCCACTTTCCAATTGGAGACGATATGTATACATATTCAAATTTAGACCATATGATGACATTTATGCTTATATTCTACTAGCATCCTCCATTCATTACTATTATATGATGTACCATAATATGAAATTAATTTCCTAGTGGTTTATTGTGAATTATTTCTATGTTTTGATCCCACATGGACATTTTGGACTATAAAGAGGCTCAAATTCGTTCCATCAATATTGAAGGTTCATATCATGTAGTCTCATCCCATAAATTGAAACACATCATATGCACTAGGTAGTTGATGATCACTAGGCCAAGCACATTATAATCAATGATCAAATGTGTCTTTATAAAGTGATCTCAAATTCATGGAAAATTCATCATCTCCATCACATTCATTCTCATAGGGTATGTAGTCCACCTTCCCCTTGTTTTTAATAAATTTACGCATCTTTAAATTGGTTCTTGTTCTACCCCTTGTTTTCATCACTTCCTCATCTTCTGAGCTGGTATATGTGCATATTTTATTCTTAGATGTATTGTTTGATAAATTTTCTTCTCTCTCTAGGAAGGAAGTTGGTGACACAAGAAACTTTAAACCACAAACTTTCTCTTGCAAGTGATCATTATGAAAAATTTCAATTATTCCAATAATATGAAATTATTAATAAAATGTGCACATATATTCGTTATATCAAATTTAAAAATTCTTTCCAGAATTCCTATTGGATTTGAATTGATTGTAGAAGGCATACTACCCACTAAATGGCCATCATTTAATGTCTTTGTACAATTCCTTGTTTAAATTATTTTTTTCCATGGCATACATAACATCCATAAACAACAATTGTCTCAAAGTATTCATCCCATGTGGTATAATCATGAGCAACCTCTTGTTGAGTGCACTCATATCCTATTGCATCTGCATCATCTGTTTCCATATCATCTTCCACCCAATTTCGAGTACATGATTTATTAATTTGAGGTCCATGTTTACGTACATATTTTCTTTGTTTTCTAGTAAAATGCTTAAACTATGCATTTTCTCCAATAGTAGTGATATCACCATTTTCCACCTAAAATAATCAACAACATACATTGATTTTTACCAATATTGGATAATACACTATAAAATGTACTTATATTGTGAACAAATGGATGGAGCACTCAATTTTTTCCAATTGAAATTTCATAAGCTATTTAAAAATTTGTGTACCTAATCATGCCACACATCATGTCTTATGTCCTCATTTGAAATAAAATGATCTATAGCCATAGCCTCCCACGGTTCTTGTAATACAAAACAATGATAATAATTTTTAGTACACCAATTAAATTATTCCAAAGAAGAATCTAGACAACACAACACTTTCATTTAGGCATATATTCAACATAGTGAATTCATGTTTGGATTTGAATTTTTTTTTATGATATAAAGTATATACATCATGCCAACATATCAATAAGAAAAGGATCCAACATCCAAAAGTGTCATGTCCCAAGATTTATACAAAGTGGTTCAAATCATGAAAGAATATGTAAATATCCTTGAAAGAAATTTTATTAATCAATATGTATTTATTAATTTAAACCATGCACTATTCATTCTTATGCAAGTTGTTAGGGGGTGATTTAGTGAAACTAGGAGTGGTAAACAATAATAGGTTGTATATGAGGAAATTGAAATATGTAGAGTGAATACAAATAAAATAACATGATTGGATTGTATAAATATACAACTATAAGTGGCCAGAATTATGCATCCCTACTATCATAAACATACCAATGCAAATCAAAACTCAAAACCCTAATAGCAATTCCATTTGTTTTCTTTCTTACCATTCTGCCCAACATTGGAATTTCTCTTTCTCTTTGTATTGATACCTAAATCAATGCATGCTTGTGTAAATATACCAATATATGTAAGCATGATTTTTTTTAGGAAACTATGGACATAGGACAACGATTAATAAACATCTATATCCCAATATGTAAACAAACAATCCACTTATCTCATAATTTAATTAAGCACTAGTCAATTGTTCAATTAGTTCTCTCCAAACAAATATTCCATGAATAAATAGGCGTGGCAATTTTTTAATCAACATGCTCCAAAATCTCAACACCCTAAAAAAGAATTTGTAATATGAAATTAAAATGTATGAGCTTGGAATAACGATCCAAACTAATACCCACTCTAATATAGTGATTAATCATATTACAAATATGAAGCACACCATGAAACAATATCAACAACAAATAAAGTATAACCCTTCTATGGTTCAATCTATTCTCTCAAGCACCTTAAGGTTTCACATCCAAACCACATGTAGTAGGTCAAACACCTCTCCTAGGTACATAACAAATGAAAAATCCAACTACCTCTTCACAAATTTAGCTTCTATATGTTTGTTAAATCAATCAACAAATTTTACATAATGTCATGTGAAATCAACAAACTTAACTAACACTAAAAAAATCTCATTGAAGATAACATACACTGAAATTCAAATATGTCAATACATAATGTTTGGGAAAATTAAACACTTCATCTATCTATCTATATATCTATATATATATATATTATTGCATACATCAACTTATCACAAAGTTGACACAAATCAATCTCTCTAAACCATACTAGGGGAAAAATAAGAAAACCCTAGCCACCAACTCCTAGATAGGAATCACTCTTAGTTAAATCTATCCATTTCACCAAATATTAGCGTCAAACTAACATACACAACAATAATTTCTCATTAAAATCTACACTTGCATCTCACAAGTGTACAATATATTCTCTCTCCATCTTCTCCACATCAAGCACTCCAAGTAGCACTAGGGTTTCCAAATTTACTCCATTTAAGAAAACAACTCTGCATGTGGGCATCATGAATTTTCTCATCTTTGACTAGGGTACCCAAATGTCACAAAACCATAATCTTCTCACACATGATCACTCATCACTCATCAACTCAAACATGATCACATGATCACTCATCAACTCAAACATATTCAAGTCAAGTACAAGTACCATGTAAGCAACTGACTATCCCCATTTTATCTAGGGTTCAATTGCCTCCTCCAATATTCCCAACACTCCTCCAATGTGTTTTTCCTCCAATAAATCAAACAAATATTCATGTGTGAATCATGAATAATCTCAATCTTCCCTAGGGTTTCCAAATGTCACAAAACCTTAATATTCTCCCAGAGAAGCTACACGAGCATGTTCTTTATTCTCCTCTGGATTTTATCCCAAACCCTAAACTTCTTTGTCTCCTTAAGATAAATCTTGAACCCTATACTTCCCTTAATTTCCTCAAGAACTTCGGCACTCAAGACAAAGAGAGAAAATACAAATAAAGAGTTCACCCTAGTTTTAACATCTCTAAATCAAACATGTGATCACATTTTTAAACAACAATAAAGTGATGGAAATACTCTTTCATCATATTTATATGAAATGTGACGAAGGACAATCATACAAAATGGACCTAATCTATTACAAGCAATCTACCTCTACTCAAGATAGGCCAACATATGGAGACATGTGCATCCAACAAGGAAGACATCAAGGTTGAGTGTTCCTCCTTCAAAGGCCTCCAAAGTTCCAATGTTTCCTCTTAATCAAAGTGTACCTCTAATTCCACTACACCTACATCATCACTCATCAACTTAAACATCTTCAACTCAAGTACAAGCCCCATGCAAGAAACCAATTGTCCCCATGCCCTTCGATAAGATCCCCAACACTCCTCCAAGGTAAAATTTCCTCCAATCAAGAAAAAAACTCTCCATGTGTGCATCATGAAGATTCTCATCATGCACGAGGGTCTCCGAATTTCATAAAACCATAATCAACTCACACAAAATATACAATATCAATTGCTCATTTTCTCCTATATAGTTTATCCCAAACCCTAACCTTCATTGTCTCCTTAAGGAAAATACATAACCCTATCCTTCCCTTAAATTTCCTCAATATCTCTAGAAATCTATACAAAGATAGAAAATACAAATAAAGAGAACCAAGACACTACTTCACCTTGGTTGTTACATCTTTAACTCAAACATGTGAGCACATTAGTGAACAAAAATGGATTGATGGAATGACACTTTCCTCTTCTTTATATGAAAGGTGGAAAATACCAATAATACAAAATGGACCCAACCTAGTACAATAAACCTACTTCTACTTAAGATATGCCCACATGTGGATTGCTCTTAATACATGTCAAACTCAGAGACACGTGCATCCAACATGAAAGGAATCAAGGTTAAGCGTTCCTCCTTCAAAGGCCTCTAAAGTTATAATATTTCCTCTTAATCAATGTGTACATATAATTCCACTGCATTGACATGATCACTTTCCAAATCAAACATATTTAAGTCAAATACAAGCCCCATGCAAGAAAATAATCCCCCCCCTTCCAACTAGGACCTTCAATTCCCTCCTCCAAGATTCCCAGCACTCCTCCAAGGTGAATTGTCCTCTAATCAAGAAAACAACTCTCCATGTGTGCATCATGAATATTATTATCATGCACTAGGGTAACCAAATTTCACAAAATGATAATCTTCTCACACAGAAGCAACAAGCTCAATTATTATTTTTCTCCTACATAGTTTATCCCAAACCCTAACCTTCTTTGTCTCCTTAAGAAAATATCTAACCCTAGGATTCCCATAAATTTACTCAATACAAAGAGAGAAACTACTAATAAAGAGTTCAAATATATTAGTTCACCCTAGTTCTTACATCTCTAACTCAAACATTTGATCACATTAGTGAACAACAATGAAGTGGAATTACTCTTTCCTCTTCTCTATATGAAAGTTAACAAATGGCAATAATACAAAATGGACCCAATGTAGTACAAGAAACCTACCTCTACTCAAGATTGGCCCACATGTGGAGTGCTCTTAATACATGTCAAACTCGGAGACATGTGGATCCAACAAGAAAGACATCAAGGTTGAGCTTCAAATACCTCCAAAATTTCCTCTAAGTCTAATGTTTCCTCTAAGTTTACAAAGTTTCCTCTAAGTTTACAATGTTTCCTCTTAATCGACATGTACCTCTAAGTCGAATACACCTACATGATCACTCATCAACTTAAACATCTTGAATTCAAGTACAATCCCCATGCAAGAAACCAATTGTCTCCATTCAATCTAGGGTTTAATTTCCTCCTCAAATATTCCCAACACTCCTCCAAGTTGAATTGTCCTCCAATCAAGAAAACAACTCTCCATGTCTTGATCATTCTTAACCAAAGCTGGATATTTCACCAAAGACCACCATCATACCAACATACACAACACCAAGTTCTCATTGACACCTACACTTGCATCCCAGAAGTATAGAATATATTCTCCCTCTATGATATTCGTCACATCAAGCACTACAAGTAGAACTAGGGTTTTTGAATGTCACAAAACCTTAATATTCTCTTACAAAAGCTAAAATATCAAGTTCTTTTTTTCTCCTCTAGAGTTTATCCCAAACCCTAAACTTCTTTGTGGGCCTTAAGGAAAATCTCTAACCATATCCTTACCTTAAATTTATTTAAGAACCCTTGCAATCAAGAAAAAGGAAAAAAAATAAAAATGAAGAGTACAAAGACATTAGTTCACCCTATTTATTACACCTCTAACTCAAACATGTCAATACATTAGTGAACAACAATGGATTTATGGAAATACTCAAGGTTATCAACAAATAATGCACTCCAGATTACATGAAAAAACCCAAGGCATGGTGTAAATTATTAATTTTTTTAGTAAACTCAAAATCTAACACTACTTAGACTAATCTATAACTCAAGAACATGAGTGTGTATATGCTCACAATGATTCCTACGAATAAAGGATCACTATACCACATACAACCATGAATTTTATGAAGATATATATAAAAATTTGTAGTGTCTATCTCATCTCTCTAATGAATTGGTATAACCTTGAGAATATGGTCCTTTGAACCCAACTTTAAGAGGGAAATACATGTGAAAATGAAAGTGTGAAAGGGGAGAAAAATGAACAAAGTTCATAATCATACAAAGACTACAAAATATTACCCCACAAGTAATTCAAAGAAGACAACCCATTCAAGGTCGAGTTCCATATTTAGAAAATATCTTGTTCACGACACTTTGTTTGTGGTAGCTTGGAAGGTAGTGCTTTTATGCAGATCCATTGAATTTGATTTGTCTTGCAACATAATTCCAAGATCTAGGTCCAAATTAAGTTGCATATCCCAAAATACAAACTACAAGAAACAACTTTGACCCTCTACTCACTCAATATTTGAAGTTGCTAACTTGTTCTCACACCCTCTCCTTAATGATCATGCCTCCTCATCTCCCCTTGGAAAAGGGAAGAGAAAGTTGTGTCAATGTGGTAGAGGAAGAGTATTATGCCAGGAGATGTCTAGACATCAGGGGAGCCATCCAAGAATTAGAATATTAAAGCACAACACAACTATAATATGGAGAACTTCCAAAACTAGTAACACCATTACAAGAGCAACAAGGAAAATGGATAAAAGTTTCTAATACGAAAAATAGCAAGCCACCCTTAGTAGATGGAATTCAATATGAGATGGAAATTCCATTGGAATCTATTATAACATGTAGTGCTTTTGTATTTTGTTACATGGGAAAATATTTCATTCATGTAATTTAGGGAAAGAAAGAAAAAAAAATGTAATGCCCTGTATTTCGACTAGGCTTATTTACGAGTTAGATATACCACACTTTATTGATTATTACCTTTTGGACTTTGCTCAGCTGAGTAACTTTACTTATGATGTGATGGGACCAATATTATGATGTTACTATGTTTATTAGGGCATTGTGATTATGATGTCACCATGATTATTATGTTTCTATGTTTATGCAGTTATGATCTGTTGATTATCATAGGATTATTGTATTTTACGATGATAGTATATGTTGAAATGTTTTCATTTATCAAATGTGAAGTATATGATTTAGTATGTTGATACCATGTTTTAATGTGAACAATTGAATTATTATATGTCGTGTGTACCTATGATGAATTAAATTATGGCATGAAATAATGATGAGGATGATGATGAGATCAATTGATTCTCAAGTGAAATTACTTGTTATACATGCATATTTTTGAAGTACTAACCAACAGGATATTGGCGCTATGTAATAGTCAAATACTGGATATGATATGTGGAATAGTGACTTGTTACATAGTAAACCTTAGCGATAAAAAATGATGATACGATGACACAATCCAATAATCTTGATATCAACAAAGTATGTTTTTTATAGGGTATAGACCCAGGATGTTGAGAGGGATGGATGTATTTCCTACCCTATGTCACTATGATACTTGAGCTCGTGGGAGGGAAATTCTGAGACACTCTCCCCAATTTGTTGTGATGATGACAGTCGGATGCCTGCTAGGAGAGTCTAGGTCCTCTAGGTTAGCCGATGCTACCGTTCTCAGGTTCTATGTGGTCATGCCAGTATAGTTGGCATCCACTTTGTAATAGTAGATGAAGGATAGGGAGGATGTAGACGTAGGTTAGGATGGGAGGATATGTTAGTTAGTATTGTGAGAGTGGGTATAGGCTTGATCTTGAGTTAGTGGTAGTAGGTACCCTTCCGCATGCTTTATTAATTAAACTAAATATACACACAAAGATAAGGATATGAATCTTAAAGGGGTTAAGTGTTAAATAAATCACGATGCTAAGATAATTATGTTATATTTATGTGTGTATTATTAGTAAATAGTAGGTATGCCTAGGAGAGATGATGTTTTCTTATAGTACATTTTTGACATGTGCATGCGCTGGCCATGCATACACAATTTACACATGTATGCTAGTATCAATATACAAATAAGTAACCGGTTGAATAACCGTATAAGTTGTAGTAGGAAAATATGATAATTATGTATTCATCAAGTTCATATAATGGATTATTAGTTGTTGGATATGTGTAAGAATAAATCAATTAAACTATTAATTAATGGAATGTAAACATGGTAATAATCGATTAAAAGAAGTGCAGTCAATATGAAGTATTGTTGATAAACATTAACTTTGGAAAGTTGTGATGTTTAACTATTAATTGTGATTAATTAAACCATTAAATGTATGCAAAGTATTGATAAAAGTCTACTAGAATATTGCTAGTGTACTAAGCAATTAAACAAATAAATGTTGATATTAGTATTTACCCTCAAATATTATTCTTATTCTTATTATTATCATCATCATTAATAATAATAATAATAATTATTATTATTATGTTATAATTAAACTACAATAAATTTTTCCATTACAAAATTCACAAATGAATGTGTAAAAATGTCCTCTTACCAAGTTTAATATTATAAAAGCAATTGATTGAAAAACCTTGTAAAACTATTATTAGTTTATTGGATGTGCTGAGTAAGTTAAGATAGAATAATAATTAAATAGTCATCCTCTTGACTCTTCCAAATTTCAAGTGGTGGTTTGATTAATTTACAAAAATCTAAACTTCTATTATTAATGTGACATGGCAGTACTTTTATTAATATATTTATTTAATTAATATAACATATACTATCATCCTAAAATACAATAATCCTATGATAATCAACAGATCATAACCGCATAAACATAGTAACATAATAATCACGGTGACATCATAAACATAGTAACATCATATTCACAATGCCCTAATAAACATAGTAACATCATAATCTTGGTCCCATCACATCGTAAGTAAAGTTACTCAGCTAAGCAAAATCCAATAGGTAATAATCAATAAAGTGCAATATATCTAACTTGTATATAATCCTAGTCGAAATACAGGGCATTAGAAAAAATCTTTATACAAAACAAATGACATGGCAATGTCATTGGAATCTATTTTAACATGTATTGTTTTTGTATTTTTCAAAAGTTCCTTCATGTAATCCAGTGAAAGAAAGAAAGAAAATATACATGTGTACAAATCATATGACATGGCAATGCCATTGGAATCTATATTAACATGTATTGCTTTTCTATTTTGTCAAGAGTTCATTGATGTCATTTAGGGAAAAGAGGAAAGAAAATATACATATGTACAATTTCCATGGCATGTCATTGGAGTCTATTTTAACATGTATTGCTTTTGTATTTTGTTACTCATCATAGAGTTTTTTCATGTATCGAAGGAAAAAAAAAAAAAATATCTACGTATAACTTTTGACTCGAGCGTTCTAGCACATTAATTCATAATCATACATAATCATACAATTTCTTAGTATTATATTACTTCTCCACATCGTCGAAATGTCCAATTTCACTTTAAACTAAATCAAAGCATTATATCACATTTCACAATTATGGAACTTCTTGATATCATATTTCTTCACATTTCCAATATGCCCGATCTCACCCTCCATAAGATCATTGGAATTCAACATTAGGTACATTATGTGGTATCTTACTTTCCATTTAAATATTTTAGAATAATCCCTTTTTTATAAGTTTCCTTGGACACTGGATACCAACTTAGTCATATCGTAATATATTTTTTATATGTAAGGAAAAAATAAAATATTATTTAATAAAATATTTATTATTTTATTTGGGATAACACAATTTCAATTTGTTCTCTATACATCATTGTCAAGGTTAGGAAAGCGGAGTTTGATCTTTCTCACATGTTGGGGCGGGTTATAAGTCAATTTCCCATGTTGAGTTTCCAACACTATTTTCCAAATCCTAATAGTCATAGTAGGGTGTGGAAAAAGTCCTCATTGTGTTGATTAAGTCATGAGTTGGCACCATGAGTGATGCCATATTTGGCATTAGTAGTTCTCCAACTTAAACTTTAAATCTTAAATTTCAACCTCCTCATTGCATTTTTGAGTTTATGAAAAAGTAATATGAGTGGTGCCATATTTGGTTTCGTATTTCAAGTTTTGGTGATTTCTATAGAAAAAGTAAACATAATATAAAATCCTTAAAAATATGTTGTTACCTTCATAGTTTCCTTAGCCTTCAACGCCAAAAAACAATTTCATTTCATAAGGAACAACCCATAAGAAAAAGTATCTTGGGTAATTGCTTGCCTTAAGAGCATTCTACAGGGAAAAAGACACAATAATAAACACTATTAGCCTTGAATATAGTATCCTAAATCAATCAATTTATTGTTCCCTTAAGTTGGTGCTAAGTACAAAAGTCAATTGCACTAGATTCAATGTCGAATGGTGCTTAAAAGTGAAAAAAATAGGGAACAAGAATGCAATGAAATAGGAACATAAAATCCACCAACATAATTATTTGGAATTCCTTCAAAATTCCATAGCATCAGGCTGGTAGGGAAGAGCTGATTCGACGAGGGAGGGAGGATTTAGCACCAACTAGTGCTTGAAAATAAAATAAAATGCAGCGAGCGTGTTATGAAATAAGAACATAAAATCCACCAATATGATTTTCCATTCATTCATAATTCCATAACTTTTGACAATAATGGTAGAGGTGATTCGAGGAGGGAGGGATGTTGGGAGATTGGGAATTGAGCATTAAGAATTGGATATTGGGAGATTGGGCGATTTGACTAGGGAGAGAGCTTGTGATATTAAGCATTAGGAATTGGAGAATGGAGAATTGAGAATTAGAGACTGGATCATTTGTAGATTGATGATTAGGCATTCACCGAGTTAGAGAAGAGAGATATTTGAAGAGGGAGGTTCATTTAGGCTCTGCATTTGCAGATTCAAAACTCATGAGACATTTGATAACCACATAATTACTTTCAATTCTCCCACTTCTCCCTTGTGTGATAGCTTTCCCTTCCTCCAACGTGGTAGCTTGTTGTTCGTCCTTGTCTCCTAGCTTGTAGGTAATAGATTAAATTGGAAGAGGAAGCAATGGAAAGAAAAGGAAAAAGTACTAGGACTGAAGGATAAGATGTATCTTAATATGTATTTGTATATTTTTTAATTGGTATAAATTTGGATTTATTGATTTTTCTTGATGAGTTTCTAATTATAGTTTTATAAATTTATTTTATATCTAACCGAAATAAATATCGTGTTTATCATTTCATAGGGAGTGGATATTGACATAGATAAAGCTACATTGGCATCAATTTTGGGGGCATATACAAATAATAAACTCGATGATGTTGACATAAAAAGTATTTCTAGATACTTTCAAAACTGGTCAACTATGAGCAAGCAACCCTTCGAAACTAATGAACCAGTAGCTTGGGAATTAATTAGTTTCCCAAACACTCTTGGGTTAGGAAAAATATCTAGGAGAAGATCATTAACAATAACCCCAAAGAATTTGGAATGAGGTACCAAAACATCCAATGTCTTGGAAACACCTTGGACACAAAAATCATTTTCCATGTCACCGACTTATGGATCATGTATTGGTTCATACAACACAATGATAGAGTATGAGATAATTTCAGGGGGAATACATAGAACCGAGGCAGGGAAAGTATTCATCAAAAGGTTGAAGGAATCCTTCATGCAACATTTTTGATACCATATCCATCTCCCATTGTTAGAGGAGCCTAGTTGGCCAATCAACTAGATCCTTTTGACTATCTAGGAAGTAGTCCACTAAGTTAGTCGTGTCCATTAGGGAAACCGACTGAGTAGTTAAGAAACTGTATTTGAATAACTATATTTATTAACTATATAATAGGTTGGTGAGCCAGGGGAAAAGAAGCTATGCTTTTATACATGTTTCACCTTCTTTGATAATAAAGATACTTGTTCCTCTAGTCCCTAATAATCTAATTCCTTTTCTCTCATTATGTATGCAATGTATGTTTATATCTATTATGGTTTATGCACTACTGGTAATTCACCGTAATCCCACATATTACAACATTGGTTCCGTTGTTGATTGTACTGACCCAATAAATGAAGCAATCATACATATGTAAATGGTGAGTGCGAGAAAAATTAGATATCAGTAGAATCAAAAGATTGCAAATTATATATAGAACTATGCCAGAAGGAACAAGTTGACACTTACACAAGATTGAGTAAAGTTTTTCAGTGAGTCCCATAAATGATTTATAGAAACAGTTCCCCATGCGATAAAGAAATTTCTCAACGGCATTAACGAGCAAGTTGGATTCAAAGAATGGAATACTGTTAATGCATAAGATCCATAACGAAGGAAGAATGAATGTGTACAAATGACTCAAAAATATATGGAAATACTTGTGTGAAGAGCAAGTTGAGTAAGAAAGAATTCTAGTTGACCAAGTTTGAAGGAGATTTTATACCCACCTTCACGAAGGATTTTCAAAGAAGGTCATGACTCTCTCATTGACAGTTTGGGGAAGGGTAGGATTGATCTTGACCATGGTAATTTCATTAATGTGTTGTATGTTCTAGGTCTTTCCTCTAATCTCTTGTTAGTGTATCAGATGACTCATACTAGGTCTCCAAACAAGGTCATATTCTCCCCTGATGATGTTGAAATCACTGAGATTTCGAATGGTAATGTCATAGAAAAAGGTGTTGTTGATCACACTTCGAAGGTATACAAGTTTTCCCATTTTCTACCCTACTCAAACCCCTCTGCTCTTCTGATTCATGCTAATGAAGCAAGCAAGCTTTGGCATGAAATATTTGGCCATCTTAACTACAAGTATCTTTCTGATTTGAGTGAAAGATATATGGTCATAGGGTTACCAAAGATCAAGTTTTCTAAGGGAGTCTGTCAAGGTTGTATCCTGGGAAAACACCTAGAGCACAAGCATGAGAGAGCTAGTCATTAGAGAACCTCTCCACCTCTTGAGTTGATCCATAGTGACATTGCTGGTCCATTCCCTCATATGTCCATGAGTCAAGACAAATATGCACTCACCTTCATAGATGAATTTTCTAGGTATTGTTGGGTTCACTTCCTGAAGCATAAGTCTAAAGTTTTTGACCTCTTCAAAGTCTTTAGAGCCCTGGTTGAAAACCAGTCTCGGAGGAAACTCAAGATTCTCAGCTATGAAAATGGTGGTGAGCATGTCAAGTCTGATTTCATTCAGTATTGCAAATATGTAGGTATCTAGATGTAGCATTTGATCCCTTACACACCACAACAAAATGGTGTTGCTGAGATAAAGAACAGATCATTGAAAGAGATGGCAACCTACATAATGGAGGCTAAGAAGTAAACACATGCTAAAAATGAGTTATGGAGCGCTTGGGAAACATCCTAGAAACCAATTTGAGCAAGTATGCTTTATTCATGGTTTCTTAAAGTGCATATCTATTTTTTTTGAAAAGTTGCCTTGCTTTATAGTTGTTTTAAGGCAAAAGGAAAAGCTAGTCTAGGTGTAACTGCCTTGTTTTTTGCCCAAATCATCCTCCCTCTTTTTCTCCAATTAAAATCATGTATGAGTTGTCTTTGCATCCCTCTTTAGCTTTCCCACTTGACTTAGCAAATTCATGAGCATCTTGATAGATTTGGAAACTGCTTTATGCACCTACGGGGGATTTGACTAGTTTTGGCAAGCATGTTTTTTGATATTTTGAATAACATCCTTATGCATTTGAACCTCTCATGTAATTATATATTTGAGCAGCCTATTACTTCACAAGGTTGTCTATTGTACACTTAATCAATACATATTAGTGTTATGCTCCAATTTCAGTCTCCTTTGGTGTGAATTTTGCATGTTTGATTAGCAATTTTGTGAGTGTTATTGTTCTATCTCTTGGGTTCAATTTCCACAAAAAAACTACTTTTTTGTTCATATTTTCGACATATCTCCCTGTTTTTTTCTCAAATTTCGATCGAGAGAGCTCCCTGGATGCAAAATTAAATTCTGCATCCAACGAGTACCCACTCGACATACTCTTGATAGACCCCACTACCCAAAAAACAAGAAATACCTGAAAAATGTGATGATGATGTCATCACATTTTCCAGGTATTTCTTGTTTTTGGGGTAGTGGGGTCCATCAAAAGTATGTCAAGTGGGTACTTTTTGGATGTGGAATTTAATTTCGCATCTAACGAGTTATCCCAATCAAAATTTGAGTAAAATCATAGGGAGATATGTTGAAAATACGAACAAAAAAGAATTTTTTTTCTTTTCTTCCTCCAAAATTAATAAATATTATTTTATTATTTTAACTATTATTTTATTATTTTTCTTAGGAGTCCCATTTTGAGTTGAAATTTCCTCTAATGATCGAGCTTGATTTATAAATCTCCAATTGAAAATGGATTCGTCCACATAGTTGAGTGACAACCTCCATTTGACATTCCTACTTCATCAAACTAGGAGAAAAATGAAAAAGACACGGAGCATTTGGTCAAGAGTGGGAAATTGGTATACTTTCTGAGTAAATTAAATCCATTGATGTGCCCGCCTCCATTGAACAATAAGAGTTAGGTCAACAATGGGGGATCGTTGACCATGTGTTATGAATAGAAGAATGATGCCAGTCGCCATAAAAGACAATAATGAATCATTGCAAGTAGTCAAGTCCACCTTTCCAAAATAAGTTCCCAGCGGTTCATAAACAAAACAAAAATATTTAGAGGATATCAAGAGAAAAGAGGTACAAGCGACAAGAGAAGCCAAGAGATATTACAAGTCCATTACATGAAAAAATAAGTATAAAGAATAAACTGATTGAGATGGTCGAGAAACCAAAATTCATGCCAAATTCGAGGGAAACTCGACCAACTGAGAGAGAAGGTGAGGTGTTGATGTTGGTAGAATGGTCGCACGCAAACTAAATCCGCAATATTTTCATATTGCAATTCCTAATGCCTTGATTTCCATAGAGTTCGTACCAACGATAATGACGATTGGGACGACTATTAGACAAATATTCGAGCGCAACATGGGACGTGGACCAAGCGAGAGTAGTATATGGAGTTGATTAGAACAATGTGGGTGGATTATGGACCAATTGATGATTCAATGACCATCACATGGTAACTGGATTACCATCACTCCCGAGTTCGGAAGACAATCTTTTAATTTATTCTATTCACATCACATGGAGGTACCCTCTCTTCTAGAAACATTATTGATTGAAGCGACTGGACCATCGGAGATCTGACCTAGTGACGAGGATTTTGTAAAAGAAGTACGTCTATCGTGGTACAAGTCTTATTTATAAGAACTTACCAATGAATGTCAAATAGTAAGTTAGTTAGTATATGATTCCTCTATAGTAAGCATTCAAACACAAAGCAAACATTTCAATTTAGTAAAATGGCTTATTGAATTCCAATAAATACTCCTATTTTTAAGGAGATAACTACCCTAAGAAACATTGGTTTGTATGTGAAGTCTTGAAAATCTAACCTCATTGATAACAAGAATCAACAAATTGTGCAATTTGCACACGGTCTCCGAAAGAAAGCACTCACTTCATACATGAATTTCATTGAATACGATCCATACGATCCCAAGACAAAACAACAAATTAAGATAATTTCTTGGACTTCATTAAATCATATTTTTTTACTATTACATTATATATAAATTCATTTTCATATCCTTTAACAACCTAATAGTGTTATTAATGGAAAACGTTTATAATTAAAGGTCCAACACCAAGGTGATAACATAATTGCTTCATTATGGAGGTAGAATTTTCTTATTTATGCAATCAATGTATTTCTCTCCAAATTTTTATATGACTAACACTAGGCCATGAATGCAGATAATTTGCTTATTTATGTAATCAATGTATTTCTCTCCAAGTTTTTATATGACTAACACTAGGCCATGAATGCAGATACCATTCAAATAATTTGAGTGTGGGTTAATAAATAATCTACATTGTTTGTCACTTGGTTTAAATTTTTGTGAGGTCTCATAAACAAGGATAATTTTAGGGATGAAATTTAGCCCATGGAGTATTTTTCCATGTTTTTCTCCAATAAAAAGATTTGTCAATTTGCATTTTTTGAAGCCTTGTTTTGCCCAATTTTGATGAGGTAAAAAATTTTCACCTTAAAAATCGCAAAATTATTATATAAACGATATATAATCCTTAGAAATTGAAATATTTTTAGAAAAATATCGCCAAATATTTTATATTTGATGTTTTATATTTTATATTTTATTTTAAATTAGTATGCTTCCTTAAAATCATCCCTGCTCATAAACATCATGTTTATTGGAAGCCGTGATAATTATTGAAACTATTTTAGTTACGATTGGAAGCATAGAAAACTTTATTTAAGAATAAATATTGTCTTGGTAATACCTCTTGGGGTCATGACTTATTCTTCTTTTATATTAAGTGGTTGTTGAAGCTACATAAATAGCTTACTCTAATTTTTACATTAAAGACGTATATAAAGGAAATTTTTTATTTAAAAAATATATATACAATTATTTAGTATTAAAAAAAATTATTATATAAAAAATATAATTGTGGTTGGTACATCTAATACACCTCAATACAATAAAATAACCACATTAAGAAAATATAAAGCATTTCAATCTTGGCTATTTCTAATTCAATAAAATAACCATATTAAGAAAATCTAACCCATTCAATCTTGACTAATTCTATTTTCTTAGTCTTTGATTGACACTAAAGACACTTCTTCAACCTTGTAAGGGGGATGTTGTCACCTTTGTCACGTTACATGTAGCATAACAAAATAAACAATTAAAAAAAATTAAGTCACCATGTAACTAGTATGGGAAAATGTCACATTTGTCATGTTACATGTAACATGTTGTCACCCAGAGAAGCCGCGGTGCTCTCCAACTCAATATGGGGGAGATCCTGTCAAGTTAGTCACTTTCTGCTAGCTGACATAAAAAAAAAATATGAAAAAAAAAAACTGAAAAATATAAATTACAGATCGACTTAAAAAATGAAACTAGCATAGATCCATTTTAAACCCAGATCTATCAAGTGCGGAGAGGGACACAAATGGTAAAAAAATGTACACCTCAAAGAATTGGATTCCTCTAGGTGCTTGATAGATCTGTGTTTAAATGGATCTATGCTAGTAGTACATAGTGACATAAACAAATAATATAGTACTATTACCTTTCTTAACTTGTGAGTGATGACTATTATAGGTTACAAGTTAAGTGTTATTAATTATTCATGCCAATCACCGAGATATGGAATAAAATACAGATATTTTAGATAAATAAACCAATTGAGTATACAATAGAAACATAAAGAAAATTGGATTAGTAGATAGTTGGTTCTAAAAGATGACAAGGCATTCGTGGTTATAACTTATAAATGGTTGAGAGGTGCGTATAAACTGCACCAATTAATACATTGTTTTGTGAGTGATGAATGTTATAGGTTACAAGTTAAGTGTTATGAATTATTGATGCCAATCACCCAGATATAGAATAAAATACACATATTTTAGATAAACAAACCAATTGAGAATACCATACAAGCATTAAGAAAATTGGATTAGTAGATAGTTGGTTCTAAAAGATGACAAGGCATTCGTGGTTATAAATGGTTCACAGGTGCGTATAAACTGCACCAATTAGTACATTGTTTAATGATTAATTCCACCAATGAAAGTTTAAAAATAGCGGAACGAATCAGTAAAGAAAGCCAAGTAGTCACAATCGTTACAATCAAACCTAGTCATTGAAGTCGTTTAAACTTCTCATCAACTTTTCGCTTCTAACATTTCTGCGGTAGTACTATCGATTAGTATGCAGAGAGCCGATATGTCGACTGCTTGCACCAGCAGGCTAATGGCTGATTTCAAGAGAATGGAATTTGATCCGCCTCAAGGTATTAGTGGAGGTCCTCGAGAAGACAATATTATGCTCTGGAACGCTGTTATCATCGGGTATTTATATTTGTTCTGAGAAGCCATTTTATCTGTTTTACATCATAATGTTTCAGCTTCCAAGGTTTGAATTGAGTGAGAGTGACCTGTGCAAATATTTGTTTGCAGGCCTTTAGAGACTCCATGGGAAGGCGGTCAGTGTTTTCTTCAATTAATATTTTCATGTTTTTCTTGATTTAGCTAATTATTATCATATCTCGTTTATCATCATTATCATAGATCATGGATTTGACTCATTTTAAAATAATTTAATAACCTCGATATTGTTACAATTTTATAGGCATATTTAAGGTAAAGCTCTTGTTCAATCAGGATTACCCTAACACTCCTCCTAGAGTACAGTTTGTATCGAAGATGTTTCACCCAAATGGTAAGGGTTGTTTTTATAGCTTTAAATTATTGTATATATTTATTTAGCTTTCATAATTACTACCTTTGTAAATATATTCATTGCTAGCACAGTAGTTGAGATGAACACCTATACGTCACAAGTTAAGTTTCAGGAATTTCCTATGCTTAATTATTATGATGATAATGGTTAACGTCCACTGAGACCAAATTGGTCTATCAGACCCAAAAGAAATGCATTATTTAGTTTGTTTTAAAATTGTATTTCTATGATCAAAAAACTTATTAAAATTTATTTAAAATTTGAAACCACTCTAATAAATCAGCACACTTGTGTTTCTACACTTGTCTCATTCTCTTGTAATCTTGTTTCATTCTCTTGTAATATAAAAAAATCATACTTACCAAATTCTAAGTTTTAATGGGTCGTCTTGTTTTTTCAACTTACCAGGCATATCTGGATGTAAATCGAACTCTGCTGATCTTTAATGAAATGATCCTTGGTTTATCCTGTGTAGTTTATAGTGATGGTAGTGTTTGCTTTGATCTTTAATGAAATGATCCTTGGTTTATCCTGTGTAGTTTATAGTGATGGTAGTATTTGCTTGGACATTTTGAAAAATAAGTGGACCCCAGCCTATGATGTATCTGCAATTCTCACTTCGATTCAGGTACTGAAGTCTTTCCGGTTGTGAGGTGATCTTTTTGAAGGGCAGTGGCTTTATATGATCATTACTTATTAATGTGATATATTCTGAAAGGAGGGAAATGTAAGTTCCAAATGCTTTTAGCTGAAATCTTGTTTCTGAACAATACATATGGTATTATTTTGGGTGCAGTCATTACTTTGTGACCCAAATCCGGATTCTCCTGCTAATCAAGAAGCTGCTCGCTTGTATCGTGAAGATCGCCGAGAATATAGGAACAAGGTCCGCGAGGTTGTTGAACAGAGCTTGTCAGATATGTAGCAGAAAATTCACAAGCATCCAACTGTTTTTGAAATAATAAATAAGGGTTTGTAACTTCCAGTTATATTCATATCAATGTTGGTTATAAACTTGTCATGTTGAAAATGCCCATCTTAAAAGCACTCTCAACACAGATTTGCTTTGACCATCTTAAAAGCATTCTCAACGCAATTTTTTTTGAAATAATGGGTTACATGATCTCTCAAGTTTTGATTTTTGATTTTAATGTTTTGATTTATTATGTTTTAATCTAAATAAACATTGAAGTATAGAAATAAAATTATAAAGATAAAAAAGAAGGAAATAATTTGTATAGAAATAAAATAATAATTATAAAAAGTAAAGAAATATTTTTTAAGAAAGGTAAAATTGCTAAATTGAAATAATTGAATAATTTTATCTTAATTTTTTCAAATCAAATTAATAGGTAGGAATTTGGGATAATTTGGAAAATTGAAAATTTTAACATTTGGTTAATTGTAAAGACTGTTTTAATTTGGAAAGTTAGGTTATATGGAAATGTGGGGAATTTTGGGTACTTACCATATTACAATTACTGAAATTGATGATATATATATGATAGTTGGGAAAACTAGGAGAGTTGGTAGTTAGTATAATTGGTGTAAGGAAAATATAGCTAATGGGGGATGAATATGATTCACTTTACAAAACTTTATATATACAAATTAAGCTAGTTAAATAAAATTAGAAAGGAGGGCAATTGAGACGACCACATATGTTCCTCTAAGCTTGAACAAGAATGTATCCATGCTTAGTATATTTAATTGTATTTATTGAAGAAATTAGTGAATCTAGAAGAAACAAATCATTATTTTATTGTAAAAGAGATGGAGCTAGAACTCTATTTAAAGAGTAGCTCGCTCCATTGTTTCCCATGGTTGGATCTCTTGAGATTCATCTTAGAGTTTAGTTTAAAGGTTCATTCCTTTTTATGCTTGGAATATATTGTTTTTCATTGCATATTTGTTGAATATTGTCGTTGAAGATTATTTCCAAATGTATCTTTTCTTAGTTTTTTAATGTTTTATTTAGGAAAAAGGTAATTTTACAGATTTTTAATTTATATGAAAATACATCTTTAATTCATATTAAAAAACTATTAAGAATTTTTTATTATTATGTAAAATAAGGTTTAGTAAATTCAAAAATCATCTTATCCATTAAAGTTTTGTATCCATGTTGTTACAATTTTAAATGCTATTTATTTTTTTATCACGATTTTATTTGAATAATTATTTGACATATTTCATGTATCCTTTATTTTTATAGTGTGGAAAAAGTTTTGAAAGGACATGAATCCTACATACATTCAATGTTTCACCTAAAAAAGACATATACCTAAGAATATATCTACTATATTACAAAATCTCTTTAATTTAAATGTCCACTATATTATTGGTTTACCAACATAGTATTCACCAAACTTTTGAGTTACCTCCATACATATTCTTGGTAGAAATCCTCTACAACTTGTGTCAATTCTATATATTATATCTTTTGTAACCCACAAAATATTATTTTAAAGAATATTGGATCTCTTGAATAGTGCCCATTTATGTTTCAGTCTTTTCTACTCTTGGCTTCCCACATAGAATTTAAGGTAATTTTTTATTAGTATTAATATTAGTTGTTCCTAAAAGGTTTGAATTTTAGAAAGGTTGGAAATAAACCCTTTATATTTTTGAAGAATGGTCTTCCATTTTATCATCTTTGTTATTTGTGGTTTCTTTCTTTTTGGTATTCATGTCATGACTAATCACACAGCTTCCTTTATTTACAATCTATTTTATGTTGGTGGTTAAAGTAGGACCCCGAGGCTGGTTACAACTTCTAAGGTTACTGGGAGTATGTTTAACCATTTCACCCTTGTACAATCGCCCACTAATTTTGGGAAAGGAATTTATAAGTATGATTTGTTTGAATTCAAGGAAGATGGTAATTCCACTTTGTGGCATGTTCCCTCACCCTTTAACATCTCCTTGACAACTTCTCCATTTCCTAAATTTAAGAAGCACTTACCAAAATTATGAAGGAAAGTGTAAGGGCTTATGCCCAACACTTCCAAATTATCTTTTCATGTGTTCCATAGTTTCACGCTCAACACAAATGTCTCAAAACTCATGTGCTCTAGGGATTCTCGCTCAACACAAATATAAGTACTCATGTGCTCTAGATCTTCTTGCTCAACACAAAACATCAATTTACCCATGTGCTCGAGAGCTCCTTGCTCAACACAAAACATCTCATCAATCATGTGCTTCAGGGTCCACACTCAACACAAGCAAACATATATATATCATATGCAATTGGATTACGTCCAGTATATCAACAAATCATCATGTTCATATGCAATGTGGTCTTTGACCCGGTATATCAAAATAAAACATCAAGGTAACATCATAATCAATGGGGCTCATTCCCATAAGTGTTAGGTCCAAAATTCGGGATATTACAAGTGATGAATGTTTCCTATGTGGAATGGATGGGAATTCGATTTATTGTGATGGTTTCCCTTCTGCATATCATTTTTGATGTGTTAATATTTCCCCTTTCTCCAATTCTTAAAGGGTTCTAGCTCAATGGAAGAGGGTTTTCTTTACAAGTAGGAGGTTTAAGGTTCGATTCCTTTGTTCCTTAATGATATTGCAATATTGATATTTTAAATAAAATATATTTTATTATGATTTATTATGGCTACGAGGGGGGTTCTAAACTGACTTCATATGTCTCTACAAGGGGGGTTCAAAACTTCCCTTGTATGTTACAACAAGGGGGGTTCAAATCCCCCCCTATAAGTTTATATGAAGGGGGTTCATAACTGCCCCCAAAGGTTTGTAAATATTTTTATGGGGGTTTCAAACCACCTCTGTAGGTTCCTACGGGGGGGTTTTATAATTCCCCCAAAGGTTTGTAAAGAGTTTTAGGGGGAGTTCGAACCGCCTCCATAGGTACTTACGAGGGGGGTTTATAACCGCCCCCAAAGGTTTCTAAATATTTTTAGGGGGGGTTTTGAACCGCCTCCATAGGTACCTACGAGGGGGGTTTTGAACTGCCCCCGTAGGTACCTATGAGGGGGGTTTATAAATGCTCCCAAAGGTTTTTAAAGAGTTTTTTTTTTGGGGGGGGGTTGAACCGCATGCATATGTAGCTACGAGGGGGGGTTATAACCACCCTCAAATTTTTGTATTAAAGTCTTTTAGGGGGGATTTTGAACTGCCTTTGTAGGTACCTATGAGGGGGGTTTGTAACCGCCCCCAAAGGTTTGTAATAAGGAATTTTTTGGTGGGGGGTGAAACCACCCCCATAGATGTCTATGAGGGGGGTTTAGAATCACCCTTAACAATCACTTTTGGGGGGGGTTAGAACCACCCCCAAAAGTCACTTTTGGGGGGGTTTACAACTACCCCTAAAAGTCACTTTTGGGGGGGAGTTTAGAACTGCCCCCAAAATTCATTTTTAGGGGTGTTTTTTATCTCTTCTAGAACCTATGTTAAAATTCAAACCTTTTAACATCAATGCTATTAGGGGTGGTTACAAACCTGACCTTTTAGCATCGGTGCTATTAGTGTTGGGTGAATTTTGATCCCTATCTTGACTATTTTGTTAGAGTTCATCCCACTTAATTTTTAATATTTTTACTTATTTATCGAGGTGTTTCCTAAGTAATAAACCCACGAGCTACTTAGACGTGGATTGGGTTAGCATATTCTCTTATTAATCAATGTTTGTTGAAGCTCAAAACGTAATTCAAGCACAATAATTGATTCAACACATTTGCAGGGATGTCAAGGAGAAAAACTGAGGATGGAAACCCTAACATTGTCATGGAAAAATGGATACCTATGATATGTAATGAAAATAGGAATTTTTATTTGGAAAGGTGTATTCAGAGGGGGATCACAAAAGGATTCTTGTATTAGTACTTAATATCTAGTAAAATTAAGCGAATCTTTTAATATCCTATATGAATACATGTCCATTGCCATAGGTTAACATAGTAAACCCCTTGATTCGTATGCCCAAGAAAATATCTATTTATAGATGATGTTTTCTATGCATCCAATAGTAACTAAAATAAACATGATGTTTATAACCACATATATGTTGCTCACATAAATTTAAAGCTCAATGAGATGAATCCCTACATAATGTAGAGTCTTTACTAGCCCCACACTTTTATTATTTGAATGGCATTTGCATAAAATTTTACTCCAATCTCCATTAGTGGCATGTGTTATCCTTGAAATAGTATGTTCAACACGCCCCTAGGGGTTTAGATAAAGGGGCATTAAAGTGTACCATTAAGGAACTCCTTGTGACATCATGGGTTCAAACTCAGCTAACATGTGCCCCATGCTAGGGGGTTATGTGGTTGCACCTAGGGATAAAGTGATATCATAGAGGTATAACCTCGTGTCATGCGAGTACAAGCCCTTCCCCAGTTTTTGATTTTCCTAGAAAAAATATATATATGCAACACATATTTTAATGATCATTCATTTGGTTACATTATGATTTTTTATGGTGCTTGATTCAAGGACTTAAGTTTTTGGTTTTTTCTAACAAGACAAGAAGATATCTAGGTTTTCGAGTAACATCCACATAACCCCACTAGACGCGTGTAAAGCACAATGAAGAAGATTTATTTATCAAAGATAAAAGTTCACCCAAGCTCTCAAATATCAAAAACACATTCAATGTGATAAATGAATGAAAAAATACTCTCTCCTCTATTTATAGAATAGGTGAGGAAGGACAACAATAGTAAAGTGGATAAGATGTATAAATTACCATGGATAATTTTAGGGGCGAATTTTATCCTAGTGGGGTATTTTTCCATGTTTTTCTCTAAAAAAAATTCGCCATTTTTCATTTTTTGAAGCCCTATTTCACCCAATTTTTATGGGGTAAAATTTTTTTACCCTAAGAATCGCCAAATTATTATATAAACCATATAAAATCCTTGGAAATTAAAATATTTTTTGAAAAATATCGCCAATCATTTTATAGCTGCCATTTTAAGAATTGGTAATATTCGCCAACAATTATACACTTTTAAATAAGTATGGTTCCTTAAAATCATCCCTGTAAATAACTATAATAACCAAAAAAGATAATCACTAATTACACCCACATGTGAAGTGATTCAACTTCAAGGTGAAACATGCCAAGCTCCAAGGTAAGCACACTCATTAATGGCCACTAATTGAGATATCAATAATATGAGGTCCAATGCACACCTCCAAAGGTGTACCAACACTCCAACACTTTCTATTAAACTGTGCTCTCCTTTGGTTCGACCACACCTCCATGGATACTCCTCAAATGAAGTGTCCCCAAGTCAAGCACAATCCTCCCCATAAGCAACCAAGTGATCCCATGTTAACCATGCATTAACACCCTCATCCGAAGCCTCATATTTATTTTTAAGGTCTTTCATCTCTTCAAATATCTAGATTGGGTATCAGATGTCCACATGACCTCTAATTTTGTTTTTCAAACAAACATTTAGCAAAACACCAAGGATCTTCAACTATTAGTTTCCATTCAACTATTTAGCAAAACACCAAGGAGAATAACACGTGACCACCATAAAACAATGGTCATTTAAGGATGGTATACGTCTAAGTGAGTCACTTTTATGCACCAACTTGTGACTTCATGGTCTATTAGGACTTCTAGGTGCTTTTGCAAATGCATGTTCTCATTACGACGATGGAAGATGATTTGGCCCTTAAAGTTTTGATGAAGGATTCTCTTCACCTTTCAACCATAAGGATGTCTTGAGGTGATGTAATTTCTCAACATGCATTTATAGGATTCTTTGCCTTTGATTCATGTAATGATCCATTTGTCACATAATGCTCGGGCTCATCCTCAGGTGCTAGAATACCCATACATATTTTTTCATAGGGTACAACAAAGGTTGTAGTCGACCCTATGGAATCCAGTTTCCCCCTTGGAAACAGCCCACTTAATTACATATTGGTAAAATTTCTACATAAGACTATGATAAATGATTATACTACAAATGACTATAACCTATAATTATACAAAGAGATTAAGAATCCAATCATAGATATAGCTACTAATAATATAGTAGACATTTAATTGAAACCTTGAATGTATGCAGGATTCATGACCTTTCAAAACTTTTATTATACCATAAAAATAAACAAGAGACATGAAACATTGCATATAATTAATCAAATAAAATTGTGATTAATAAAAATAAATAACATCTAAATTTGTAAATAACTTTAATGGATATGATGGTTTTTTCAATTTAGAGAATTTGATTTTACATGCTATTTAAAATAAAAATTGTTTTTAATCCAATTAAAAAAAAATCTAAAACAAACTTGAATAAAGATAAAGGTTGTAAAATTACATATTCATAAAAAATAAAAAAATAAATGAAGAAAACACATATTTGCAAATAATCTCCACTAACAATATTCAACAATTATGTAATTAAAACCAATATAGGCTAAAGCATAAAAAATAATAACTTTTAAACTTTCAATTTGTTTTCACAAGTTATACAACTAAATTCTAATGGAAAGAGTTACTATATTTTCTTCGATCAATCCAATTATCAAAATTACCCAAACTTTTAGTTACCTCGATTTTAACAACTACCTTAACTATCATCCATTTCCTTAATTATCCCAAATTCTTGAATGTTATAATTATAATTCCATGAAATTAAGCAACATCTCTTCCCAATTTTCCTATTGGATTTTCTTAAAACTATATCCAAAATGTTATTCCTATATTAGGATGAAACTTTATATTAGGATGAAACTTAATAGATTAAGAAAAAATTTGATTGATCAAGTAACCAGTCATTTCAAAGAAAATGTGTCAAGAATGCTTTTTGGATGGTCATTTTCAACGTGAGAACTCGTAAGCAAGAATAGTTGACAAGTCAGGTAACCAATCATTTCAAAGAAAATATGTGTTGAGAATGCTTTTGGGATGGCCATTTTCAACCTGAGAACTAGTACTTAAGAACACTTGACACATCAGGTAACCAATCATTTCAAAGAAAACATGTGTTGAGAATGCTTTTGGGATGGCCATTTTCAACATGAAAACTAGTAACCAAGAAAACTTGACAGATCAATTAACCAATTATTTCAAAGAAAATATGTCTTTAGAATGCTTTTTGGATGGCCATTTTCAACATGGAAACTAGTAATTAAGAAAACTTGACAAATCAGGTAACCAATCATTTCAAAAAAATATGTGTTGAAAATGCTTTTCAACATGAGAACTAGTAACCAACATTAACATGAAGCTTAAACCCTAAAGCTACCAATCCTTATTTTACAAAGTATCAATGCATGTTATTTCAAAAACAGTTTGATGCTTGTGAATTCTCTCCCACATAGTGTGAATTTTCTCCTACATATCTGACAAGCTGTTTTCAACAACCTCGCGGACCTTCTTCCTATATTCTCTGCGATCTTCACGGTGCAAGTGAGCAGCTTCTTGATTAGCAGGAGAATCCGGATTTGGATCACACAGTAATGACTGCACCCAAAATAATACCATGTATTGGTCAGCAAGAAACTTTTAGCTAAAAGCATAAATGGAACTTACATTTCCCTACTTTCAGAATATCAATTTAATAAGCAATCAATATAAAGAAAATACCATTTAAAAAGATCACTTCACATGCTGAAAGAGCTCAGTACCTGAATGGAAGTGAGAACTGCAGCTACATCATAGGCCGGGGTCCACTGATTTTGCAGAATGTCCAAGCAAATACTACCATCACCATAAACTACAAAGCATAAACCAAAGATCACTTAATTACTGATTAAGTGATCGATTTAAACCTAGGATCTGATATCCCTGGTAAGGATGAAAAAACAACAAAGCACAGTATTTGTACACTACTAAATAAGCATTAAAATCAAATAACCATCTAATAGTAATTTAGACATGTGCAAATGCTGTAATGGTGAAAGCTGAATAGAAATACA
Organism: Pseudotsuga menziesii; assembly: GCA_001517045.1. Lineage (NCBI taxonomy): Eukaryota > Viridiplantae > Streptophyta > Pinopsida > Pinales > Pinaceae > Pseudotsuga > Pseudotsuga menziesii. Next base: position 614,891 of record LPNX010742656.1, read on the forward strand.
GAAATTTGAGGCTATAAACAACACTTACCATTTGGGTGAAACATCCTCGATACAAAATGTACGTTGGGAGGAGTGTTAGGGTAATCTGGTTTAAACTGGAGCGTCAACCTAAATATGCCTACAAAATTACAATATAATAATATTTAGTTTTTATAACAATATTTAGTTTTTGCATATGAATGTTTTTACAGCCTGTTCAGACATTGTGTGCTTGTGGATTTACACTGTGTACTATCTTCTTCTTTTCGATTGTGCCAAAGCTTCTAATGATCTTGTTGATGGGTGAAAAGTCAATCACATTTAAATTTTTATACAGTGCAAATCCATAAGCTTGCTTAGTTAATTAAATCCTCCTACAACAATTGAAAATTTTTCTACTAAACTCTTTCAAAATGTTTGATGATGTCGATAATATCCACTAAATCAATATATCAATATATATACACTATCAATCTATACAATCGTGATGATGATATAGATGGAGTATCTGCTCAAATTTAGAATGTTAAAACTGTTTTTTCGAAATGGTAAACTATAGCACATGTTAACTCCAGAAAACAAGAGAAAAAAATCAGAATATTAAATATTGAAAACACTAACCGTCTTCCCATGGAGTCTCCGTAGGCCTGCAAACAAATATGTGCACAGGTCAGGCTGGAACATTAGATCCCATCAATCCAATTCAAATCTTAGAAGCTGAAACATTATGATGTAATGATAAAAGCATAAATACCCGAAGATAACAGCGTCCCAGAGCATAATATTGTCTTCTCGAGGAGCTCCACTAATACCTTCAGGCGGATCATCTGTCATTGTCTTGAGATCAGCCATTAGCCTGTTGGTGCAAGTAGACGACATCTCGGCTCGCTCGGTACAGATTAATATTAGACCGCAACAACGTCGTTAGCAAGGAAAAGTTAATGAGAATTAGTTTAAACCACTTCAACGACTCACTGTGATTGTAATAATTATGAACCTGGCTTTATTTATAGACATAGTTTTCTTAGCTTTACCTTTCATTTTGCTTTAATTGGTCGGCTAAAATTATTTTTGGAGATTAAATAATGTACTTGGTGCAATTTGTATGCATGTCTCAACCATTTAAACCACAAATGCCCTAGTCACCATCCACTAACCCATGTTAAGTATTTGAGCAAGGTTAGCCTTTTCATTAATAAAAAAAGAAGATTGTAAACCAACCAAACAAAACTCCTTCAAATAAAAGTTTAGATTTGTCCATAATTTGGGGTCTATTGGTGTAATAGAGTGGTTTTCATTCTCTTCACAAAGGTTCATAACCCGCTATATTAAAGCTTGAAAGGTAGGTGATCCTTTATATATAGGCTCCCTAGGGATGTCTTGGACCTTGCTTAGTCACAAGATATTGGAATATTTGACTTAAAGAAGAGCACATCATATATATATATGCTCCCTTGGGTTTTACGCAATTACTTTTTAAGGTTCTCTTTACTATTAGAAGCTTGATAATTTGAGATTGGTGCTTGCTTTGTTTTTTATCGACATCATTGTGAATGTAAGACCTCTTCTTCAACTTGCATTTAATTCAATGTTTCATGCTTGTTTGTGTATTACTTTGGGTCATTAATGTGATTGAATTTTGATGTTTTCTACTCACCTGATTGACCCTTGTATTGTCCATTTATCTATCGTGTGTTTCCTTCCCATATTTTTTACCTTGCATTGGTTTGAGCATACCATGCACTAATGTTTAAATGGTAATATGACTTACTTGGGTGAATTTTGATCCCTATCTTGACCACTTTGTTAGAGTTCCCACTTGATTTTTAGTTTTTTTCTTATTTGTTGAGGTATTGCCTCAGTAATCAACCCACAATCTTCTTAGATGTGGATTGGGTTAGTGTATTCCCTTATTGGTTGGTTTTTGTTGATGCTCAAAATGTAATTCAAGCACAATAATTGATATAACACACTTGTATGGATCTCAATGAGAAAAAGTGGGGATATCATGGGAAAATGGACACCTAGGATATCTAATGAAAATAGGGTTTTTTAAATCTTAAAGGTGTATTTGGGGGGAGGTAGGGGTTCACAAAAGGATTCTTGGATCAATATTTAATATCTAGTGAAATTAAGGTCCTCCTTTAATATCCTACAAATGCATGTGCTTTTCCTTAAGTTCACATAGTAAACCCCCTTGATAGGTAGGTTTAGATCTACAATAAATGGTTTCCAGGGTGAATGATGATCAATGATGCATGACACGATCTATGTCGTTCATGGTAGGGGTCTTTTTTTAAACCTTTGATTTAACAGTCCACACTAATTCAATTGGCCATTGAACCTCACTTATTGGCCCTTCAAAATCTATGATTCATTGTATACCCCAAGACTATAACTATGATACCCATCCATGTGTCAACTTGGGACTCTACCCTTGGACACTTCCTTTCATTTTTTTCTCTGCCATATTCATTTGGGAACTCCATGGAACAGCACTAGTATGCTTATGTGTGTCCATTTTAAGGCCTTTGCCACAAACTTTCTTTCGAGGAATCCTTAAAAAAACTCTAATGTAAAAAATATGATGAGCTCATGCATTTCCTCATTGGGGATATCCATCAGACCTTATTTATGGGACTCAAAACAACTCCAATGCAAGACTCCATGGAAAAGACGCATGTGCTCAATCAGGGTTTCCCATCAGACCTTCCTATCACGACACCTTAACACAACTTCAATGAAAAAATATGAAACTTAGACACATGTCCTATTTAAAAATTTCTCATTAGATCTTTTATCGATGACATCGTCAAATAAATCTGATGCAAAGCTTTGAAATTCCAACATGCATCGTATTGGGGCTTCATCATTGGATTCCCATCGGTTCTTTCCTTTTGTGATGCCTTAGGAGAAATCCAATGCAAAACTCTGAAACACAAATGTGTGTCTTGATGGGGCCTCCCATTGATATTTCCTTGCATTCCACCTCAAAGAAACTCATATGCAAAAAAATCAATGCATTGATGCATGTCCCATCAAGGCTTTCTATCAAACCTTATTTTCCGAACACATTTTGTCAAATCCACTATGTAGATCCATATATGTTGTTAGGTAAAACTCTTTGGGTTCCTCCCAAGTTCCATTAATCTTAAATATGATATAGAACTTCGACAAGCACTTGAATTTTTCCACTTGTCACCATTGAGGGGTTTGGATTTTGGGGTTTCTCCCAAGTATCACTAATTTCACCCCTGATATCAAACTCTGACAACCAATACGCTCCTACCACTTGTCACCATCGAGGGGTTTGTATTTTGGGGTTTCTCTCGAGTATCACCAATTTCACCCCTGATATCAAATTCTAATGACCACTAGGCTCCTACCAATTGTCACCATAATGGGATTTGACTATCAGGTTTCCTAGTTTCCCCTATGAGCACGGTTTTTTGGTGCATACAACTTTGGTGTTGCAACCTATAGCTCTGATACCACTCTGTAGCATCCTCTTCCATCAACTGAACAACATAAAAGGGGATAGGAACTAAATGTGGGTTCTTAAGTGGTACCAAAGGCCATGTATGAGTTTATATCAAGAATAATAGTGTGCATAATAATGATAATAAATATAGTGAAATAAATTTCATTCCACACACATAAATACATGCATTTACTAGTATAATACACCACAAGAATAATCATAGCTCATTACAAATTAGTTAGCAACATATCAACTCAAATATAAGGAGATACTTATGGGTGTGTGCAAGAAGTTGAGTGACCTTTTAGATGCAATCCTAATTTTTGGAAACACGCTCATGATACATAAAAAAACAATGCGCTCATGTTAGGTAATGCTTGGTTAGGTTAATCTCAAGCCTGACATGTCATATGACACGTAGTTTAGGCTAGGAAAAATGTCCACGCGATTTATAGTTACAAAACATGCATGTGTTTTATAGTTACAAAATGTGCACATGTTTTATACTTATAAAATGTGTACGCGTTATGGAGAAGCAAAATGCGCACGCATTATGGAGAAACAAAACATGCACGTGTTTTGCATAAGCAAAACAAGCAAGTGTTTTAGAGAAGCAAAACGTGCATGCATTATGGAGAACCACAAAAAATGGTTTTAGTACATGGCTAGGGAAATGAATAAAAACAATATTTTTCATCATAAAGACCTAGGACCTATAGTAATATTTTAGCATCATTAAGAACAACATCTCAAACAACCATGCCTAACCTCCCAAGAGAATAATTTTTCTTTGTGTTGTAATATAGATACCATTAGGAGATTTTAAGAACTAAGTATAGGTCATAGTCCCTTGACCATTCTTGAGGGAGGAAACTCAAGAATTATGTCCTAAAGGTAGATTTTAAGGCTTGAGGTCCATGAACAAGGCATCGAACTTACACATATAAGGACCTCTGTATGTGATATTTTGCATCTAAGAGAGAATATGAAGTGCATTATAATTCTGTTAGCACTAGAAACATATCCGTAGACATGGTTGAGGGAGGAAGCCTAGTCCTTAGGCCCTAAAGGAATCCTATAGACATATAGGGCCAAGAACAACACCTCGAATAAACACACATGATCTCTTAAGCGTATCATCAACCTTTAAGTTGGGATATGGACATGATTATGATTTTTTTAGCATTAGATATGGAGGATAAGGTGTTAATCATGGTTGGTACATAAAGCTTTAATTTTAGGTTGTAAACCAACTTTTAGGGCTCAAGATCCATGAACGACACCTTGAATCACCATAGATGACCTATCATGTTGATAGTTTTGTTTTGAATGGAGATAAGGGAACCATCATGGGGACTTCACTTAGTGAAAATCTCACATAACACATGCAATCGTGGGATATTAAAGAATACCCTTAATTTCCAGAGATATTGACCCATACTCTTTTTGTTGAAACCCCCTCCTAATACTTAAAATCTCCTCCCCACCCCTTTTTATACCTCAATCCTTTTAAACCACCCTACCCACCCCCACCTTAAACCCCTCATGCCCCCAATACCTGCAATATATTGGTTCAATTTTTAATAATTTTAAAACCCACAATATGAACTAACGTGATAGGATATTGGTCAACAAGTGAATCCCCCTTGGGAACCATTTGGGGTTTCTAAGTACTATGTATGTGTCTTGGGACCTTAGACATAATAAGGGAGGAAACCTAGGCCTTATCCCGTAGAATATGCTTCTATCCATCTAGAGCCAAGAATGACGTGTTTAACAACCTCAACAGATCCTTCATGATGGTTTCATTTACCTTGAAATGAGGATACTAGTTCCATTAGAACATTTTTTATCACTAAGTATAGATATTAGGCCCCTTCACATCGGGAGAGGGAAACACTTTTGTCCTTAGGCCTTAAAGGAAGTTTTTAACCATTTAGGGCCAAAATTAATGCCTCCAACCACCACATGTGACATTGAAAATGAATCATTTGAATCTTAATTAGGATATGCATGCCATCATCATTTGTTGAGCACTAGGTATGCATGTCAAGGCCATGGAAATGGTCAGGGGAGGAAAATATGGCCTTAGGTCCTAACTAAAGCTTCTAGGCATCTAGGGATAGGAATGATGCCTTAAAAAATCACACTTGGTATCTCATAGATATATTTGGACTATGAATATGGATGTTAGTAGAATTAGGTGGTTTTGAGGAGTGGGCATGGTACCTCTGAGACATGATTGAGGGAATATGCTCATTCCTTAGGCCATAATGGAATATTTGAGGCACCCATGTTAATGAAGAATTACTTGAAGCACCACATATGACCTATTCAAGGTATGCTTGGTCTCCAAGAAAATATACACATGCCTGAAGAGGCTTTGAGCATTATATATGGGTATTAATGCCACAACATGGTCAAGGGAGGAAATGAAAGACTTGATCCCTAAATAATATTTTTGGCATCTATGGATACACATGTTCCTTACTAACTATCCCTCTATTCCTTATTCACTGGCTCTCCCTGGATTTGTATTTCCATCTCTCACTATCTCTATGTGTATGTGTGTGTGTCTTTCCCCCTTCTGTCTCTCACAACCTCCCTCTCTCTCTCTCTATCTCTATGTGTTTGTGTGTGTCCCTTCCTCACTCCCCATCTCTCAAAACCTCTCTCCACCTTATTTATACCTCCCTCACTAACCCTCCCTACATCACTCTCTCTTTATTGCTCTCCCTTCCCCCATCTCTCCCACATAATCTCTCTCTCTCTCTCTCTCTCTATATATATATATATATATTTGTGTGTTTGGGTGTGTGTGTCCCTCCCTCATTTCCCCTCTCTTTATAACCTCTCTCTACCTTCACTATAGCTCCATCACTATCCCTCCCTCCACCACTCTCTCTCTATCACTCACCCCTCCCCCCCCCCTCTCTCTTTGTGTGTGTGTGTGTCCCCTCCCACTTCTCTCTTTATACATATATAAATGTGTGTGTCACTCCCTCACTGCCCTCTCTCATAGTATCTCTCCATCTTCTATATACCTCCCTCACTATCCCTCCCTCCATATCAATCTCTATATCATTCACCCCTCCTCCCTCTTTGTTTCTCACCCCTTCCTCCCTCTCTCCCACACAATTTATGTGTGTGTGTGTCCCTCCCTCACTTCCCATATCTCATAATCCCTCTCCACACTCTCTATACCTTCCTCACTATCCTTCCCTCCATCACTTGCTCTATATTTCTCACCCCTCCCCCTCTTCCTTTGTCGCTCACCCACCCCCCTCTCTCCCACATGATCTTTGTGTGTGTGTGTGTGTGTGTGTCCCCTTCTCTCACAAACTCCCTCTGCCTCTCCCTCTCTCTCCACCTTCTATTTACCTCCCTCTATCAATATCTCCCTCCCTTCTCCCTTAATTACCAGCCCTCTATGCCATTATCCATCTCTCTCTTTCTCTCAACTTGTATCCATCCTTCCCTATCTCTTTTCACCCTCCCTCTCGATGTTTCTCTCTCACAATCTCCCTCTCTCTCCACATCTCAACCCTCCACCCTTTGTCTTTGACACCATCTGTCTCTCTCTCTAATGTGTGAACTTGCCCCTTTCTCTCCTTGTTTCCATCCCCCCATCACCCCTCACACACACACACCTTCTATCGCTCCCTCAATATCTCTTTCGTTCACTCTATCTCCATCCCTCCCTCACCCACCCTCCTCCCTCTCTATCTTATTCTCTCTAACACACACACACACACACTCTCTCTCTCTATGTTTTCAACTTATCCCTTCTCCTCAACCCCCTACCTCATTATGACCCCTATTATCTATTTTATCGTATCTTTTTCCCATCTCTTCAATTCCCCCCTCCTTCTCCTCTCTCCTCCAACACATCCTATTCCTCCTCTAACATTCCATATCCACCTTTCCATTCACCAATCCTCTCTCTCATCAAACCATCACCCACTTCCTCCCCTCCACCTTATCCTCCTTCATCACTCAAGTCTTGTGTACTGCTTCTAACTCTATACGTCTTCAACACCTCTTCTCCTCCTAATAATTATCTCAATCCCCACTCCCCTTCACCCTTGTAACCCATAATGTTCCTGTTCCATTCATCTTTCTCCACTTGAATTTACAACATCCTCCTATGACCTTGAACCTTCCTCACCCACTTTCAACTATTAACCATCCCCACTTGAACTTCCAACATATTCCTAGGCCCTTGACCCTTCCCCACCCCCTCTCAACTATTAACCATCCCCACCTAAACTTCCAACATCATCCTAGGTCCTTGACCCTTCCACACCCCCTCTGAACTATTATCCATACATTTGATATATTACATATAGTGCTATATTTTTAGCTCTACAAAATGCATAAGCATTATAGAATTACATAACATGCATGCATTTTGTAGTTCTATAATGGGCATGTGTTTTCCAATTCTACAAGGGCGCGAGATGTAATTTGAATGTAAACATGCCAATTCACTTGATCACATGTCACCAATAGTCTTATGTGCATGGTTTGGAGTTTGCTTCGGCAATACCAAACATGTTCTATGGTATATGATAAACCATAGGTAATTGGGAATTTCTTCCATTTTATGAAGAATTCGTTGTTTACGCACTTGTTACAGTATGCTACACACAATCATTTTTGACAAAATCTTAAACATAAATAGCATTTTTTCTGCAGATTCTAAATATGTAATTTTATTAAAAAATATTATATTTTCCTATTTTTTTTCAATTTCTATTGTGTCCTAACTCCTTAACTCAAAAAACATGTTGTTAGTGTTTTTTCCATAACTTTTCGAATTATTAATCTTTATAAAAAGAAATTATATGGTACACTAGAAGACACTAACCTGTACATTCTATAAAAAAACCCATTTCATGGTTATTTCATTAAGACCTTCAAATACTGCACCCACAAAAGACGTACCATTTTCGAGGAATAATCACTTAGATAATTATAAATAAAAATAAAAATTAACTAATTTTATTTTTTAAAAATAGCGTTGTACTAGTGATATATGTTCTCTACATTCCTACAAATTTTTGTATCCTAAAAGCATTATTTAGGACTTCAAAGGCTGCACCCACAAAAACATATACCTTATCATTTACCTAAAAAATAAATAGTGACTTTTAGAAAAAATGAAGCTTGACATAGTTATAAAAATTTTCAATACATAAAACTTATATATTTGGAAACGTGATTCAATTTCCTACATTTAATATTATTTACTCAAAGCAAGGTATTTTGTGTAAGCATCTCAAAAAATACAATTAAGTTGAGGGATGCCTTATTTTTTCAGTTTTCTATTGCATCTAATGTGCCAAAAGTGGCCCTCATTAGCTTGCACTCACCCTTATCCAAAATAAACATCCATGCAACTGGATGTGTAAGTGCAATTTTCCACCCAATGATAGGTACTATGTCCATCATATACTATTTCTTCCACCCCCAAGCCAGGATATGAGTCAACCATGGCAAAGAAAAAACCTACAAGTTTCTATATGTCGTCCCACAACCCATTCCACTCTTTATGTCAAGCCAAAATATAACATAGGGATATATAATAGCCTCAAACAGCTAGCACACCATTGGATCCACAAACTTTCCCCACACAACACTTTCCATGCTTAGGAATCCCCTTCACTAATCTAAGTCCCTCGAGAAATCCATCTTGTCAAGTGCTTTCAATGTATGCATAGAAATATTCCAATCGATTGGATCACACTCATTAGAGGAAATTTGGGGTCTAAAATGGGCCTTATAAGAAAATGCACCAACAATAAATTTTGTGAGTTGGAATTAAGGAACCAATAGAATTTCAATAAAATGAGTCAACCATAATGGTTGAATTGACATATTTGTCATAAAATAAAACTACTTTTTTTTGTTCATAGTTTTGACATATCTCCCTGTGTTTTAACTCAAATTCCGAGCGGGAGACCTCATTGGATGTGGAATTTAATTTCACATCTAACGAGTACCCAAAATGCATACTTTTGATAGACGCCCATTTTTGAATTTGAGATTGTTTTAACTCAAATTCCGAGCGGGAGAGCTCATTGGATGTGGAATTTAATTTTGCATCTAACGAGTACCCACAATGCATACTTTTGGTAGCAGGGTCAGTCAAAAGTATGCAGTGTGGGTACTCATTGGATACAGAATTAAATTCTGCATCCAAAGAGTTCTCCCGCTTGGAATTTGAGTAAAACGACAGGGAGATATGTCGAAATACGAACAAAAAAAGTAGTTTTTTTCATTCTTCCTATAAAATTAATAACCATTATTTTATTATTTTAACTATTATTTTATTATTTTCCTTAGGAGGCCCATTTTAGACCTCAAATTTCCTCTAATGAGGATCTACCTATAGCTTTAATTCACGGCTTCTCAATCATGTATGAATAATAGGACTTATGGGGTAGCTCTTATGCCTTAAGGCTCATTTACAACCAACTCTTTCTCTCTCTCTCTCTCTCTCTCTCGCTCTCTCTCTCTCTCTCAAATCAAGATTACAAGGTAGTGAACAATATGGTGTTGGGACAATTCTGTGACAACGTAGGAGGGTAGAAGCATCAAATGTGTGAGGGTAATTTGATGAGTGTCTACACTAATAGAGAAACCAATTTGAGTGAAATGGATCAAGATATGGAAGACTTAGAAAATTCTGAAAAATAGAGTCCCTTGCCATCTGTTGAAGTCGATAGAAGCCAAAAAAGAGGCCCATATATTGTTGAAAACCCTCGTGAGGATTATAACAATGCATTGAATCATTTTATAAATGGGTTGTTATAAAATATGTCGACCATAACCTCCTCCATCGAACCTCTTGTTGTTGCATTCAAATTAAATAAATGATTTCCTATTGACTCAAATGAGGTAAGCTAATTATCATTCCCTTCCAACCATTTATTCACTTGAAATTTTAATCTACGGATGATTTTTATCCATTTCACTTCACTAACAAAGCCTCTTTTTTTTAATGGAAATGTCTGCTAATCAAAGGAAAAATTCTGGGTGGTGCAACAATATTGAAAGACCCAAAATATGGCCATGAACATGCAAAAGGTATGTACTAAATCAGTAGCAGTTTCTGTAGATATCTAGAAGCCTCATATCATAGAATATGGTTTAATTGGTATATCGTTTTATTTTTTACAGTACTCAATAATTCCAGCAAAGCATGAAGTACTTCAGGAAGAGAAAATGTTAACATAAGTGGATCCATATGACGGTGCTATATTTGTCGGCATTGGACAAATTCATTCACTTTTTGTGATCCATGGAGTGGCACTTAGTCTCAAAGATGAAAATGTCAATTTCATCAATGTCATCAATGTCACAAGTAACATCTCACTTCCGTATGAAGATGGAATAGATGGATGTCTCTATTTGAAGGAGAAGGAAAGGATTTTCATTCGGTTCCCAAAGAAGTATTTGGAAAAGTCATCAAACTAGATGATTTTTATGTTCTTGTCCCAAATATTGATATTCTTGAAGTTCATGTTGTTCAGAGTATTGAACAGTACTTGACTCTTTGTCTAGTAGTACCTCCTGTCTAGGCAATATAATTTTATTGGTTTGGTTATACAAGAGTGTTGAACGATGTTGTGTAACTTCATATATAATCCTTATTTTATATGTTGGTTTGAAATAGATTAATTTATTGGCATTATATGATATATATGTTGTATTGCAATCACTAGAAGTGTTTCATATTTGCTTCACTTCTGTCTTGCAGAGTGTTATACATAGCATAGATATTTTTACAACTAAAATATCTGATTCTTATTTTATATGTTGGTTTGAAAGTGATTGTTGGCATTATATGATATATATGTTTTATTGCAGACACTACTAAGTGTTTCATTGTTGCTTCACTTCTGTCTTGCAGAGTGTTATACATAGCCTATATATTTTTTACAGCTAAAAATCTTACCAAAGTGTTAAATCAACTTGTATGTTATAACAATTGATTTTTTCTTTTTGCCCATTTGTAATTTTATTACATGTGAAAGAATAAAATTTATGTGGTTTGGACCTTCCTTATATAGTGATGATAAAAGCTATTGTTATTGTACATATCACCTATGGACTATATACCTTAAGACAGAAGATAAAATTTTGACCCTTAGTATTGTGGGTAAAAGATTTTTTTCCCACCTTGATTATACAGCTCAGTGTTGTGGGTGAAAGGATTGTCTTCCCACTTTGTTATGACCACTCTTGTTGACATGTGACCTTGTGTTGAACCTTGTTGGTCCATATGCTAGCACCTCCCTCTCCAAATGCAGTACCTAGACCATTTTGTCATGATGACTTGCCTTTATTGTTATGTGCTCCTTTTCATCCTCCTCGAGGTTTCTACTATGTATGGAAGTGTCCTAAAACAATGTCATTTATTACAACAATTGGATTGAAAGTTCATCCTCATTTATAGATCGTTTTGATTAATACCTTGATGCTTGTATTTTTCCAAATCTTCCCTACAACTACCTATCTCTCTCTCTCTCTCTCTCTCTCTCTCTCTCTCTCTCTCTTAGGCATGTCCATTGTTTCATTAGTGACTTGTCTCCTAAGAGACAAATTATGATCATATATATCAATGAGTATATAAAGGAAGGTCTAAACCACATTTTTTTCTCCTTTACGTATGCTAGTTTAACTTGTTCATTAATTTATTACTAATGCTGTTATTTATTGTCCTTTGATGCTTTAACTTTAACATAGTGACCTTTGGGAGTGTTAAGTTGAAAGAAATGAAAATTATGTTTTTACTTCATCTTGCATTGTCACAACTGTACTATTTTTGTTTCTGGTTTTGTTTTAGAAATTTATGCATTGAAGTACAAATTTTTTAATTTTTATCCTCCAAACCCTAATATTTGTACTTATTCACATGTTAAAGATGCAACTCTACATGCTTTAAGTAAAGGGTTTTATTCACCAAAGGACCAACTAAATATGGCAGCCTTAACCCATACAGTCATACATGAATCACCATTATATTCAATTGATTTTTTCTTTTTTTCCATTTATAATTGTATTGCATGTGTAAGAATAAAATTCTTCCAAGTATTTTCTATTTGAGCATGTTGAATAGACACCACTTCCTTTTTTTTTATGCAAACATATATTCAAGCAGTTGGTGCATTTCCTACTCTAGTGAGTGACATGTCTATATTTTTGCTTCTAGTGAACTCTAGGTAGGGTACTTTATTCTTGTTATATGTTGTTGTAACTTATCTAAAGTTGTAGTTGAGCCATTTACATGTGTCTATTGCAACTCTTGTTGTGATAGATTATCAAAATAAGTCTTTTTTAATGTTGGTGTAGTTAGTTTTGACAAGCAAAAAAGAGTTACAAGTTGATAAATGGGTTTTCCATGCCTAGGCTTATTTCTATATTGAATGTGTTTATAGCATTATGAAATACATAAAATCATTTTTTTGAAAATCTGGTAGAATAGTTGAATTTGTTACTAATATGTTGTAGAATGTTATAGACGATGAAAGTATTAAATTCTATAAGGTCCAAGGTATTTTGTCATTGAGTGTATCATACAACAAGATACAAACCTTATGTCGATTATGATGTCTTGGTTGGGCTAGTGAAGGTATTGAATGGTCTGACCACATTTTTTTCTCCTTTATGGATGCTAGTTTAACTTGTTCATTAATTTACTACTATTGTTCTTATTTATTGTCGTTGGATGCTTGAACTTTAACATAGCGACCTTTGGGAGTGTTAAGTTGAAAGAAATGAAAATTGTGATGTTATATATGTTGTATTGCAGTCACTCAAAGTGTTTCATAGTTTGGACCTTCTGTATACGGCGATGATAAAACTTATTGTTATGTATGGAACACATATGGACTATATACCTTGAGAGAGAAGATAAAAGTTTCACCCTTGGTTTTTTGGATAAAAAGGGTTGCTTCCCCACCTTGATTGTACACCTTGGTATTGTGGGTAAAAGGGTTATTTCCCTACCTTGATGGTACAAATTGGTCTTGTGGGTGAAAGGGTTGTATTCCCACTTTGTTATGACCACTCTTGTTGACATTTGATCTTGTATTGAACCTTGTTGGTCATTATGTTAGAGCTTCCCTCTCCTAGTGTGGTACCTTAAACCTTTTGTCATGATGACTTACCTTTATTGTTATAACCTATTGACCTTGAAAATAACCTATTCTAAGTGAACATAATATTATTTTATGTTTATTTTGGAAACTCTCCTAAAAAATAGGGATGGAAGATAGATCCTTCTAGAAGACATGTCAAGAATATAAATCCAAGTCCCAAACTTCATTTTGTGTGTTTAAAGAAGAGAAATTATGGAGATATGAGTCAATGTTTGTATTAGGGTTTGTTGATGTTCCTTGGCTTGATGTCTAGGGTTTTGTTGTTGTTGAGGAGATGTCGTCACCTTTCTCTTATCTTTCTAGGGATGTCGTGGCCTTGCTCTCAACCTGCTAAGTGCTACGGTGATTTTATTCATCTTGTAGATGGCTACTATGGTTGTGTTCAGCATGTCTGAAAGTGTTGAGATATGTTGGATCTTTTTGGCAGCCTGCTAGGGTAGGCCATGTTGTTTACTAAACCTATTATATTGAATTGTGACCATATTTGAGGTTGCTAGTATTGAGTTGTGACCTTGTAGGATGTTGGGCTAAACCATGAACTCTACTAGGATAGAACCATGATCATTCATTAAAACAATATGGCCATTGATAATGTTACTCTTAAGTAAATTATCACTCATGACAACATGTTCAAGGTATCAGTTAACCTTATTGGATTATAAGTGTAAGGGTATGTACATCGATATCTTATGAAGGAAACAACCAAGTTGAATCCCAACCAACTAATGGGATCGATGAGTGTAAACAATATTTTATTTCTACCATGATTGGTATTGTCACCTTATAAATTTAAAAGTTTCATTGGTGATTTGGCATCTCTGAGGTTTTACTCACTTGAAAATTATTTCTAGGAATGGGTAGAAAAGGGTTTCAATAATTATTCAAGTAAAAGAAAAAGAGTTTTTTATACCTGGTGCAAGATTCTATTCATTTTGAATAAAGTTTATAAACATTGGTTTTGTGTAAGTTTTGGCTTTATAGTCAAATTTCCAAGGTTTATTTTTATACAAAAAGTTTATTTGGCACAAGGTCGAGGTTTATTTTTATACAAAAAGTTTAAGGTTTATTTTTATACAAAAAGTTTATTTGGCACAAGGTCGAGGTTTATTTTTATACGAGGTTTATTTTTGTATATGAGGTTTATTTTTATACAAAAAGTTTATTTGGCACAAGGTCGTTCAACAGCAAGAGCCAATGGCCATATGGGGTCCACACACTTGCCATATCAACACACAAATCAAGGTCATTCAACAGCAAGAGACAATGGCCATATGGGGTCCATGCACTTCCTATATCAACACACAATGGCCATATGGGGTCCACACACTTCCCATATCAACACACAAATCAAGGTCATTCAACAGAGAGCCAATGGCCATATGGGGTCCACACACTTACCATATCAACACACAAATCAAAATCGAAGTGCCATATGGGGTCCACACACTTACCATATCAACACACAAATCAAAATCCAAGTGCCATATGGGGTCCACACACTTACCATATCAACACACAAATCAAAATCGAAGTACCATATCAACACACAAATCAAAATCAAAGTGCCATATGGGGTCCACACAATTACCATATCAACACACAAATCAAAATTGAAGTGCTGAGGACACAAAGCGCATTACATCACTTCGTTCCATGATATTGTATGAAACTCTAGGAACATATAAACAATGAAAAGCTAGGCTCTCCCTTGCATGTGGGATATTACCACGAAATTTTAAAAATATACTTTCAATTTTTCCTTTGGAAAGAATACAAAATCAAGATGTCTATGCAACCACGATTGCACCTCTGATAGATAAGGTTTCAACGGGACTTATACTTGCGTTGGCCCATCTATCTATATTTATTGAGAACACATCAATTCCTAATATTACAGAGGAGATTGCTGTTGGTTTCTCTGGAGGTGGGACAAAGGAAAATATTGCAGTTTTCTTTCATCATTTAAAGGAGGTCGTGAGTTTATTAGATGATATTTTGACCAAAGCTAAGAGTGACATTGAACTTAAAAATATTCAGTTGCTTCAACTCTAGAGAAGGTTACACAGGGATTTCTTACATAAATTTTCAAACCAATCACATCTGATATTGATAACTTAAGAACAATAAAGAAAAATAAACCTAGAAAACATATGAAGTAGTTTAAAGGAATGCTAGAGACACTGTCAAGGATAAAGGAAAGTTATTGGCAGACATATGACATTTTTTCTATACACAACTGGGCTTTATGCACTAAAACGCAGAGGGATCCCGTGGGAGTGGCTTCTTTGTGGGAAGTAGTTCACCAATTGGTTCCATGCCGAAGTCTTTTCTTTCATTTCAGCATCCAATTTAATAAATTTTGGAATATTTCAAATTCTATAAGGGTTTCCTGGCAGAGCGCAAGAGAGCTGGAGTTGGTTGCGGTGAAGAAACGAATACTCTCTATTTATTTGGTCATATTTCCTCATAATTAATTTCAACTGCTTCATGTATAGTGAATTCCGAATATTAGCACTGGATGATGTAGCAACAAAGTATAATTATGGCATGGAGTTCCTTTTTAGGTTCTACAATTATGAGATTGGAGATGGGACAATAGGGTGGTTATTACAGCGGGTATACTTTCGGAGGATACAGGATACAATGCAATTTCTAGAAAAATAAATTCACCCTATGAGGATTGTAGAAGGTTATGAAATGGATTCGAGTGCAGATATTCATGACCATGCTCTCTTCAAATATTGTTAATCAATGAAAAAAACAACATATACAGGGAAATAAAGGAAAACTCTAAACACAAGACCAGTAATATTAGATACAACATTGAGCGAGTATCTACCCAAAGTAGTCAGAGATGTAAGTGAAACAATGGAGGAAAATAGAGTTTTGGCATCAGTGAACGTAATACGGTTGTTAGTTGTGATTACATGGAATCTGTTTTCAAGTGACCAAGAGGCGTTTGGCCTAGTTTAGTTAAATATCATCCAATGCACATTTTTAATGCTCCTGTTGTTCAAATTGTTTGTGATACTTTCCCAGAACTGCATACTTTCCCGGAGAAGCATTCTCTCATCATAAATGGATGCCTAAACCTTACCTCAGTGTATTGTGTATGTGCGATTGAAGCCTTAGCCCAGAGAGAACGAAGCAGCAAAGCTGCAGTTTCTGCTCATCCTGGATGGATTCTAAATGCAAGGGAAATACAAGGAAATTAGCAATCATTCCGTTGGAAAAGATGATGGGAGTTTAACATTGGGAAAGACTTGCAGAATATTTACACCACGTGCAAATTAAAATGTGTGTTGAACATCCATCACCCTACCAAACAAATCAATGGAGGGAAAGATCTTGGTGAAGATGTTTGCAATCTACTCATCAGTAGGGCAGTGTTACAGAATGATGGTCCTATCATGCACCAATTCTCTGATATAGTGCATGTGTATCTCTACATGCTTGGTCCTATGCCTGGTAACTAGATCTATGGAGATCTTAATAGCACATTGATTTTCACAAAAGAGGACAATGGACAAAGTAATACCAAAATCAAACTCTTAAAGAATACCTTGCAACCAAACAGCTTGGATGCAAGCATTCATTCACTATGCTGCAGACTCTGAGCTAGAGCTAGTTGGATACACAGATTGCGATTGGGCGGGTGATTGTATTGATCGAAAGTCTACTTTCAGATATGTATTCATGTTTGGTTGTGACCCCATTTGCTAGTCTAGCAAAAAGCAGGCTGCCATAGCACTATATTCAGCAGAGGCTGAGTATCAAGGAGCGGTGAATGCTTGCATCCAAGCAGTTTGGTTGCAAGGAATTTTTTCATAGTTTGATCTTGGTAGTACTTTGTCCACTGTCCCCTTTTGTGACAGTCAAAGTGCTATTAATATTTCCACAGATCCAGTTACCAGGCAGAGGACCAAGCATGTAAAGATCCACATTCACTATATCAGGGAGCTAGTGCATGACAGGACCATCATTCTGCAATACTGCTCAATGATGAGTAGATTGCAGACATCTTCACCAAGAAATTTTCAGAAAAGAAGTTCACTTACCTTCGTTCACTATTGGGGGTGAGTTCATCAGGGTGATTCAGACTAGTTTCAGTATTCAACTTGAAGGGGAGTTTTTCCCACTGGGTTTTCCTTCTTTTCCTCACTTAGTTTGTTTTTGAGCATTGTTTCAGTTTCAACATTGTGCAGGGTGACCTATTGCCTTAGTTGCTAGGGCCCTAGCATTTTTATGCATTTTGTTTTCTAACTCCTCCTAAGTATAGCTTAAGGGGGGGTGTTGGAGACATTTACCACCATACACACTCATTTTAGTCAAATTGGCCTAGTTAAACCACTATCATAAGTATTATTGACATTAATTGACATCGGTGGAGCATTAAATGACATCATCCAGTCACCCCCATGCCTACCTTCAGTCAAGGAGGCATTAGAGGAAATTTGGGGTCTAAAATGGGCCTTCTAAGAAAACGTGCCAAAATAAGTTTTTGTGAGTTGGAATTCAAGAACCAATAGAATTTCAATAAAATAAGTCCACCATAATGGTTGAATTAACATATTTGTCATTAAAAAAACTACTTTTTTGTTCGTATTTTCGACATATCTCATTGTGTTTTTACTCAAATTTCGATCGAGAGAGCTCGTTGGATGCAGAATTTGATTCTGCATCCAACGAGCTCTCCCAATCTAAATTTGAGTAAAAGCACATGGAGATATGTCGAAAATACAAACACAAAAAGTAGTTTTTTTCTTTCTTCCTCCAAAATTAATCAATATTATTTTATTATTTTAACTATTATTTTATTATTTTCCTTAGGAGGCCCATTTTAGACCCCAAAATTCCTCTAATGCTAACTTAGCCTTCTCCTACATTCGGGGAGGCTAACTAGAGCATTCTGGGGGTGATCTGAGTGATATTAATGCACCTAATTGCTAACTGATGGTTGCAATCAGTTAAATAGGGCAGTGAAGGCACATCCTTTCATTTAATTAATTATTTAATGATTAATTAATGAACTGGAGTCAACAGGGGCACCTCCACCAACTTCTGATGTTCACTTCAATTTTAGTTAACCTCATCGAGGTTCATTGGAGTCATTGAAGCACTGGCACTTGATGGTTGACTTGCTATGACATGTGTCTGATCTCTTTCAGTTGGGACTCAGTAATTTATTGCACTCCAACTTCAGTTAGGGATTAGTTGAGTCAATTAGGGTTTTGATCAGTGGTTAACTGTAGTGTTGACTATGGCTTACATTTAGTTAAGCTAGACTCACTCATTCAATTCAAATGACCTCCTTGAGGATTCGAAGTTCTCATTAATTCATGCTTGTAGCATGACATTGTATTGCATTATCATTCTTTCATCTGATTATACAGAGCGGCTACTCATTCTGTAGACCGATTACACCATTTCATGAGTTATTTGTTGATTAATCTTTGATGAGACTGATGTTTAGTCCTTAGATCAATGTGCAAGATTAATAACTCTTTGCTGAGAAGTGTTATTTGATGATAGATTCCAATCCACATACATATGAAGATGCAACACATGATCCAATATGGAAAACAACCATGAAATAAGAATTCAACTCGCTCCATAAGAACAACACATGGGAACTAGTTGATCTTCCCCCAGGGAAAAAGGTTAGTAAGTGTAAGTGGGTCTTTAAAAATAAGTTTGTTGCCAATGGTTCACATTTGAAATATAAGGAAATATTGGTAGCCAAGGTCTAATCTCATGTACATGGTATTGATTACAATGAGACCTTTGCACCAATGGAAAATATGGACTCTATAAGGCTTTCTCTAGCCATTGCAGCTTTGAAGCAATAAGAGGTACATCACATGGATGTAAAGTGCACCTTTCTAAATGGAGATATGAATGAAGAGATTTATATGCATCAACCAGAATATTTTGTATCCAATCCATCTTTAGTGTTTAGGTTAAATAAATCATTGTATGGGCTCAAGCAAGCCCCCAGGGCTTGGTATGCCAAGATTGATGGCTTTCTGCTGTCAGTGAGTTTTGTTCAATGCAAGTATGATCATAATGTATATTTGAAGCTGATTCATGGTTCCTTAATGATTATTTCTCTATATGTGGATGACCTACTGATTACAGGAAGTTTAAAGAAAGAGATTGCCTCCTTGAAGGATGCAATGAACCATGCCTATTCTATGACAGATTTGGGATTTTTGAGCCAATTCTTGGGTCTCAAAATTGCTCAATCCCAACATGGAGTCAAGGTTATCAAAGTATGCTTCATATTTTCTCACCAAGTTCAGCGTGAAATATTTCAATCCAATAAAGACTCCATTACTTTTAGGATTTAATCTTGAAGAAGTAGGTTCTTCTCCTATGGTAAATAATACATTGTATAGCTAGTTGATTGGGTGTTTGCTTTATATTACACATAATCAACTTGACTTATCTTATACAGTTAGTGTGGCTTCAATATACATGGATCAACCTCATGAGATACATTGGAGAGAATCCAAGAGGATCCTAAATTTTGTTCAAGGAACAAGGAATCATGAGATTTTCTACAAAGCAAAATATGACTTAGAGCTAGTTGGATTTAGTGACAGTGATGAGGTAGGTGAAAACAAAGATAGAAATTATACCTCATGATATGTGTTCATGATTGCATAAGGATGAATCAAATGGTTAAGTAAGAATCAAAGTTCCATAGCACTCTCATCTACAGAGGCAAAGTATGGAGGAGTTGTAAATGCAACTACTCAATGTTTATGGTTGCAGGGGATACTTGGAGAATGTGGGCTCGAATCATAGTTTTCAATAGCCATCTATTGTAAAAATCAAAGCACCATTAGAATATCCACTGATCTACTTCAAAGACAAAGAACCAAGCACATTGAAATCCATATGCACTATATCAGGGAACTTGTGCATGATGGTACCATTGCTCTACTCTACTACGCATCTTCAGAACAAGTAGTAGATATATTCACCAAAGTATTCTCTGAGAAGACCTTTAGTAATCTCAAACCACTGTTGGGGATTGCTGATCATATGGTGAAGAATGATTGATAACAATATTTCCAAAATTTTGTTTCATGTCCATGTTTAAGGGAGGATATTCCCACTGGGTTTTTTCCTCTTTCCTTGGTTGTATGGACATGCATTATATAAAAGGGTGACTAAGACTTGTTGCTAGGCCCTACAATTTTTTGATATTTAATCATAAAGTCAAGCTTAAGGGGGGGTGTTAGAATAATCAACCCATTATTACCTAGATTTGACATTAATTAAATCATTTTTGTCTTATTCCTATATTCCTATATTCCCTCTCTATACTAGTTGACTTCTACATGTTCCTAGAAGTCAATACTTGCTAAAATGGGTCATGGAGCACTTTGGAATCATCCTAGAAACATATTTAGCATGTCTGCTTTATTCCCGGTTCCTTAAAGCACATATCTTCTTTTTCTAAAAGCTTCCTTGCTTTATAGCAGGTTTACGGCATAAAGGAAAAGCTAGTCTAGGGAAACTTGCCTTGTTTTTTGGCCACATCATCCTCCTTCCTTTTCTCCATTAAAAATCATTAATGAGTTGTCTTTCCACAACTTATTAGCTTTCCCACTTTCTTTAGCTAATTCGTGAGGATCTTCATGGATTTGGAAATTCCTTTTTGAACTTATGGGGAATTTGACGTGTTTTAGTAAGCCTTCTTTTTAACCAATTCGAATAGCAAACTAGTGCTTTTGAATATCTCATGTAATTATATATTTGAGTAGCCTATTATTTCATATGGTTGGATAATGTACACTTATTCAATACAGGATTAAGTTATGCTCCAATTTTAGTCTCCTTTTGTGTGAATTTTGCATGTTTAATTAGCAATTTTGTGAGTGTAATTGATCTATCTCTTGGGTTCAATTTCCACATGTACAAGAACAATATAAAAAACATGGGAGAAAAGAGTCTCCCTAATTTTTCTTCATACTTTAGTCAAAACCACCTATGACTTAAGCAATGTTTGCATAAAGATTCCAAATCTTGTCTAAATCATTAGGGAGTTGAGGAAGAGGTGACTCTACAAAATAATGATAATATTAAAATTATTATTACATATAAGTTTAAGGAGACGTGGTGCATTAATGAGTTAGAGGGTAAGATAAAAGTAAGATATTATAAGGAGGTTATCAACCCTAATCTAGAAGATCAAAAGTATCTCTCTATTTTAACTAGTATAAAGAAGAAAATTAAACCTTGCTCAAAATAAAAACCAAACTCTCAAGAGCTTCATAGTGAAATAGGGTGATGGAAAATTCCTAAAACATTGTGGGGTGAAAGAATCTGTCATATTTGTGATACAAAGTGTGTTGAATATGAAAATCACTTTATCATATAATGGTATGCATATATCCACATTAGAATGCAATTTTCAAAATATTTGCTACAATATTGTCCTTCCTAGCATTTTACCTCATCACAACAGTGGTGATTTATGAATGATTCTCTTACTATTTTTTTGCATAGAAATAAAATTCTAAACAAATCCAAGTGACTACTTAACTTTTATTATGTCTTATCCATCACCTAGTATTTGTAGGTATTGCTGCATTCTATAATACTATATTATGTCTCAACCATGATCTTTAATGTCTTATTATGTTTAGGGTGCTTCAACTATGACCTACACCAACTATTTGAGGGTATTGATACATGCTTATAATAATACCTTATTATGTCTCAACCATGATCTTTAGGGTGTTATTATGCTTAGGTGCATCTACTATGACCTCTAGGTTTATCGTGCTCCCTTTTACTATTTAATAATTGCATAATCATTTATAATATTAATTTTTATTTTCATTATTAATAAATAGTTTTATACATTTTATATACAAAAGGACACCACCACCACAACCTTCACAATCACTCATATAACATTATTAGTAGCACACTGGTCCAAGGAATTATTGTCCCACAAGAAAGTGTGATAAGCATCTTTCTAATCAAACAACACACCATGGGTGGTTTTATAACAGAAGGCACATCAATGAAAATTAACCAATATAGATCTATGTTAACTCCAAAAGTGTCAAAATGGATCAAATCTATTAAGGTGTAAAAGATATGGATATGTAAAAATACAAATTTTATTTCTCTCTCTCTCTCTAAAAGATAACCCATCAAATGGATCCTTAAGAGAAAACAATGTTTTACAATGAATTAAAAATTAAATAAATCATGAATGTTGCCTTTATTTTTTTACATCGATCTATTCTCTCTTGTCACTTTCTCATGGGGAAATAATTCATTTACCTTGTGTGCTACTAATAATAAAGTATTATTATTATAAGCATGTATCAATACCT
Organism: Pseudotsuga menziesii; assembly: GCA_001517045.1. Lineage (NCBI taxonomy): Eukaryota > Viridiplantae > Streptophyta > Pinopsida > Pinales > Pinaceae > Pseudotsuga > Pseudotsuga menziesii. The sequence continues at coordinate 637,882 of LPNX010742656.1, forward strand.
ACAAATAGTTGGTGGAGGTCATAGTTGATGCACCCTAAACACAATAAAACCTTAAAGATCATGGTTGAGAGAGAGAGAGAGGAGGAGGAAGATTATAAATATTTTTGTATGGAATTTAGTGAACTAGAAATCAAATAATCTTTCAAGATAAGGTAGTATCTTTTCATAAAGTCCCACATAGTATCAAGTTATCTATTCAAAAAATTCCATAAATTTGTAGGCAGATTATGATCATGCATAGTGTTGACTATGATAAGACTTGGGGATAGAGTCAATGGAACCTACGAAGGGGAACTAGGCATTTGTTGTGTAGCTGCAGTTTTATTCCAATATTAGTCACATCATTAAAGATTTTTTCTTAAGGAAATGGTAGCAATAACCGAGAATTCTATGCTTTGTGTATTCTTCTAAAAGTGTTAAAATAAAAATATGTTGAACACATTCAAGTATTTGGAGGTTCTAAACTAATCATTGAGTGGGGTAACAAGATAAACTAATTCAAAAACTTGGGTTTGGAAGCAATTATGGAGTTGAAGGAGTAATTTGAAGAAATTTGTTTTACTCATGTCTATGGTGAATATAACTCATTGGAAAATACCCTATCAAAAGAAGCACTAATTATATATGAAGAGATCATAACTAAAAAGGCCTACAGGATAAATACTCTACTTGATTTGTCATAAACTATTGTTTATTTAGTATAGTGTTTTTTAATCTATTTTTTTACCAAGAAAGGTATGGGTGATTAAGTGATTAAGAAGAAGGAACTTGGGTGTTATCCTTAGTGGTGATGAACTTGTATTTTGAAAAACAATGCCTAAAGCCTAAAAGATTGTAATTATTTCAAGGTATATATAGAAGGAGGTGGATGGCCATATAAGTTAAAACTAAATAAAAAAATGTTAGAATAATCAACCTAAAGTTAACCATATTTGACATTAATTAATCATTTTTGTCTTATTCCTAGATTCCTCTCTATGCTAGTTGACTTCCACATGCACTTAGAAGTAAATACTTGATAAAATGGGTCATGGAGTGATTTGGAATCATCCTGGAAACATATTTAGCATGTTTGATTTTATTCCTAGTTCCTAAAAGCGTAGTTCTACTTTTTTTGAAAACTGCCTTGCTTTACAACAGTTTTAAGGAAAAAAGGAAAAGCTAGTCTAGGAGTAACTGCCTTGTTTTTTTCCTACATCACACTCTTTCATTTTCTCCAAAAAAATCATGGATCTGATCTCTTCCCATCACTTATTATCCGTCCTATATTATTTATCCAATTCGTGAGCATCTTCATATATTTGGAAAGTATTTCTTGCACCTATGGGGGATTTGACTAGTTTTAGTAAGTCTATTTTTTCACCAATTCAAATAGAGACCTTGTGCTTTCAAATATCTGATGTAATTATATATTTGTGCAGCCTATTACTTCATATGGTTTTATTATGTACACTTATTCAATATAGGATTAATTTATGCTCCAATTTCAGTCTCCTTTTGTGTGAATTTTGCATGTTTGATTAGCAATTTTGTGAGTGTAATTGATCTATCACTTGGGTTCAATTTCCACATGGTATCAGATCATTTATAGATCAATTTCTCTCCTTCCAAATTGTTATTTCAGGTTCAAAATCACTGAATGGGACCACATTCTGCTGACTGGAGGGCATAAGAGTTGAGATATGGACCAATCTCAAAGGATCATCTTGACTCCATTCAATTTATTTAAATGGAAATCTGAGATGTAGATATTGTTGAGAGTGAAAGGTATCTATAGGGTTACCATGGATACTGAGGCAGAGACCAATGCAGTTGCAAAGAAAATTTAATGGTACAACATGAGGGATGAGCCCTATGTTCTCTTGTGTCTGAGAATTTCAAGAGACATCCTCTTTTATCTTGATCCATTGAAATCACCTAATGAGTTTTGGGAGAAGCTTGAAGATATTTTTGGAAATACAGATGAGATGATAGGACATCAAATCGAGAATGAATTGATCTCCTTGAGTCCCAATAGCTTCGAATCATTGCAACTCTACTTTTCCAAGTTTAAGGCCCTTATTTTGCAGCTAAAACAATGTGGGATTGAAAAGAAGGAAGAGAAACTAGTTTTGACCATTCTCTCTAAGCTTGGTCATGACTATTCAGTGTTTGTTTCGACCTTCCATGCCACCAAATTGACAGCTCGAACCTGGAAGATGCCTAAGCTTGCTGAGTTCATAGAATCCCTCACACAAGAACAAGATAAATTGGTAATTATGGGAACCATCAAACCTTCCAAAGAACAAGATTTGGTTGCTAGAGATTCAAAGGTAGATTCAAAAATCAAGAAAAAAGCTAAAATGCCACCTGAGAAAAAGAGAGACAAGTCAAAGTCTCAAGAGGAGCCCTCAGGATCCAAGAAGAACTTCTGGAAGAAGAAGAACAAAGGAGAAATGAGAAAGTGCACATACTGTAGTAAGGGCTATCATCCTGATAGATCTTGTATGAAAAAACAAATTGACATGTTGACCCAACGCCTAGAGAAGAACACCATCTTCCTTCCCGATTACTCAAAGAAGAGGGAAGGAGGATCAAATTTAGAAGACAAGGAGAGAGTACATGCTTTGGTTGCTGGCACCTTAAGCTCACCTAGCTTCATCATTGATTCTGTAGCTTCCACACATATGGTTTTGACAAGGGAGATATTTTCCTCTCTTGACATGTCGAAAGGTCCACCAATTGTTTTAGGAGATAACTCTCTGACTGACAGTATGGGGAAGGGTAAGATTGATCTTGACCATGGTAATTTCAATAATATGTTGTATGTTACAGGTCTTGCCTCTAATCTCTTGTCAGTGTATCAGATGACTCACACTAGGTCTCCAAATAAATTTATCTTCTCCCATAATGAATTTTAAATCATCGATATTTTGAATGGTAAAGTCATAGCAAAAGGTGTTGTTGATCACACTTCGAAGGTATACAACTTTTCTAATTTTCTACCGTACTCAAACCCATCTGCTCTTCTTACTCATGCTAATGAAGCAAGCAAGCTTTGGCATGAAATATTTGGCCATATTAACTACACGTATCTTTCTGATTGTAGTGACAAAGATATGGTCATTTGGTTACCAACGATCAAGTTTTCTAAGGGAGTATGTCAAGTTTATATCCTAGGAAAACACCCATAGCACAAGTATGAGAGAGCTAATCATGAGAGAACCTCTGCACCTCTTGAGTTAATCCACAATGACATTGCTGGTCCATTCCCTCATATGTCCATGACTCAAGCCAAATATGCACTCACCTTCATAGATGATTTTTCCAGGTATTGTTGGGTTTACTTTTTAAAGCATAAGTCTAAAGTTTTTGACCTTTTCAAAGTCTTTAGAGCCTTGGTTGAGAACCAGTCTGGGAGGAAACTCAAGATCCTTAGATTTGAAAATGGTGGAGAGTATGTCAATTTTGAGTTCATCTAGTATTGCAAAGATCTAGGTATCCATATGCAACATTCTATTCCTTACACACCACCACAAAATGGTGTTGCTGAGAGAAAGAACAGATCACTGAAGGAGATGGAAACTAGTGTGATGGAGGCTTAGAATTTTCCACCAAAGTTTTGGGCCAAGGATTTTAAATGTGCATCTTATATCCAGATCAAGGTGCCACATAAGCATCTTTATGGTATTACTCCTTTCAAATCTTGGAGTGGGCACAAGCCATATGTGACCCATTTTAGGATTTTTGGCTCAAAGGCTTGGGTTAGAATTCCAACTAAAAAGAGGAAGGATTTGCAACCCCAAAGCCAAGAGTGTCTATTTGTTGGGTATTCTGAAGATTCAAAAGGGTAAAATCTGTTCAACTTGAGCACTAACAAATATTTCATTGAAAGGACTGTTCAGTTCAAAGAAGATCCTTTAGCAACAGTTGAAGTTGGAGAGTCCTCTTCACCACCACAACCATTGATTGTAAGTGAAGAGACTAATGAGTTTACTGATTCTGATATGTTTGATAATGAAGATTTAGTTTCATATCCTAACAGTCCTACAATACCAAAATTTCCAGCAAGGTCCATTCATGTAGCTAGGGAACTAGCTGGAAATCCTAGTGACACTAGGAGGACTAGATCTCAATTTGAGAGTGCCCTTTGTGTGAAAGATCCACTATTTTCTGAGAAGTGTTATTTAATGGTTGATTTTGATCATTAGACATATGAAGATGAATCACATTATCCAATATGAAAAAAAACCATGAAAGAAGAATTCAACTCGCTCTAGAAGAACAACACATGGGAGCTGGTTGATCTCCCCTTAGGGAGAAAGGTAGTGAAGTGTAAGTGCGTCTTTAAAACTAAGTTGCTGCTGATGGTTCACTTTTGAAATATAAATAAATATTTGTAGCCAAGGGATACTCACAAATACATGGTATTGATTACAATGAGACCTTTGCACCAGTGGCAAATATGCACTCCATAGGGCTAGCTCTAGCCATTGCAGCTTCAAAGCAATGGGAGGTACATCACATGGATGTGAAGTGTTATTTTATAAATGGAGATATTAATGAAGAGATTTACATGTAGTGACATGAAGGGATTTTTTCTGATCCATATTTAGTGTGCAGGTTAAAGAAATCATTTTATGGGCTCAAGCAACCCCCCAGGGCTTGATTATATGCTAAGATTGATGGATTTCTGCTGTCACTGAATTTTGCTTGATGAAAGTCTGATACTAATGTCTATTTGAAGTTGATTCATGGTTATTTAATGATTATTGTTTTATATGTGGATGACCTGCTAATCACAGGAAGTTCAAACAAATAAATTTCCTCCTTGAAAGATGCAATGAACCATGCATTTTTCATGATAGATTTGGGATTGTTGAGCCAATTCTTGGCTCTTGAAATTGCTCAATCCAAACATGGAATCAAAATTAATCAGTCCAAGTATGCTTCATATCTGCTCAACAAGTTCAGTATGAAATATTGCAAGCCAAGCAAGGCTCCATTCCTTTTAGGAGTTCAACTTGAGGAAACGGGTTCTTCTCCTTTGGTAAATAATACATTGTATAGGAAGTTGATTAGGTGTTTGATTTATATTACACATACTCGACCTGACTTATCTTATGCAGTTAGTGTGGCTTCAAGATACATGGATCAGCCTCATGATATCCATTGGAGAGAATCCAAGAGGATCCTGAACTTTGTTCAAGGAACAAGGACTCATGGGATTTTATATAAAGCAAAATATGACTTTGAGCTAGTTGGATTTACTGACAGTGATTGGGAAAGTGACACCACAGATCAAAAGTCTCCCTCAGGATATGTGTTCATGCTTTCATAAGGACCAATCAGCTAGCCAACTAAGAAGCAGAGTGTCATAGCACTCTCATCTACAGAGGTAGAGTATAGAAAAGTTGTGAATGCAACTACTCAATGTTTGTGGTTGCAAGGTATACTTGGAGAATGTGGTTTCAAATCAGAGTTTTCAATAGTCATCTATTGTGACAATCAAAGAACCATTTGAATCTCCACTGATCTAGTTCAAAGACAAAGAACCAAGAACATTGAGATCCATATGCACTATATCAGGGAGCTTGTGCATGATGGTACCATTTCTTTACTCTACTGCATATCTTCAGAACAAATAGCAGATATCTTCACCAAAGTATTCTATGAGAAGAACTTCAGTAATATCAAATCACTGTTGGGGATTTTTGATCATGTGATGAAGTGTGATTGATAACAAGATTTCCAAAATATTGTTTCTTGTCCATGTTTAAGGGAGGATTTCCCACTAGGTTTTTGCCTCTTTCCTTGGTTGTATGGACATGCAGTATGTAAAGGGTGACTAATCCTTCTTGATAGGACCTATAGTTTTCCAGGATTAAGGGGGCATGTTAGAATAATTCACCCATAGTTACCCATATTTGACATTAATTAATCATTCCTGTCTTATTCCTAGATTCCTAGATTCCTCTCTATGCTAGTTGACTTCCACATGCACCAAGAAGTCAACACTTGCTAAAATGGGTCATGGAGTGCTTTGGAATAATTCTGGAAACATATTTATCATGTACTATTTTATTCATGGTTCCTAAAAGAACGATTCTTTTTTTCCTTAAAGATGCCTTGCTTTACAACAATTTTAAGGAAAAAAAGAAAAGCTAGTCTAGGAGTAACTGCCTTGTTTATTTCCCGCATCATCCTCCTTCGTTTTATCCAAAAAAAATCATGGATCTGATCTCTTTCCATCAATTATTAGCTGACCTATCTTATTTATCCAATTTGTGAGCATCTTTATAGATTTGGAAAGTCTTTCTTGTACCTATGGGGGATTTGACTAGTTTTAGTAAGCCTGCTTTTTGACCAATTCAAATAGAAAGATTGTGCTTTCTAATATATGATGTAATTATATATTTGAGAAACCTATTACTTCATATGGTTGGATTTTTTATACTTATTCAATACATGATTAATTTATGCTCCAATTTTAGTCTCCTTTTTTGTGAATTTTGCATGTTTGATTAGCAATTTTGTGAGTGTAATTGATCTATCACTTGGGTTGAATTTCCACAAAAAAATACTTATAAGAATTGAAATATGTTTTCATTAGTAACATTTCTGAATAAGAATGGGAAAAAAAATATTGAAAAAATACTAAATTTGGTAAACTTGAGAAGTCCATTTCAATCATGATTTGAACAAAGAAAGAGTTAAATAATCAATCATTGCATAATGGAATGAAAATACCACATAGAAATCTTGTGCATATCTATATAGATAATATTATATGTTAAAACTAAATATAAATACAAACATAAGTAAAAGTATCTCTACATATATGTTGAAAGAAAGCACTATTGTGACATGCATTCAAGAAAGCATTTATGTGCTCATTGACAGAGATATTCATGAGCCTTCCATGTTGATGTTGAGCATAACCTATGGAACATTAGATCCTTGGACATTGTATCCCTAGGTGTATCCTACAATTACATCCTAGCATTAGTGTTGAGCGAGGAACTTTAGAATTGCACTAAGTTTCTAACTCCCTGTTTATAGCATTGAGTATGGGCTTTGGTAAGCCCTAGGAGTTATTAAAAAGAATTAATGATTCTTGAGTGAAAATGACTCGAGAAAAATATTGATCTCATCTGACTTATTTATAAGTGATTAAATGAAATTTTAAATTTCCATATTCTCATTAAGTACTGCAGAACTACCATGTTATACGAGGGAATACGAGATGTAAGGATGTTTAGAGTTGCCTAGCCTAGTAGACCTAACCATCTACCTGATGAACTTAATGAAGAAATAATCATAAGTGCAGGGATCACAATATGTGATACCCTAAGACAAATGTTAACAAATAATATATTATTATATATTTTATACAAAGTATGTATAAAGAGTACACATAGTAATAATATTAATAATGTAAGAAAGAAGGCAAAGTTCCTAAGTTAAAAGTACCTAAATTAAATAAAAAGGGTTGAATCAAGAAATCAAATGATTCTTAATTTAAATTCCCCTTTGACTAAAAATTATGTCTATATTCGATCTTTTTGGAGTCATTATTCTGCCTAATTATTCTCAAGAGAGTTCTTGGAGAACATTTTTCCTAAGAGGAAAAAGGAGAACTGATCTAGACTTGATATACCAGTTAGGGAAGCCTTACCTTAGGAGATATAAGCTACTTGCATGATGGAAACCAGCTCAGGGGGGTCCATATTGAAACCAGGAACGGTCCTGGGTGATGGTTGGGTGGAACGTGGTAGTTCCCAAGTGATTCAGTCATCTATACAGAGGTTAGATCTACCTATGAATTGTTAATGCTGGGTAATTGAGTGTGCAGGTTTCAACCATAAGAAGAGCTTCAATTTTCAGGTATGAGGTTCTTGATTTCCTATTTCATTATCTAGATTAAGTGCTGGATAGATTATGCAAGTTTTTATATTATATTTCTAAACCTATGTACCTTTTTTTCCCTGTCAAAATTCTTTTAGGGTTTACATTTTTCATTATAAACTCTAGGTTGTAATTTAATTCCTATTTAAAGATTTATCAAGGGTTTTGTACTTTTAGTTTTACTTTTGCATTGACTTTTACAGCTTAAACCTTGTTTTCCTAGACTCTAGGAATTATTTCTAATAAGTACGTAGCTGTTCATTTACCTAGCTACTCTGATGACATATTTCATATTGTTAGCAGAGCCATGTTTAGGAGTAGAGGAACAGTTTAGATCTAAGCTTCAAATAAAACCTAAATATAAATTACCATTAACTAAATATAATAAATAGAACGTGACAAATATTATATATATATATATATATATATATATATATATATATTATCAGGTATAATGTAATTCTAAATTAGCAACACTNAAATTACTAAAGCTAAGATAAAAACCAACAAAGACCTCACAGGGTCTGCATCATTATATACCTACTAAGAACTTGGATAAACATTAAGCATTTGATATTAATCAAATATTATCATAAATCAAATCAAAATTCCAAATTATACAAATTATACTCATAAATAACTCATTCCATAAACAACAAACCAAGCCATCTAAACATTATAAATTCCATTGTAAGAATCACATACCTTAAATACAATGCCCAATATCAGAAAAACCAACATAATATCATCTACAGTGACATTAAAAAAAAACAAATGTAATATCATTACAATATTAATTTAAAAACCATATAATTGCATAGAGGTCACAGGATTGACTCTTGTGGGCATTTAGGCCTAAATCGTGAACCATTTAAACATAAACCCTCATTGCAGTAAACGACCTAGGATCGAATCCTGTAGGGTCTATTATTATTTTACAAAGACACACTATATGAATTATAAGCAGACTGTAAACAAAACCTGGAATCTTTACATAGTGGTCGAAAGACCCAAATAAAAATATATATGTTGAAATATATGGCCCTCAACCTTTATCACATCTAACTCATTATAATAATTCAACATTTCCAATTATTGCAACGCTGTCAACATTTACCAACAACGACAATGGCTAGTCACAGGGTTACACAACAGACAACCCCCATATCTCATTACAAAAGAAATCATAAATAGTAAACAAGATATCACAACTACAAGGGTGGGAAACACCAAAGCCATATGACATGGCCCAAATCCATAACATTGTCACACAAGTAATCCCTACAACCAATGCAAATGATGAATGTGAAATCCACACAGTCCACAAAACAACAAACCATTGAAATCGATGTAGTATGTTTATAAACATAGTATTTATAAAACCATTAACGAGTTTACATAGTCGTTATCTTCGACCATTGCAACATTGCAAGCAATGGTGCTGCCCATTGCCAACAACATAACCAAAACATTATGTACAAATTAAACAGATCCTGTCGATAGCTACCCAATCTCGTTTCGCTAAACAAAGCACCCACAAATTATGTCCCTATACTTTTCAATATCAAGACCAAAGGCTAATGAATCCCCAACAAATAAAACCACAATGCCTTTAGCTTTACAAACAAAGAGCTCTTTTAAGTTACAGTCAAACCCCCAACCCAAAATGCATCCATTGAAAACCAGACTCAAGAAAATACAACCTACGGCGAGTGACAACTTAGGTTTAACCACGAATCCAAGAGGGGGAAAGTAAACACTTGCACAATAGGCTTACCTGGAGGGATATGGATTTTCCCATGGCCTTGCCGAAAAGAAATGACCCAAGCTCGTTTTTCCACCTTTGCAAACCTGCAAACACAGCAGAGTCACAATGTGAGAAGCATGAATGGTATCCTTTTCCAAATCAACCAAGATGCTATTGAAACGGGACACCCACATACCTTTCTGTTAAACCATCATGGTCGCCTTTCTTCACGCCGAGCAGGAGCAGAGAGCAAGCATCAAATAAGTGAAATGCCAAACTAATGATTGGGCCAAGCACTAAGTTTTCCTGCCGCATCTCCCAAGGTGCATTGATACTACCACCTTGGTCACCATTAATGCACACCAGACCCATAATCGTATAGTCCTTGGACTATATTACAAACTTACCACCCATTTCACCATAAAGACTTAAACCATTGCGAATTACATAAACCCATACATGCATCGATTAACTTAGGATTCAAGCCCTAAGTCCATGGCATATGAAATATTCCATGGAAATTTTTAAGCTACGATTTTTAAAATTTTATTATTATCCAACTATTTAAAAATCACATAGTAAGAAGATTATAGGGCATAATCAAGCTGTAAGCATTTACACGATGATAAATAAGTGTCACATAAATAACAAGTCTGTGTCACAAAAGTAATAGGTGCGGTAGTGACCTCGTCACTAGCATAAAGTCCGTAAATAATAATAATAACAACCACCGAATGCCACTAGGATAGAGCTACAAATGCGAGCACTGGTGACCAAACAATCGACACTTTTTGTTAATGATTTACAAACAAGTTTTCGTCGCCAAGTGCACCTGCACGGAAATGGAACAAGAATGCATTAGTTTGACAAAACTAAGTAATCCTGTTGTGTCAAGTAGAAACTATTACCTCTCATGTTTACAAGGGAAACTAATCCCGCCACTCCACCCCTTTATCCATTAACAAAGTCAAGTTAGAATCATGTATATGTCAGTAGGCACATGCTATAAACAATGAAGGACATAAACAAATACCTAACTTATACATCAATGGTTAACCATAGTACAAATGGTAATCACCATCAAGACAACATAAGTAACATATTAATAACTGCATCGAGAAATATGGAAAAAGGACATAAGAACAACTTATGACAAAACAACATTACAATTAGAGTATGACACATTCCACAAAGTTCAATTAATGTTCAACACATGTAGTTTTGACTAGCCTAATAAAAAAATTATTTTCAATTTTTGGGGACATTACAAGTGGTATTAGAGCCCGGTTTTAACACTAAGAGACCTAATGGGCGTACCATACATTCATTGAAAGAAAAATAAAGTATGTTTTAATTTTTTTTTAACCAACATAATTTTTTCTTGTTATTAAAAATTTGCAATTTTAGGAATTTTTACAGAATAGTTCAAATCATGAACACTGAAGAAGATAACAGTCGACAAGGGAAATTGAATACCCCACCTAGGAAGTAGAATTGGTGGTGGAATTGAATTATGATATTATGAAAACCATACAAAGTCTTCAAGCAGACTTGAAACATAGCAAGAAAGATGGGGTAAGAGAAATATGCTGGAGTAAATTCTGTAGGATCTTTCAAGAAAAGTATATGTCAGAAAGATTCTTCGATAGAAAGGTGAAATAGTTTCACGAGTTGCGCATAGGATCCATGACTATGGATGATTTTATTAACATATTTCTAGATTTGTTATATTATGTACCATACATCAAGGATGAAAAGGCAAATATCCAACAGTTTTTAGGATGTATTCCTCCCAACTTTTGGGAAAGGATTGAGTTTGACATGCCTAAAACCTTGGACACCACATTGCACAAAGCTAGGCTCTGATATGAGCATGGGAAACCAAGGAAATAGAACATGAACAGAAACAGAGACAAGTCTAAGAGCTTCTCTGACAACCACAAACTGATTTTTAACCCACCCCCGTACAGGAAACAGAACAACAACTTTCCAGTGAACAAGAACTTGAACAAATAATGTACAAATTCATATGTACTAGTTCCAAATGTTAACAAGATAGTAGCAGTTGGGGGAGAAAATTATACCCCGCTACAGATCAAATGTTGGAAATGCAGCGGGCCTCATTATGCCCAAGATTGTAAGAACAAGACCAATGGGGTCTTGCACAACTTGCAAAAAGAACCAACAATAGAGGACATAGCTAGAACACCGCGGATTTATGTAGCCTTGGATGGCCGACAGGTAGACCATTAGGCTACCATGGTTGATAAAGAAGGTGAGATATTGAACACTTCTATTTCAATATTGATTGAACCCAGTGCTTTTTGGAGCTATGTATCACCTTAAATTGTTGATGTATGTAAAATAGGCAAAGAAAAACATGGTAAAACTTGGCCGGTACAATTAGCTACAGGTACGAAACGGAAAGTTTTAGAAATAATTAAATATTGTGAGGTAAACCCGAATGGTTATCCTACGAAAGTAAACTTGAACATCCTACCTTTAGGATCATATGATATATTTATTGACATGGACTGGTTGGAACAACACCATGTCATGATTGATTTATTACACAAGTCAATCTTGTGTACATATAGCCAAGGGAATCAAGTGAATATTTAAGGCGTACCAAAGAAAGTTTCGGTAAGGTAGATTTCTGCCTTACAAGCAAAGAAGTGCATTAGAAAAGGCTGCAATTTGTTTGCATGAAATATCGGAGACATAGAGGCTAAGAGAGAATGACACATAGAGTAATTTCCCATTCTTGTAGAATTCAAGGACGTATTCCATCGATTACCTCTGAAACGAGACTTAGAATTTTCCATATAACTGGCACTAGGATCAGTTCTAGCTTCAAAAGAACCTTACCACATGAGTGCACTAGTGTTGGTACAACTCAAACTACAGTTGTAGGAGTTGATAGAAAAAGGATATATCTGACCAAGTGTGTCTCCTTCAGGAGCACCGATACTTTTCATAAAGAACAAAGATGATACAATATGGATGTGCATCGATTACCATCATCTTAACAAAATGAATATCAAGAACTGATACCCACTCCCTAGGATCGATGACTTGTTCGATCAAGTAGGAGGATCCAAGATATTTTCAAAGATTGACCTGCTATCTGGGTACCATCATGTACGGATTCACGACGAGGATATTCACAAAACCGCCTTTTGTACAAAGCACGGGCACTATGAGTTGTAGTAATGCCATTCAGGTTGACCAATGCACCTGCGAACTTTATGTGTATGATGAATAGTATATTCAGTAAATATCTGGTTAAATTTATTTTGGAATTTATGGATGACATCCTCATTTACTCTAAGAGTAAAGAGGAACATGAGGAACATCTTCGCATAGTACTACAAGTGTTACGAGACCACCAACTATACGCCAATTTTAGTAAATGTGATTTTTACAAACCACAGATATAGTACTTGGGTCACATTATCTCCTAGACAGGGATAGTTGTGGACCCGGAAAAGATAGAGCCATAAAATAATGGCCTACCCCTACTAATGTCACTGACATTAGGTCCTTTTTGGGATTAGCCAGATATTATCGAAAGTTCATTAAGAATTTCTCAAGAATAGCATGTCCCATGACCACTTTGTAGAAGAAGGAAAATAATTTCTTATGGACAACCAAGTGTGAGGAAAATTTTCAAAAGCTTAATCATATTTTGATGACCACACCAATACTACGAATTGTAGATCTTGATGGGGATTTTGTTGTTTGCACGGATGCAAGCAAGGAAGGGCTCAGAGGATTTTTCTTGTAGAACGATTATGTGATCTGCTATGAATAGTGAAAGTTAAAATAACATGAGTAGAATTACCCCACAGATGATCTTGAGTTAGCTACCATCATTCACACATTGAAGGTGTAGAGGCACTACCTCATGGGAAGGAAATTCCTTCTAAATATAGACAATATGAGTCTGAAGTATTTATTTGAGCAACTAGATATGAATGCTTGGAAATATAGATGGTTGGATTTACTTAGTGTGTACCATTTCGAGCTAAAGCATATTAAGGGCAAAGAGAACAATATTGTTGTTGCTTTGAGTAGAGGAACTCATATGATATATGAGGTGACTTTAAGTCAAACCAATTTAGATTTGCATGAGAGGATTAGAATGCACAATAGAGTTAACCCTTTCTATGTAGAAATCCTCAAGAAATTCCAAGAGGATAGGTTGTTTCAAGAACAAAAAGAGTACAAGGTAGATGAAACAGGACTACTATGGTCCAAGGAGATATTGTACATTCCAGAAGGAGGGGACATTTAGTTTGACACCCTCATGGAATTTTATCGGACACCTTACTCGAGGAATCTAGGATATCAAAAGATGATATCCGCAATTAAGAGACACTTTTTCTGGCCTAAGATAAAGGCCGACATTGCATTGTTTATCATGAAATGTCAGGAATGTCAACTAGACAAAGTTGAGCATCAACATCCTTCTGGATTGCTGCAGCCACTACCCATTTCAGAATGGAAGTGGGAGGTCATTAGTATGGATTTTATCACTAATTTACCGAAAAGTAAGAAACAAATGATTATATCTTTGTAGTAGTTGACAAATTGTCAAAAGCGGCACACTTCATTATAGTGAAGTCGAATTAGAAGGAAGTAAACATTGTTGGTATCTTCTTAAAGGAGATATTTAGATTGCACAGGATAACCAAGGCAATCATCTCAAATCGAGATACAAATTTTAATGTAAACTTTTGGAGATATTTACTCTCTGGATTAGAGACGCAGTTGAAATTTAGTACTGCTTATCACCCTCAGATAGACGGGCAGACAAAAAGGGTAAACCAGATTATTGAGGACATGCTTAGGATGTATGTCATGAACAACCCCACCAAGTGGGAAGACTACCTTTATCTCGCAGAGTTTGCGTATAACAACGATTACCATACTTCTGCTAAGATGAGTCCCTTTGAGGTACTCTACGGACGGAAGTGTAGAACACCAGGTACTTGGGATAGGCCAGTGGATCAACTCATGTTAGGGCCTGATTTATTAAAGGTTTTGGAACAGTTGGTTACCAAGGTCCAGGTGAACCTTAAAGAAGAACAAGACCGCTAGAAAAGCTACACGGATAAGAAAAGAAAAGACAAATATTATCAAATAGGAGGCCAACCTCAAATGATCAAGCTTCCAACAGTATAGAGAACCTTAACAAGACCAATGAAGGACAATGATACCACATGTCTTTAATCCATAGAGTTATAATTGAGTAAAAACCAAGGGCACGCACACACACATAGTTACTCTTCCTTTTATATTAAGTGTTTTTCGAAGCTCTATACATAATCTACTCTTTTCTATATTAAATTAATATACATAATGGAAAACATACACGCACACATACTAAGTAAACTTATTTTTTACCATGGGGAATCGGTAAATTCATCAGAATAACCTAGGTTAGGCCAAGATTAAAATCCATTGGATGCCACTATAACCCCAAGCCCCAACATCCTCCAAGCCAAATATTCCAATAACTTGTGACACAACAAGGGGGAGAAAACAACATCCACCAAGCCATATATTCCAATAACTTGTGACTCATAAAGGTTTGAGGAGTCCCCAAGGGAGCCTCTATATAAGGGATCACCTACTCATTGCGCTTTATTATGGAGGACCAATGTATCCTTGTAGGTTTGAACGTTAGTGGGGAGAATTACAAGCCACTCTATTCCACCAATAGGCCCCCAAATTATGGGAAAAAAAGTGTAGAACCACATTTCTCCATGGTCATAAGTTATGTCAAGGAGGCCAATGCCTTTCTCTCTATCATACATGGGGAGTCAGATCTTCTATCCTTACCTTTACATGCATAATATCACAAAATTATCACGCATTCTTCCTTACATTAAGACTTAAGAACCCTACTTGGAGACATCCTCCTTCAAAGACACTTGCTCACAGACCCTCACTCATACATTTTCCTCATGGTTGATAGTCATAGTTATTCCTATGTTGAACTTACACAAAACCTGGGCTATACTTGGAAATATGGATCTCCCAAATATTGGAGAAGGGAACGCTTGATCCTTGAACGGTTTTGGGTCGGGAAAATTGTTTACCTCACATTCGTATTGTTTTACACTTGTGTTGAACAATTTATCCTCACAAACCCACCACCATAGAAATTATCACCCATGTCTTCAGACTTATGTGGACCTCAAACGATGCAGACACTCATCTTCACTGTCCTAGACACTTAACTTCATCGAATTACTCTTCCATGAGACTTGTTTACATGTAGACTATATTGATTCATTTACATGGGGACCACCACCTAATTCACTTCGTGCATAGTTCTTTTTACCTAGTGTAGACACTCGTCGAATTACCCTCACACATCTGATGCTCCTACCCTCCTACATTGTCATAGACTTGTCCCAACACCATATTGTTCACTACCTTGTAATCTCAATTTGTTGACTGAGAGAGAGAGAGAGAGAGAGAGTTGGTTGTAAGTGAGCCTTGAGGTCTAAAACCTACCCCATAAGTTCTACTATTTGTACATGCTTGAGAATCCATGAATGAAAAATATAGGTAGATCCTAGTGTGATGCAACCGATTGGAATATTTCTATGCATACATTGAAAGAACTTGGAAATATGGATTTCCCGAGGGACTCAGATTGGTGAAGGGGATTCCTAAGCATGGGGAGTGTTGTGTGAGGAAGATATTGTGGAGCCAATGGTGTGCTATTTGTCTGAGGCTACTGTAGATCTCTATGTTATAATTTGGCTTGACATAGAGAGTGGAATGGGTTGTGGGACGATATATAGAAACTTGTATGTTTTTTATTTTCCATGGTCGACTCATAGGCTGACTTGGGGGTGGAAGAAATAGTATATGATGGACATAGTAGCTATCGTTGGGTGGAAAATTGCACTTACTCATCCACTTGCATTGATGTTTATTTTGGATAAGTATCTCCTTATATTTGAGTTGATATGTTTCTAACTAATTTGTAATGAGCTATGATTATGCATGTGGTGTATTATACTAGTAAATGCATGTATTTATGTGTGTGGAACGAGATTTATTCCACGTTATTTAGTATCATTATTATGCACACTATTATTCTTGATATAAATTCATACATGGAATTTATGATTGCTTAAGAACACACATGTATTTCATATCCCCCTTTATTTTTTTCGATTGATGGATGATGATGTTACAGAGTGGTATCAAAGCTTTAGGTTGCAACACCAAAGTTGTATGCAAAAGAAACCCGTGCTCACAGAGGAAACTAGGAAACATGATAGTCAAATCCCACTATGGTGATAAGTGGTAGGATCTTAGTGGTCCTTAGAATTTGATATCAGGGGCGACATTGGTGATACTCGAGAGAAACCCTAAAATCCAAACCCCTCCATGGTGACAAGTGTTAGGATCCTAATGGTCATCATAATTTGATATCATGGGTGAGATTGGTGGTGCTTGGGGGAAACCCCAAAATATGAACCCCTCCATGGTGACAAGTGTAAAAATTCAAGTGGTTGTCAAAGTTCTATATCAGAGCTAAGATTAGTGGCACTTGGGAGGAACCCTAAGAGTTTGACCCAACAACATACCATGATCTGCATGGTGGATTTGACAGAATGTTTTGGAAAAATAAGGTACGATAGAAAGCGTTGATGGGGCATGCATCAATGCATTAAAATTTTTTAGTCTGAGTTTCCTTGAGTTGGAATGAGAGGAAAGACCGATATGAGGCTTCATTAGGACACACGTTAGTGTTTCATAGTTTTGCATTGGATTTGTCCTAATACATCACACAAGGAAACAACCAATGGGAATCCAATGATGAATCCTTGATAGGATGAATGTTGGCATTTCAAATGTTTGCATCAAATTTATTTGATGAGGTCATCAATAAAATATCTAATGGGGAAGTTTGAAAGAGGACACATGTCTATGTTTCATATTTTTTCATCGAAGTTGTGTTAAGGTGTTGTGATAGGAAGGTTTGATGGGAAACCTTGATTGAGCACATGGGTCATCTCCTTAGATTTTGGAATGGATTTGTTTTGAGTCCCAGAAGTAAGGTCCGATGGATATCCCCAATGAGGAAACACATCAACTAATCATATTTTTTACATTAGAGTTGTTTTAAGGAGTCCCAAAAAGAAGGTCTCCTTGAGATCCATACAAGTGTGTTATATCAATTATTGTGCTTGAATTACATTTTGAGCATCAATAAAAACCAACTAATAAGAGAATATGCTAGAAGATTGTGGGTTGATTACTCAACAATGCCTCAGCAAATAATAAAAACAACTAAAAATCAAGTGGGATGAACTCTAACAAAGTGGTAAAGCTAGGGATCAAAATTCACTCAAGTAAGTCATATTATCATTTAAACATCAAACAAACATCAGTGCATGGTATGCTCAAACCAATGCAACACAAAAAATATGGGAAGGAAACACACGATAGATAAATGGTCAATACAAGGGTCAATAAGGTGAGTAGAAAACATCAAAATTTAATCACATCAATGACCCAAAGCAATACATGAACAAGCATGAATCATTGAATTAAATGCAAGTTGAAGAAGAGGTCTTACATTCACAATGATTTCGATAAAAAAGAAAGCAAGCACCAATCTCAAATTACTAAGCTTCTAATAGTAGAGAGAACCTTAACAAGCAATTGTGTAAAACCCAAGGGAGCATATATATATATGATTTGCTCTTCTTTATGTCAGATATTCCAATATCTTGTGACTAAGCAAGGTTTATATGAGGGATCACCTACCTTTCAAGCTTTAATAGAGCAGGTTTTGAACATTTGTGGGAAGAATGAAAGCCACTCTATTACACCAATAAACCCCCAAATTATGGACAAAACTAAACTTTTATTTGAAGGAGTTTTGTTTGGTTGGTTTACAATCTTCCTTTTTTTTTAATGAAAAGGCTAACCTTTTTCAAAGACTTAAACATGGGTTAGTGGATGGTGACTATGGCATTTGTGGTTATAAATGGTTGAGACATGCATACAAATTGCACCAAGTACATTATTTAAACTCCAAAAATAATTTTAGCCGACCAATTAAAGCGAAATGAAAGTGAAAGCTAAGAAAACTATATCTATAAATAAAGCCAAGTTCATAATTATTACAATCACAGCGAGTCGTTGAAGTGGTTTAAACTAATTCTCATTAACTTTCCCTTGCTAACGACGTTGTTGCGGTCTTATATTAATCTGTACCGAGCGAGCCGAGATGTTGACTACTTGCACCAACAGGCTAATGGCTGATCTCAAGACAATGACAGATGATCCGCCTGAAGGTATTAGTGGAGCTCCTCGAGAAGACAATATTATGCTCTGGGACGCTGTTATCTTCGGGTATTTATGAAACGCTGTTATCTTCGGGTATTTATGCTTTTATCATTACATCATAATGTTTCAGCTTCTAAGATTTGAATTCGATTGATGTGATCTGATGTTCCAGCCTGACCTGTGCACATATTTGTTTGCAGGCCTACGGAGACTCCATGGGAAGACGGTTAGTGTTTTCAATATTTAATATTCTGATTTTTTTCTCTTGTTTTCTGGAGTTAACATGTGCTATAGTTTACCATTTCGAAAAAACAGTTGTAACATTCTAAATTTGAGCAGATACTCCATCTATATCATCATCACAATTATATATTTTGATATAGTGTAAATATTGATACAGTGTATATATATTGATTTCGTGGATATGTCATCGACATCATCAAATATATTGAAAGAGTTTTGTCCAAAAATTCGCAATTGTTTTTAGAGGATTTAATTAACTAAATATTATTTGCAAGCTTATAGATTTGCATTGTATAAAAATTTAAATGTGATTGACTTTTCACCCATCAACAAGATCATTAAAAGCTTTGGCACAATCGAAAAGAAGGTAGTACAATGTGCAAATCCACAAACTTGCACACAATGACTGAACACACTGTAAAAACATTCATACGAAAAAACTAAATATTGTTATAAAAACTAAATATTATTATATTGTGATTTTGTAGGCATATTTAGGTTGACGCTCCAGTTTAAACCAGATTACCCTAACACTCCTCCCAGTGTACAGTTTGTATCGAGGATGTTTCACCCAAATGGTAAGTGTTGTTTATATAGCCTCAAATTTCTGTATATCTATTCAGCTTTCACCATTACAGCCTTTGCAAATATGTAAATTACTATTAGATGGTTATTGGAATTTAATGCTTATTTAGTAGTGTACAAATACTGTGGTTTGATGTTTTTTCATCCTTACCAGGTATATCAGATCCTAGGTTTAAATCGATCACTTAATCAGTAATTAAGTGATCTCTGGTTTATGCTTTGTAGTTTATGGTGATGGTAGTATTTGCTTGGACATTCTGCAAAATCAGTGGACCCCGGCCTATGATGTAGCTGCAGTTCTCACTTCCATTCAGGTACTGAGCTCTTTCAGCATGTGAGGTGATCTTTTTAAATGGTATTTTCTTTATATTGATTGCTTATTAAATTGATATTCTGAAAGAAGGGAAATGTAAGTTCCATTTATGCTTTTAGCTATAAAAGTTTGTTGCTGACCAATACACATGGTATTATTTTGGGTGCAGTCATTACTGTGTGATCCAAATCCGGATTCTCCTGCTAATCAAGAAGCTGCTCACTTGTACCGTGAAGATCGCAGAGAATATAGGAAGAAGGTCCGCGAGGTTGTTGAAAAGAGCTTGTCAGATATGTAGGAGAAAATTCACAATATGTGGGAGAGAATTCACAAGCATCAAACTGTTTTTGAAATAACATGCATTGATACTTTGTAAAATAAGGATTGGTAGCTTCAGGTTTTAAGCTTCATATTAATGTTGGTTACTAGTTCTCATGTTGAAAAGCATTTTCAACACATATTTTTTTGAAATGATTGGTTACCTGATTTGTCAAGTTTTCTTAATTACTGGTTTCCATGTTGAAAATGGCCATCCAAAAAGCATTGTAAAGACATATTTTTTTTGAAATGATTGGTTAATGGATCTGTTAAGTTTTCTTGGTTACTAGTTTTCATGTTGAAAATGGCCATCCCAAAAGCATTCTCACAATTTTATTTGATTAATTATATGTAATGTTTCATGTTTTTTTGTTTATTTTTATGGTATAATAAAAGTTTTGAAAGGTCATGGATCCTATCTACATTCAAGATTTCAATTAAATGTCCACTATATTTTTGGTAGCTATTGTTTTGGATGGATTTTTAATCTCCCCATAAAACCATATGGTTACTTTCAGCCATATAACAAACATTATTGTCTTTTGTACTAAATTCATTTATCATAGTATTTTGTAGAAAATGTACCAATATGTTAAGAACACTTATGTGACTGGTTAAAATTTTGTGATCCCATATTATTTTAGATCCCCTATTCACATAGTATTTTCCAAACTTTGAGTGACCTCCATACATATTTTAGTATAAATTCTCGATAACTGTAAATTCTATAAATTCTAGATCCCTTCAACAGATCCTTGAAGGGATCTCTTGAATAGTGCCCATTTATGTTTCATACTTTTCTACTCTTGGATCCCCCCCCACACTCTATCTTTTGGTATTACCTTTGAAGAATGGCAGTTCCTCATGTCATTACTAATCACACAAATTCCTTTATTTACAATCTATTTTATGTTGGTGGTCAAAGTAGGAACAAGTTCAAATCAATCTTATGCTTGGTAGGTGAAGAGGAGTATGTACAACAACTCCACGTTCATATAATCAACCTCTAATCTTGGGAATGCCACTCACAAGTATGGTTTGTGAATTCAAGAAGGATGCTATTGTCACCTTGTGGCATGTGCACTCACTCTTGAACCTATCCTTCAAACTACTCCATTTCTTAAGTTTAAGGTTCACCTACCGTATTTCTTAGGTAACATGACTATCTCTTTAGCACCTAAATGATTTTTGAATGTGTGCCACAATATTTATTTTTATGTTTATGTTTATATTATTTGGTGTCTTGCTTTGCGGTGACCTTAAAAATAAATTATTATTATTATTATTTTTTTTTTTAACATATACTATTATCTATATTGATATGCACACAATTGCTAGATGAGCATTTCATTCTCATTATGCAATGCTCAATCTTTTAACTCTTTTTTTGCTAGAATCATGATGGAACTAAACTTCTCAAATTTACTAAATCTAGTATTCTTTCAATATAAATAATTTTTATTATTATTATTCATCAATATTACTAATGAACAATTATTTCAATTCCTATAAATATTTTTATATTTCATTTTAACTTATATGATCATCCACCTTACGATATTTATACCTTGACATAATTACATTCTTCTAGGTCTTAGCCGTTCTTTTTAAAAATACAAAGTCATCTTCACCAATGATAATACCCTAGTGCATTTTCTTCTTAATCATCCATACCTTGCTTTGTAAAAAAAACTAGAAAATGAAATACTTTACTTAAAAAATAGTAGTTTATGATAACTCAAGTGGAGCTCCTATTGGCCCCTTTAGTTACGATCCCTTCTTATATCATTAGTGATTCTTTTGATAAGGGGTATGAAATCGTTTTATATGCCCCTTTAGTTAGGATCCCTTCTTATATCATTAGTGATTCTTTTGATAAGGGATCTGAAATCGTTCTTATAAAATCAAGCTTTGGCATAGTTCCTTGTTAACATGAAATGATAAGTCTTGAAAGATATGGTCATAATATTTAGAAGTTTCTTCGTATGGACTCTAAAATATTTTGGTTTAAATGGGTGAAGAATCCATATATAAATATGTTTATGAGGATGAGATCAAACTTGAATAAAATGAATGTAAAGGTTGATTTGTATACATTGAGTGGGGGTTTTTCATTCAAGAATCATTATCTTCTGCTTCCCTTTACTCGGCATGGTTTACTACTTATAATAATCCACTAATGAAATCATGATACATACTTTTTGAAAGGATCGTTGGAAAGAAGTCCTTTGCAATTTATTCTTATAAGAAATTACTTGAAATTTTACATCATTAATTAATCTTAACGAGCAAAACATTTAATGAAAGGAACTCCAAGAAATGATAATTTTTAAGTTTCTTTCATATGAGTTCATTACAAGAAATAATTGCATCCCTCATTCCTAAGTTTAATAAAACACAATGAACATGCAATGCAATTTTTACATTACATGGTAAATTTTTAGAAATTAAACCAAAAGAGCATGTGTACATTATGCTGATGTTGAAATTTCCCAAACAAACTTGTAGGGGGTTATGATACTCAATCCTACTACTCGACTTGGTGTTTATGCCCAAAATTCACCATGTGTCCTTGAATGGATTTGGGAAACGAGTTGAACTCACCATAAACTAATGACTAGGACTCATATTGATGAACTGACAATTATGTTGGACTTTTGACATTGGATTAAACCTAAGGATATCCTTATCTCATGGGTCCATGTCTCGAAAGTTATCTTATTCTATGATTTTATGAACTAGATTTTTTCTTAGTAACATGTAATACAAATTTTTCATTACATAGTAAATTTTTGGAAACTCATCCAACAAAGTTTGTGAATATCTTGTTGATGATGACCTTGCCAACAAAAATTACAGGAGGTTACGATGGTCAATTCTTTTGCTCATATTGGTTTTTATGCCCAATGAAATATTTGTTAGATGTCCCTAAATGACTTCAGGAAGTGAGTTGCAACTCACCATAAAGTGATAACTAGGACTTGGATCAATGAACAATAAATTTAGTTGGACTCATTGAATTAGATTATGTCTAGGGAAACCCCTCTATTGTGGGTCCCTGGCTTAGAAATAATCTTCAATTAGATTATTTTTGGAACTAGCGTTTTGCTTAGTAACATGGAATGCAATTTTTGCATCACATGGTAATTTTTTGAAAAGTAAACCAAAAGAGTATGTGGAAATTGTGGTCATGTTGACCACGGCTAAAAGAAAAACTTGTAGGAGGTTACAGTAGCTAATTATGCTACTAATATTTTTTTTTATACCTCAGGAATAAGTTAAATAATTGTCCCTCAAGGTCTTCAGGAAACAATGTGAAACTAACAATAAACTGATAACCGGAAATTGGATTGATGAAATGTCAACTACATTGGAATTGTGACATTGGATTAAACCTAGGGAAGCCCTTATCCCATGGATCCATGGCTTGAAAGTTGTCTTATTTGATGCTCTTTGGAACTAGGGTTTTTCTTAGTGACATGTAGTGCAATATTTGCATTACATGGTAAATTTTTGAAAACTCAGCAACTAGAGGATGTGGATATTTTGTTCATATACACATTTCCCAAAAAACTTGTACGAGGTTACATTAGTCAATTATGTTTCTCATATTGGTTTATATTCCATAGGGAAAAAAACTCAATTTTCCCTGAACGAATTCATGAAGTGAATTACAACTCACCATAAATTGAGAACTAGGACTTAGATCAACGGAAATTCAATTCTATTGGAATCCTAACATCAAATTAAGCCTAGGGACAACCCTCTCCTCTGGGTTCATGATCTAAAATGTTTCTCATTTGAGAATATTTGGAACTAGGGTTTTGGCTAGTAACATTGAATGCAATTTTTGCATTACATTGTAAAAGTTTGGAAATTAAGTCAATAGATCATGTGGAAATTATGGTCAGGTTAACCTTAGCAAAAAATTGCAATTTTTTAATGAAATTGTAATATATGCAAGAGATATGGGTATGATGCAATTTTGTTACTCGTATTGGTTTATGTTCCCTAGGAAAAAAATTTCCAACTTCCCCTGAATGACTTCATGAACTGAGTTAACCCACCATAAATTCACTTGTACAAAATGATAAATTAATGACTAAAAAACTAATTAAAATTCAAATATAAACGACTATTTTTTAGTCTGTGACTAATAGTAGCTAATTTCCACTATCTAATAGCTTGATTAACTTAGTTGTATTTAATTTAGTCATTAATTGGTTGAATTATTATTCATTGGTGTAGTCATTGACTTAGTCATTGATGGCCACAATTAATGATCAAATATACGACTAAATAAACTACAATATGATAAATCAATGTAACATATTAATGGCTAAGATAAATACGACTAAACGATAGTTTTTTTTACAGAAACAGAAAAAGTAATTATATAATTAAAAATGATTGTGCACAACCATTCAGTACAATGCCATTGGAAAAATGAATAAAGGAAGTTGAGATAGAGTATCTACAAAATTTCCTATCCAAAATGAAAGCCTCTAAAGCCGACATGATATTTTCTACTGTGCACTATAACTGAAGTAGAGCATATGTGTATGAACTGTTGGTTCAAGATAGTACAAAAAAACATAAACTAAGAAGTGGGAATTATTTTGGTTTTCCTGAGAACCCCACAGGATGGGTGATTGAAAATTATTCCATTGGTTGATTTGCTTCTCCAAGATTATCTTGACAATGGTTGCATTGGTTCATCTGGACGAGCTTCTGAAGGTCTTCCTTGATGCAACCAACCATACCCATCATCTCTCTAAGGTCTTTGTTGTGATCATCTATGTGGGAGTCATGGAAGCTGGTTTGGTAAGAAACATGCAACATGTCAGAAACCAGTTGTTTCATGTTCGAGGCCATCTCCCTGTTGTTCGAGATACCCACTGCAATAAAATATGTGAGTTGTGAATGTTTAACTTAAGGTCATCTTGACTTGCTTAAGGTTGGAGTACGCAGAGCTTGAACCTTTGCTTTCCATTGTATTTCCCGTGATTCGAGGAGAGACGTGGTCATCGAAAGCTCTGCTGAAGGTAATAGTTGAAGGGGAGGGCGTAGCACTATCTATAGCAAGGACCACTGCACAATACAGAGGGCTGGTAGCAAATTCGACCATTAACTGTGGAGGAGGTTACAATGTGCCTTTCTTCTATCATTGAGAGAGATATGGGGGAGCTTGAGAGATCTTCTCTTTCAACAAAAGGATTCAAAAGAAAGCACGAGAGAGGTGGGGTGTTCAAACAAAGGCATGAGGGTTCTTCACCATCGACAAGAGGTTTTGACAGCAAACACGGGAGCTAGGAGGAGTGGAAATAGAGGCAGGATAAACCAACAAGTGTCCGAGTGAGGAGGATGTGAGGGAGATGTGTTCAAAAGACGAAGAGATTCAATGGAGCGTGTGGAGGAGATGATGAACGAGGAAGGAGAGGATTGAAGTAGAAAACTAAACCCACATTTTGAAATTTAGCCACAAATGAAATATTTATTGAAGGATGATTTGTACAATAAGTGGGAAGACCTTTTATAGGTCAAAACACAATGTTTCGATGAAATGGTGTGACCCTATGTTCATTTTAACTAATATTACATTTAATTATAAAAATAATTTACTTATAAATATTTAGATACATAACATTGCCGCTGTCTTTAGAACGCTTTGTCCTCAAAAAAAGGGTACAGACGGGTATTGTTGACGAAACTGTTATGTCTCCCATGACATGTCTTCATCTAGAAAATTATTCCACCTAATGAGATATTCCTTGAGTGTTTGAGAATGAAGACTTCTTTCTCTGGTTGCAATGATTGCCTCTAGTTCCCAAATGATCCTTCTTTCGTCATCTAACATAGGAAGTATTGTTTGCACTGTTTGATGTTTCCCCAACATTTTTTTGAGACATGATACATGGAATACATTTTGGATATGACTTTTATTAGGTAATTCTAATTTATACGCAACTTGACTAATCTTCTTGGTGATTTGGTATGGCCCATAGAACTTTGGGTACAACTTGTTTTTTCCTCCAATTTTAAGGGATACCTGTTTATAGGGTTGGAGTCTTACGAACTCTCAGTCTCCTACTTCAAATTCTCTTTCATATCTGCATTGATCCACTTGTTGCCTCATATGATTTGTTCCATGAATAAGTTATCCTTGAGTAATTCAATGTTTTTTTGAGATTTCTCTAGTTGGTTCCTTACTTCTGGAACATAAGTGTTGCTTAGAACTAACTCCTTCCAATTTGGAGGTTCATACCCATATAAGGCTTGGAAGGGTGTCATTTTTGCGGAGGTGTGGTAAGTTGAATTGTATCACCATTGTACCAAGTGTAACCATTGAGACCAATGGTTTTGTTTCTCTGTTACAAAACAACGTAGATATGATTCTAAGCATTTATTAATGAATTCGGTCTGACCATCTATTTGGGGTGGTAAGCTGAGATCATATTGAGTGATGTGCCTACTTGTTTGAAAAATTACCTCCAAAATTTTCCATTAAATTTTTCATCTCTGTCGTTGACAATGAGTTTTGGGAATGGCATGTAATTTGTAGACATTTTTGCAAAATACATTTGCAATTTGTTTTGACGTGTCTGTTTTTTATTGGCATGAAGTGAGCAAATTTGGTTAATCGATCAACCACTACAAGGATATTGTCGTTTCCTTCTGACGGGGGTAACCCATCGATGAAATCCATTGATATCTCTTCTGATTTTTGGTTTGGAATATGTATGGGGTGGAGTAACCCTGGGGTTAAATTTTGTTTTGTTTTGTTCCTCTGGCATTTGTTGCATTCTGCCACATATTGCTGGATATCGTTTTGCATTCCCTTTCAGAAAAAATGACCTTCTTACATTATAATAAGATTTGAAGAATCCTACATGTCTTGCAGTTGGTGAGTCATGGGATTCCTTCATTTCCTTAACCTTGAAATTAGAGTTTGAGTTTAAATAAATCCTCCCCTTATACCAAATGATATCATTTTTCCATTCAAACTTGGGGTCACGGTTGGAGTTGTTAATTACAGTGCTTGTTTCTGGATCCTTGGCGTATTCACTTCGTATTTCATCTAGCCATTCTGGAATTGTGATTGAGATGGATTAAGAGGTAATATCCTCATCTTTTTATGAAGAGTGCATCTGCGACTACATTTTCCTTCCCCTTTTTGTGTATTATTTCCATGTCAAAAGTAGCAATTTTTTCTATCCACTTCTATTGTTCTGTGTACAATGTTTTCTGTTGAAGTAGGTATTAAAGAATATTATGGTCTATGCAAATCATGAATTTTCTCCCTAGACTATTATGGTATTCCGTTTCCCTCTTCCGTCACCCTCCACCACCACCCACTGCGTCCATCCTCACAGCGTCATCATCCACAACCTGCCCAAAAAAAAAGAAAAGCAAAAATATTATAATATAAAATATATTCAAATATTTTATATTTATAATATATTATAATTATAATATTATAATTTTTTTTATTATATTAAATAATAAAACAAAGGTTTTATTATATAATAATTAATTTAATTATTATTTAAAAAAAGTTCTCACCATTCTTAGTAAACAAAAATTCCTCCTTGCACAAGAAAAATGTCGGAGATGAATGAAATTAAAGAAAGAATGGCGGAATTAGAGCTTAACCAAGTCCAAGGTTCTAAAAATATTGAGGGTTTACACTCAAGACTCAACCAAATCGAAGGAGAACTACACAAACGAAAAAATGAATTATCAGATACTATCAAAAAAGAAGTCAACGAAGCAGTATCTTGGGATATGGAAGGAGTAAAAAGGGAAATAATAGTATTGTTCGAATCTGGATTAAGCAAAATTGAGCAGCATTTAGAATTCAGAATCACCACATTAGTTGGAAAGGTGTCAAAGGAGGACCAACCATCCTCAAGTAAAATCTATCATAAGACAATACCTCCCAGAAAAGGAAATTCCACAAGAGGACTTTGATTACGATCACTCTCCAAATCATGAACATTCGCTCTCTCCTCCAAAAAGAAGTGGATATCAAATGAAACCTAAGTTATAATTGTCAAAATTCAATGGTGACAAAAAATGAAGCCTGGCGTGGATCAATAAGTCAAAAGATTTGTTTTCCATACACAATATCACAACTAACGAAGAAATGATAAAATATGCCTCGATGCAACTAGAAGATCGGGCTTACAACTGGTACATGTGGCGGAAGGTGAATTTCAATAGAAATGTGACATCGATGAATACATTGAGGAATGAGAATCCCTGGCGATACTGTGTTGAAACTCACAGACACTCAACGCCTACAAACTTATGTGTATGGACTAAAACCCTATATCAGAGATGAACTAGAGCTACTAAATGTATCAACCTTGGAAAAAGCGAGACGCAAGGAAAAAATCATCGAGGAAAATCTAAAAAAATCATGGAACAAGAACCATGATAAAGATCGAAGGTCCATCCAAAATATCAAAACTGACACCAAATACCAACCACCACATCTAAGAAGTGACAACAAACCCACTTTATAAGTCCAACGAATGAAAGAAGGAAAGTGTAAATATTGCCGAGAGAAGTGGGAAGACCTTTTATAGGTCACAACACACCGTTTTGATGAAATGGTCTGACCCTATGTTTATTTTAACTAATATTACATTTAATTATAAAAATAATTTACTCCTAATTATTTAGATACATAACACAGACAAGAATTTAAGGCTAGGGAGGATGGGAGTTAAGGCATAGAAGGAAAGGGGGTTAAGGAGGAAAAGGACATGAGGCCACATGTTGAGGAGAAGGCCATGGGTTAAGCCAAGGAGGGTCATGCTAAACAAGACGACAAGACTTGCTAAGAGGAGGGTCAGATGTAAGAGAGGGAGGTTCGATAGAATGAGGGTGGGTCAAGAACTAGTTTAGGGGATAAACTTGAGAACAAACCCTTGTTCGTTGAGTGACAAATATCCTTGGGGTGGTGAGGCCCCTTTATTGGTCAGGATATCTACATGAGCATTGTTTGGTATGAGTATATGGAAAAAGGAGGTACAAAAGGGGAGATTTAGATGATATATTCGGTCATAGTATCTCCTACAGTTGATGAATCCAGTGGAGTAACCCGAGCGCATATTTAGGATGACGTGGCGGGAGTCCCCAAAGACAAGGATATTTGAGATGGTTCCTTGATCTACAATTTCAAGGTGTTGTAGGAGCACCAACAATTCGACCTCATTTTTTTTCTTGTCTCCAAGGCCCAAAACAAAGGTATTAATTATTTGTCCTCCATGGTCAAGGATTTCCTCTCCCACACCGACCTCCCTAGGTTTTCCTCTTGAGGCACCATCAAAGAAAAGAGAATAGGAATTTGTATCTTGTCTTTTTCCTTGATTTCCTAGGCTAGGGTGTCTTAGAGATGTTTGGACTAAGGGGAGCTCTGATGGAGAAAAAGGATGCACCACCTTGATTATTTGTCTAAGAGATCCTTTGAGTAGGGATAACCGATTCCTTTTGAGACTAGATTTTTTGAGGTCATGTTGATTACCTTTGAGGAAACTTGACTCAAGGTTGTTTCCTTTCCTTCAAAGATGAATCCATTCCTATCCAACCAGAGTTGCCAGCAAATATTTTTGGGGATGGTATTCCAAAGTCTCTGCAAGATTGGTTTTTTTATGAGGGTTCCTGGGAAGAGAGAGTTCCAAGCTATTAGTAGTTGTTTTGGGTGATCTGGAGGATTGAAACATGCACATAGGACATTCATGATACATCTCCAAACTTGCGAGGAGACAGTGCACTGAAGGAAGATATGTGAGTCCGTTTCTAATTGAGATCAACTACATAGAGCACATGTGTAAGTACCTTTGATTCCTCTTATGCTACGATTTTCCGTCGTAAGGAGATTGTTATGCATTAAGAGCCAAAAGAAGTAATAAATTTTGGGAATGTATTTCGAGTTCTAGACCTTTTTCCAGAGGCTTGGATAAGATTGGATTGTATTGGTATCCAATAGCCTATAACCTTCTTTGACTGTGTAGACTCCAACCAATGATATCCTTAACTTTTTTGTTGATGGGGGATTTCCCATGCAGGAGAAAAAGGAATAGATTGAGAGTATGATTGAGATGGTGAGGGGGATGAAGGGTTTTCCAACTTCACCAAGTACTGGACTAATCCCAGCTAGAAATGTCAAAGAGTGTGAAGAGGCCATTGTCACTAAACCATTTGGATAAGTCTTCGAGAGAGGGGATGGAGGATAAAGGGGGGTGCTCGAGGATTTTGTTAGACTAGAGCCTGATCCTTTTCCCATTTCTCGGGATCCAATAGAACTCATTTTTTATCAGGTTGACCGAGTTTTTTCATAGCATCCATATGAATGTTCCTTGACTGTCCCAGTTGTTATTCAGAATATTGGATCTTGTCTTCTTGATATTTCTTCCTTATGACCTCGTTCCACCAATCATCGCTCTTAGTTTCCATCCTCCCAATGGGTTTGGCCCCTAAGGATTTGTTCATTTATTATGGATCTCTTATTCCTAGCCCTCCTTTGGGTTTGGAATCTTTGACTGTAGTCCAATTTAACAAGTGAATTTTTTTATTTTGGACTTTTCTGCCCTGCTAAAGGAATTTCCTGATCACCAAGCTAATGTTGTTCTTGACCATCTTAGGAGTGAGAATCATTGAGCTAGAGTAGATTGGGTAGGAGGAGAGGAATGAATGGATCGGGGTGGATTTTTTTGCTAAATTTAGCCATCTAGATCCCCAGAATTAAATTTTTTTCTTGATTTTTTGGATGATAGGTCTCCACATCAAAGAAGAGATGGAATTTTTGGTTATGGGAATTCCCAGATAATTCAAATGGGTCCAATCATGGTTCAATTTGATCCTTAGAATCAGGGATATATATCGAAGAGTTTTGGCATTGCAGTTCCATCCATAAAGCCAACATTTGTGTAGATTAGCCTTGCTGCGTGAGGTGCGAAGGAAAAGGTCAAGGGTGAGTTGGAAGTTTTTGGAAATCTGGGTGGAGACACTTCCCAGGAGGATAGTATCGTCGGTGAAGAGAGCATGGTTGATGGGTTGGACTCCACCAGAGTAGGAAAGGCCTGGGATGGTTTTGTCCAAGAGGAGTCTATGAAGTCTTTTGATCAGGGAGTCAGCCATGAGGATGTAGAGGAAGGGTGAAAGAGGCCAGAATTTCCTGATTCCTTGTTTTTCTTTGAAGAAATCAAAGGGTCTTCCATTGATTAGGGGGGAAATCTAGGGGGAGCTAATGGAAGATTGGATATTTTTGATAAAGAAAGGTGAGAAACCATACTTTCCCATGATAAAAAAAATAAAATTGTGCCTTAAATGATTGAAAGCGTCCAAGTTTTATATCCATACCCGATTCACTCTATTTTAAACTGGAGTGTATGGCCTATTGTATGAGGAGAATGTTGTCACTAATATACCGAACAACAATGAAAGCACCTTTTTTGGGAGAGACGATATTAGGGATGATATAGTTCGGCATTAGGGAGAGAATTTTGGTGAAAATTTTGTAAGAGGAATTACAAAGGGATATGGGGCGAAAGCATTTGATGGAGGTGGGGTTTGAATCTTTGGGGATGAGGGAAAGGAAGGTGGAGTTGGTGGCCTTGCACATTTTTCCTTTGGAATGATTCTAGGAGATGAGTTGGATCAAGTCTTTTTTTATTATATGCCAGCACATTCTGTAGAAATGGATTGAGAATATGTTTGGCCCTCGGTATTTATATAGATGTAGAGTCCATATGACCTTATTTGTTTCAGCTTCAGAGATGGGGGATTCTAGCGCTTCGGAGGGTAGGGATGTCTGTGATCATATTCACCATATCATCCTCAGTAGTTTCCTCTTCTTCACTGTAAAGATAATAAAAAAATTCCTTACCTCATCCATGATATCGGCTTGGTTTGTGATTGTGGTCCCATCTTCCTTTTTTAGTTCTTTTAAAGTGTTCCTCCTCTGCCACTCCTTGTGTTGGTTTTGGAAAACCTTGGAATTTTGATCCCCCCCTTGAGCCAGAGGTTTCAGGAATGTAGCCTCGAGCCTTCTTCCTCTTACCCAACTGTGACCTGTATTTTCCATTCGAGCTCTAATTCTTGATCTAGAAGATCATTGTTATTTCTTCCTGTTCCAATTTTCTTTGCAGGGTTTCTGGCTCATTAACAAGCTCAAACTTCCTTTTATTTTTCTCTTAGTAGTTTTTTGTGAACCAATGTTTAAGAGTGATATTGAATTGGTTGAGATTTTTCTCCCAAATATAGCTGGGAATCCAATTACGAAAGTGCTCCAAGCATTTTTAATGATATCTAGCACTCCCTCTATCTCTATCCATAGAGGGTTAAAGCGGAAAGGGAACAGGCCAAGATTCCCAATGTTCAAGAGAAAGAAGCAAAGAGGTTTTTGATTTGAGGCTGCAAAGCTCAACATCTTGGACTTGGGAATTACTAGCTTTTTGAGGAAGAAGGTACTTACCAGGATCTGATCAAGCCTAGCATCTATGTGCCCCTGGTCAAGTGTTTTGTTTCTCCAAGTGTATTATCTATTTTTTGGCTTGATGTCAATCAAGCCTTAGAGAGAAATTAGGTCTTTCAACCTTTCCCCATGGGGATCCTAGACTTTGGATCTACCTCGTATTTCCTCCACCAATATTGTGACATTGA
The DNA here is from genome assembly GCA_001517045.1 of Pseudotsuga menziesii. Taxonomy (NCBI): domain Eukaryota; kingdom Viridiplantae; phylum Streptophyta; class Pinopsida; order Pinales; family Pinaceae; genus Pseudotsuga; species Pseudotsuga menziesii. Next base: position 670,974 of record LPNX010742656.1, read on the forward strand.
AGTCACCAGCTACGATGCATGTGAGATGTTTCTTTACAGAACTCTGATCCTCCAAGGAATTCTAGAAAGCATCTTTTCTTTCATGAGTTGTTGGTCCATAGATGTTCTCAACTCAGAGAGGCTCATTAATTTATTTGTCTTCAAGCTCAAAAACGAGTTAGTTTCTATTTTCAATAGCATAGTGCAGTGAGTATATTTCCTTGTCCCACTAGGTGAGCATGCCCCTTGAGGCTCCAATGGCACTGGCTACTTTCCGTTCACCTTTGGTCCAAATTTTTTCCATTTTTAAAAGACTGTCTTCTGCAGTCTTTTTTGTCTCCTGGATAATGAGGATGGATTTAGCTTCCATTGGTTTAAATATTTTAATAGGTTCTATATTTTGCTGACCTCCTAATCCTCAACAATTCCAGGAGACAAGATTCATGATTTCTTTGGGAGATGAGGTGCCCTGTCTCTTCTTTCTTCATTGAAACTGATTAGATACTTATTGGATGAAGTGCTTCTGAATAAGAAGTCTATACTAGACTGCTTCCCTGTTTCTTTTTCCCTGGCTTCTTATTGTTCCCTAATGACCTTATTTGATTTTATTCCCTTTCTGACATGAGGTTCTTGGTCTTCATGAGTGTTCTCCGATATTTGCTCTGTTTGTTCTTTCTCCCCGGATCTGGTGACGGATTCTCCAGAGTTAATTGAGGAATCTTCCCTTGCTTTTGGGTGGGTTTCAGAAAGAATAGGTTGAGCCATAATATCATCCTGATTGGTTTGGGGTGGGTGTTCTTTTAGATCTAAATATTCATTAATTAGGGTTTAACTTTCCTTCTGCTGCCCAGGTTTCCTCTTCTTCGTTGTTTTCACTTGTAAGAGATTGGAATTTATTTCTGGCGGTATTCTTGGCCAAGGTGGGATGTGCTTGCTGTGATGCGGTCCTAGTGCATTTCCTTCAGTTGAATTCATTCCATCCTTCTTTAGGAGTCTCATCTGTGCTAGGTCTTGCTAGCATTTTTGGGAAGAATTTTGTGAATTTCTCATATTCATGGTAGGCTTTGCATTTGAAGGGGATTTTATCATAGTCCATAGTCTGTAGGTGATTTCGGCCATGGTTTGAGAGGTTGATGGCCTCTGGGAGACGTTTATCCAAGTCCACTTCAATACAAATCCTAGAGTAGGAGAACATGGGGATTTTGGGTTCGGATTTATCGATATATTTTCCTAAGGTATTTTTGATAGAGAGGAAGTCCACATTGTTCCAACAGTATAGAGGGAGGTGGGAGAGTTTAACCCAATATGGAACCGTCGTAGAGATGTCTTTCTCAGGGTCAAAAGAGACGTCCCATTTTCTGAGGTACATACCCCTAAGCCCCATGAAATATGACCCATTCCTAAAGATGAGGTCTTAGTATTCCTTCTTCTCAAAGATGAATACAAATTATCCCTTTCCACATAATATTTGTTGAACTTCTCCTTGGATGAGGGGTCTCTAAGTTTTACTGAGCCAGGTTTTGATGGAACTAGGGGAGGGACAAAGGCTCGTGAACATTCCTATGAGACCTTTTTCAGAAAGGGTGACGGATTTTCACTTAGAGGATGAATAGGATATATTTACATTTGGGATCACAGGGCACTTAACAAAATGTGAGGAGGGTATGGAACCATCAAAGTGGGGGATGTGAGAAACCATGATGCACTAAAAATGAGCATCGAAACTTGATACATTAGGATCTGGATCAAGAGGATCCATTGGAGGCAGCTGAGAAACCACCAACAGCAGCGACGAGGATGGAGCGAAACCCTTTTAGTAATTACACATTTAAGATAAAATATCAATTTTGAACAAAATTCAACATGGTCATCATAGTTTTTGACAGGTTCAATCTTGTATGCTGACTAAACGCTAGTTGCACTATAAGATACTGGAAATTAGCTACTAATAGTTGTGTATATGTTAATTTTAGTCATTTTCTTAGTCACAAATTTATTGGGTTCACGATATTTGAAAAACCTTCAATGAACCTCCGGTAGTAACCTGTAATTCCCATGAAAGATCGAACCTCAGTTACATCCTTAGGGACCATCCAATATTCGGTCTCCTTTATCTTTTAGGGATCTACTAAAATCCCTTCCTTGGTCACCACATGACCTAAGTACTGAATCTTATCCTTGAAGAAATCACATTTACTAAACTTTGCAAAGAGTTGATGATCTCGTAACTCATGCAAAACAATTTTTAAATGTTCTTTATGTTCTTCTTCAGTTTTTGAATAGATTAAAATGTCATCGATAAACATGACCACAAACTTATCTAGATACTTATGCATAACATTGTTCATTAAACACATGAAAATAGCTGGGGCATTAGTAATCCCGAATGGCATAATGAAAAACTCGTAATGACCATATCGAGTTCTAAAAGCAGTCTTAAATATGTCTTCATATTTAATCCTAACTTGATGATATCCAGACCTTAAATCTATTTTCGAAAACATCGTGGCTCCATGTAGTTGATCAAACAGATCATCTATGCAGAGCAACGGGTATCGATTTTTAATGGTCATCTTGTTCAACTGACAATAATCTATGCAAAGTCGCATGGTTCCATCCTTTTTCTTAATGAAGATGACAGGTGCCCCCCAAGGAGACACACTAGGTCAAATATACTTTTTATCAATAAGTTCTTTTAGTTGAGACTTTAAATCATTAAGTTTGAGTATGTTCATTCGATAAGGGGCATTTGAGCTAGGTACTACACCAGGTACCATTTCAATGGTAAAATCTAGTTCCCTTTTCGGAGGTAGTCCCGGAATTTCTTCCGGAAATACATCAACATATTCTCTTAAGACTGGTATGTCTTCCAATTTTAATTTATCTGTCTTAATTAGACTCTCGTCATCAGTTATTGTTACTGCATAAGCTTTACAACCCTTCCTAACATCTCTCTTAAGCTGTAGAGCAGAAATCTGCCTTATGGTGGTTTTTCTAGATATTCCTTTTACACTTATTGGTTTTCCATCACTGTTTAAACATGTGAAGGTTTTATCATAAAAATTTAAAATTACCCTATGTTGTTCTAACCAATCCATACCGATCAGTAAATCATAAGAACCAAGAGGCAATACATTAAGCTTTATAACAGTTTCAAAATGATCCATAACTACTGCACATTATTTTACAAAACAAGTTACCTTCCTTTTACCACCAGTGGCTAACTGAACCAACCAAGAATTTTCAAATTTTTCAACAAGTAACTTACATTTTTCGACCATTTTAGGTGCAATATAACTGAGACTAGCTCCTTGATCAATTAAAATAGTTACAGGGGTTTGACTTATCATACCTTCTACTTCCACCATGGAAGTTTGATATTTTGCTTGTCGATTCTCCAAGGTTGCGTTGATTCTCGGCATAGTCCTTGCTAATTCTCCAATAGTCATCTCCTCCTGTATGGTATGAATATTACTGACAATCTTTTTTCGATTAGGACAGACTGAAGCATAGTGTGGGCCATTACACTCCCAGTACTTTATAGGTTCTTTGCACTCAAACTTCTTGGTATAATTACCATGGCTATTATCAATTTCTTTACCCTTATAATTATTTTGATTGCTGGGTGAATTATTCTTATTTCCTCGAAAATTCTTGTTAGGAAAATTTCTGGCCTTGTTGCTCTTAGAATTTCTGTTGGGCACAAAATATTTCTTCTTTTGATCATACTCGTTGTTATTTTTCTTGGCCTTCTAGTTGGACATACTTTCCTTCTTTCGATTCTGTTCAAAACAAAAGTTAGCTTTCCTCATAGCTTCTTCCAAGGTCTTTGGATTGTCATATTCAATCCTATCCTTAATATGATAAGGTAGATAGCTGAGGAATCGTTGTACCTTTGGTTTCTCATCTACAAGGTATGGCACATACCTAAGTAGACTTAAAAAATTGCTATTTAGATATTTCATTGTCATTGATCCTAATTTAAGCTCATAAAATTCTTCTGCTCTCTCTTCATAGTATTGCTCAGACATAAATTTCTTTTTAAAATACATTTTAAAGGTACTCCAATTTACATTCTTCTCATTTATTCCCTTAACTCTCTTCAAGTCCTGCCACCAAATGTCAGCCTTTCCTGAGAGATTGTAGATAGCCATTCTAACCTTTAATTGGTTAGAATAGTTATATATCTAGAAATACTTCTTCATCCCAGATAATCAAGATTCTGCTTCCTCCCCTTTCTCAGTCTTTCCATTGAATGTTGGTGGTTTTATCTTTTTGAATTCCCTAGAAATTTCCTCATAAGGTTTGTATTTCCTCTTTTTAGTTTAATGGTTATCATTACTACTATCACTAGTAGAATGGTAGTTTCGTTGTTCACCAAACACCTATGAAGGTTGGGTTCATTGCAGCCATGAGGGCTCGTAGTTGCTCACCTCCAGCTCCACTGTCTGTGCATTTTTATTTTGAAGAACCGCTATTTAGGGTGAGATTTGTAAGCCATAGCTCGTGAATTAGTTTATTCTATAACCAATATTGTTGCGCACAAAAATTGTATTCATCGTTGATAATTTCAGTGTTGAAATTTGTGGTTTAGCCACTGCCTTGGCTTGCTCTTACTCTAGTTGTTGATGAGGTTGATATCTCAAACTCCACTACCTCCTTCTGAGTTGAATACGAGGGTTACTATGCTCATGGTATCGGTCTACCTTCTTTGTGACCTCGACCTTTGTTTTCAGCATTACAGGTAACCCATCGATGTTGAGAAATTGAAAGTTAAAATAATTTACAGTTTTGATTCTACGCTCCAGTTTTTAATTAAATTTAGGTTTTCCAAAAATTGCAGGTGATAGTTCGCATAAAATTTGGAAGTAGACACTTCTCATTTGTACTGGCGTTCAGTCTACCGGTAAGCCCCGATTATAGAATGGCCCTCCCTACTTGTTTAGACTTAGGGGAATTGTTTACAGTTGGAAGAAGTTCGGCATGGTACTTCCCAATCTTGGGTTACTGTTCTTTGGTTTATGAGTTTTTTTTCATTTGAAAACCCTTGCTTATAGCAGGTTGACTCCGGCTCATTGCCGTGACTTGTAATGCTCTCTTCTTGTGATAAAAAAAAGAATTTTACAATGTTGTAATTGTTATTATAAAGTCTGTTACTTTTTGTTTATTAAACCCCATATCACAATATGGGTGCACCAGCTGAAGATGGTTTTTGTACTCTGTTTAAGTTTTAAGCCCTTCGGCCTGCCAAGCAATACATAGGGTTTTTAAAGCAAAAGGGGTTTTCCTTCGTGCTTGGACTCAGTTTTTATCTAAATTCTATTATCGTAACTCTGTGCACTTAGGGTTTTTACCGTATTCGATTGTGTAATATTATTTTACTATTTATTATTTGATTTAGATTATTGATAAAGATTTTAGGACTGTCATTCAGTCATGGTATAAGTTGTTTTCCTCCTTGGCTCATGAATTACGAGCTAAGGTTTCCTGAATGAACCCTTGTTTAAAATAATTATTTTAATTTATTTAAGTAGGTTTTGTTACTTGTAAACAAATATTGTTTAAGTTAATATGATTATCTATATATAAATAAATTTCTTAATTTTACCTCTGTATATATGTATTTGTTATGAAGACTGTAACCAGTCTACAATAGTTCATTTTCTTTAATGATAATGTTCCAAATAATAGAATTATAGCTTACTATTTTTCTTTTATTAAAACAAAGAATTTAATAAAGGGTTTTGACACTGTAGTTACTCTTGCAGGTATAAACCTGTTAGTAAATATAGAACAGTTCTTATATAGATAAATATTTCATTTATGAACTTGTTATTATCGCATTCTTATTGTTTAATTTACTGAAGTAGACTTAGTTGAAAAATACTCAGAATTCAGCTTATGTAACTTAGTTTAGTTTTCTCTTTATATTTTAAATACTTTAGTAATATACCACTTGCTTATTCATAAATGTTAGACTTAGTTTCATTAATATTATTAGCAAATAATCTATATGAATAGTAGTTATATCTTTAATGAACTGAATGTAAACAAAGTAGTTTAACTACATTTCTTTTACTGCATAAGCAATTGGTTACTAATTAAACATAAAGAAAATATGTATGAGACATAACACTATTTACCCTCCTGCACATTTAAAATAATGATATAATATATTGTGTATAAACATAACATATTAACTACTAGTGTATTCTCTTAACATAATAATTCTTCTACATGTAATGGAATACTGCTATTTCATTACAGTGTATTTACATAAACAGAAAACATAGATAACCAAGTTATTGGTCTTTTTGATAATAACCTACATACTGGAATAAATTACTTTTCTATGAAGAAATGCCTAACACATCTAATCATTTCAGTCTCTTTTCATTTCTTTAATATACTTTTAAATACTCTGTCTGTGCTGGAGTACAGTCTAGTCCTTCCAGACGTGGAAAAACAAAGATTAGAATTATTTTTCATCTATTTCAGATTCATTCTTTCAATAAACTAAAATATTACTAACTCTAATAGTTCACAACTAAACATATAACATTCATTAATCAGTTAGATTCACATTTTACTATCTAACACAGTAACACAATAGAATGTAGAACCTGATTAAGATGGACAACAACAGTGTTAGGAGGCCGTTCCTACCTACCAAACTCCTGGAGAGCGCTCAAACAACGCTTCCTCAGGACCCCTGAGCCTGTTCCTGGTCTTCTTGGCTGAAAACTGGTGGACTACGCAAACACCAGACTACTCTAATGACTCAGTAAACACTCTGCACTCAGCAGTAAGATCCTTCAGCTGAAAATCTGCACTAGATCACTTAGCAGTTAACCCATCAAACTCTTTTCACAAATTCCCTTGCCATTGAATTTATTTGAAGTACATTCACCTGAATGATCACTTCTCTAGAATGAGCAGTCTCAACTCTCCTAAATGGGTATTTTTATAAAGATTTCCTAGGTCTTTTGGGTCAGTTGTCATTAATTGGGCCACCTGCTCTGATCCAACTTTCTTGGGGGATCATGACCCCAAATGTAGGGAAGTTTCCACCTGCAACAATTGGAAGTGGTTTTAGGATGCTGCCACATGTCTGTTTTCTCTCCACCCAGTCTCCTCCACTAATTTGACCAATAACACTCTTTTAACAGCTCTCCTAAGCTGTTGTCTCCACCTTTATTTATTTATAATTAAAATATTTAGAATTACATTTAATATCCTTGACTTTGCTGAGTCATAAATTACAACTTAGCATAAAATTTAACATATTGTCTTTGAATAAAATCAAATAAGATAATATTATTTTTTTGCAAAATTGGGGCATGCGACATCGTTCAACACTCTTGTATAACCAAACCAATAAAATTATATTGCCTAGACAAGGGGCACTACTAGACAAAGAGTCAAGTACTATTCAATACTCTGAACAACATGAACTTCAAGAACATCAATATTTGGGACAAGAACATAAAAATCATCTAGTTTGATGACTTTTCCTAATACTTCTTTGAGAACTGAATGAAACTCCTTTCCTTCTCCTTCAAATAGAGACATCCATCTATTCCATCTTCATACGAAAATGAGATGTTACTTGTGACATTGATGACATTAATGAAATTGACATTTTCATCTTTGAGACTACGTGCCACTCCATGGATAAAAAAAAGTGAATGAATTTGTCCAATGCCGGTAAATATAGCATCGTCATATGGATCCACTTATGTTAACGTTTTCTCTTCTTGAAGTACTTCATGCTATGCTGGAATTATTGAGTACTGTAAAAAACAAAATGATATACCAATTAAACCATATTCTATGATATGAGGCTTCTAGATATATACATAAACTGCTACTGATTTAGTACCTACCTTTTGCATGTTCATATCCATATTTTGGGTCTTTCAATATTGTTGCATCACCCAGAATTATGATTTTTTCCTATGATTGGCAGACATTTCCATTAAAAAAAAGAGGCTTTGTTAGTGAAGTGAAATGGATAAAAATCATCCGTAGATTAAAATTTCAAGTGAATAAATGGTTGGAAGGGAATGATAATTATCTTACCTCATTTGAATCAATAGGAAATCCTTTATTTAATTTGAATGCAACAACAATAGGTTCGATGGAGGAGGCTATGATCGACATATTTTATGACAACCAATTTATAAAATGATTAAATGCATTGCTATAATCCTCATGAGGGTTTTCAATAATATATGGGCCTCTTGTTTGGATTCTATCAACTTCAACAGATGGCAAGGGACTCTCTTTTTTAGAATTTTCTAAGTATTCCATATCTTGATCTATTTCACTCAAATTGGTTTCTCTATTAGTGTAGACACTCATCAAATTACCCTCACACATTTGATGCTTCTACCCTCCTACGTTGTCATAGACTTGTCCCAACACCATATTGTTCACTACCTTGTAATCTTGATTTGAGAGAGAGAGAGAGAGAGAGTTGGTTGTAAGTGAGCCTTGAGGCATAATACCTACCCCATAAGTCCTATTATTCGTACATAATTAAGAAGCTATGAATTAAAGCTATAGGTAGATCCTAGTGTGATCCAATCGATTGGAATATTTCTATGCATACATTGAAAGCACTTGACAAGATGGATTTCTTGAGGGACTTAGATTGGTGAAGGGGATTCCTAAGCATGGAAAGTGTTGTGTGGGGAAATTATTGTGGATCCAATGGTGTGCTAGCTGTTTAAGGATACTGTAGATCTCTATGTTAGATTTTGGCTTGACATAGAGAGTGGAATGGGTTGTGGGACGACATATAGAAACTTGTAGGCTTTTTCTTTGCCATGGTTGACTAATATCCTAGCTTGGGGGTGGAAAAAGTAGTATATGATGGACATAGTACCTATCGTTGGGTGGAAAATTGCACTTACACATATAGTTGCATGGATGCTTATTTTGGATAAGGGTGAGTGCAAGCTAATGAGGGCCACTTTTGGCACATTAGATACAATAGAAAACTGAAAAATAAGGCATCCCTCAACTTAATTGTATTTTTTGAGATGCTTACACAAAATATCTAGCTTTGAGTAAATAAGATTAAATGTAGGAAATTGAATCATGTTTCCAAATATATAAGTTTTATGTATTGAAATTTTTTATAACTATGTCAAGTTTCATTTTTTCTAACAACCACTTTTTATTTTTTAGGCAAATGATAAGGTATATGTTTTTGTGGGTGTAGCCTTTGAAGTCCTAAATGATGCTTTTAGGATACAAAAATTTGCAGGCATGTGGAGAAAATATAGCACTAGTACAACACTATTTTTCAAAAATAAAATTAGTTAATTTTAATTTTAATTTATAATTATCTAAGTGATCATTCCTTGAAAATGGTACGTCTTTTGTGGGTGCGGTATTTGAAGGTATTAATGAAATAACCATTAAATGGGTTTTTTTAATAGAATGTATAGGTTAGTGTCTTCTAGTGCACCATATAATTTCTTTTTAAAAATATTAAGAATTCAAAAAGTTATGGAAAAAACACTAACAACATTTTTTTTGAGTTAAGGAGTTAGGACACAATAGAAATTGAAAAAAAAAAGGAAAATATAATATTTTTTAATAAAATTACATATTTAGAATCTGCAGAAAAAATGCTATTTATGTTTAAGATTTCAACAAAAATGATTGTGTGTAGCATACTGTAATGAGTGCGTAAACAATGAATTCTTCAGAAAATGGAAGAAATTCCCAATTAGCTATGGTTTATCATATACCATAGCACATGTTTGGTATTGCCGAAGAAAACTCCAAACCATACACATAATGCTATTGGTGACATGTGAGCAAGTGAATTGGCATGTTTACATTCAAATTACATCTCTCACCCTTGTAGAATTGAAAAACATGTGCCCGTTATAGAACTACAAAACGTGCGCACGTTATGTAGTTCTATAACGCTTATGCATTTTGTAGAGATAAAAATATAGCACTATATGTAATATATCAAATGTATGGATAATAGTTTAGAGGGGGTGTGGAAGGTTCAAGGGCCTAGAAGGATGTTGGAAGTTCAGGTGGGGATGGTTAATAGTTGAGAGGGGGTGGGGAAGGGTCAAGGGCCTAGGAATATGTTGGAAGTTCAAGTGGGGATGGTTAATAGTTGAGAGTGGGTGGGGAAGGTTCAAGGTCATAAGAGGATGTTGTAAATCAAGAAGAGAAAGATGAATGGAACATGAACATTATGGGTTACAAGGGCGAAGGGGAGTGGGGATTAAGAGAATTATTAGGAGGATAAAAGGTGTTGAAGATGTATAGGGTTAGAAGCAGTACACGAGACTTGAGTGATGAAGGGGGATAAGGTGGAGGGGAGTAAGTGGGTGATGGTTTGATGAGAGAGAGGATTGGTGAATGGAAAGGTGGATATGGAATGTTAGAGGAGGAATAGGATGTGTTGGAGGAGAGAGGAAAAGGAGGGGGTAATTGAAGATATGGGAAAGAGATGCGATAAAATAGAGCATAGGGGTCATAATGAGGTAGGGGGTTGAGGAGAAGGGATAAGTTGAAAACAGAGAGAGAGAGAGAGAGAGAGAGAGAGAGAGAGAGAGAGAATGATGTGGATAGAGTGTTAGAGAGAATAAGATAGAGAGGGAGGAGAGGGGGTGAGGGAGGGATGGTGATAGAGTGAACAAAAGAGATATTGAGGGAGCAATAGAAGGTGTGTGTGTGTGTGTGTGAGGAGTGACGGGGGGATAGAAACACAGAGAGAAAGGGCCAGGTTCACACATTTAGAGAGAGAGAGAGAGATGGTGTCAAAGACAGAGGGTGGAGGGTTGAGATGTGGAGAGAAACATGGAGAGGGAGGGTGAAAAGAGATAGGGAAGGATGGATACAAGTTGAGAGAAAGAGAGAGAGGGATAATGGCACAAAGGGCTGGTAATTAAGGGAGAAGGGAGGGAGATATTGATAGAGGGAGGTAAATATCGAAGGTGGAGAGAGAGGGAGAGGTAGAGGGAGTTTGTGAGAGAAGGGGACACACACACACACACACACACACACAAAGATCACGTGGGAGAGAGGGGGATGGGTGAGCGACAAAGGAAGAGGGGGAGGGGTGAGAAATAGAGATCAAGTGATGGAGGGAAGGATAGTGAGGAAGTTATAGGGAATGTGGAGAGAGATTATGAGATATGGGAAGTGAGGGAGGGACACACACACACACACACACACACACACAGATTGTGTGGGAGAGAGGGAGGAAGGGGTGAGAG
>LPNX010742656.1:685193-700809 GCA_001517045.1 Pseudotsuga menziesii
CTACCTTTCAAGCTTTAATAGAGCAGGTTTTGAACCTTTGTGGGGAGAATGAAAGCTACTCTATTACACCAATGGACCCCCAAATTATGGACAAAACTAAACTTTTATTTGAAGGAGTTTTGTTTGGTTGGTTTACGATCTTCTTCTTTTTTTTTCAATGAAAAGGCTAACCTTGCTCAAAGACTTAAACATGGGTTAGTGGATGGTGACTGGGGCATTTGTGGTTATAAATGGTTGAGACATGCATACAAATTGCACCAAGTACATTATTTAATCTCCAAAAATAATTTTAGCCGACCAATTAAAGCAAAATGAAAGTTAAATCTAAGAAAACTATATTTATAAATAAAACCAAGTTCATAATTATTACAATCACAGCGAGTCGTTGAAGTGGTTTAAACTAATTCTCACTAACTTTCCCTTGCTAACGACGCTGTTGCGGTCTTATATTAATCTGTACCGAGCGAGCCGATATGTCGACTACTTGCACCAAGAGGCTAATGGCTGATCTCAAGACAATGACAGATGATCCACCTGAAGGTATTAGTGGAGCTCCTCGAGAAGACAATATTATGCTCTATATGTCGACTACTTGCACCAACAGGCTAATGGCTGATCTCAAGACAATGACAGATGATCCACCTGAAGGTATTAGTGGAGCTCCTCGAGAAGACAATATTATGCTCTGGGACGCTGTTATCTTCGGGTATTTATATTTAATAATGTTTCGCTCTTATAACGTTTTAGCTTCTAAGATTTGAATTGGATTGATGTGATATCATGTTCCATCCTGACTTGTGCACATATTTGTTTGCAGGCCTACGGAGACTCCATGGGAAGACGGTTAGTGTTTTCAATATTTAATATTCTGATTTTTTTCTCTTGTTTTCTGGAGTTAACATGTGCTATAGTTTACCATTTCGAAAAAACAGTTGTAACATTCTAAATTTGAGCAGATACTCCATCTATATCATCATCATGATTATATAGATTGATATAGTGTAAATATTGATACAGTGTATATATATATTGATATATTGATTTCGTGGATATGTCATCGACATCATCAAATATATTGAAAGAGTTTAGTAGAAAATTTTTCAAGAATTAATTAACTAAATATTGTTTGTAAGTTTATGGATTTGCACTGTATAAAAATTTAAATGTGATTGACTTTTCACCTATCAACAAGATCATTAGAAGCTTTGGCACAATCGAAAAGAAGGTAGTACACAGTGCAAATCCACAAGCTTGCACACAATAACTGAAGACACTTTAAAAACATTCATATGCAAAAACTAAATATTGTTATAAAAACTAAATATTAGAAGCTTTGGCACAATCGAAAAGAAGGTAGTACACAGTGCAAATCCACAAGCTTGCACACAATAACTGAAGACACTTTAAAAACATTCATATGCAAAAACTAAATATTGTTATAAAAACTAAATATTATTATATTGTAATTTTGTAGGCATATTTAGGTTGACGCTCCAGTTTGAACCAAATTACCCTAACACTCCTCCGAACGTACAGTTTGTATCGAGGATGTTTCACCCAAATGGTAAGTGTTGTTTATATAGCCTCAAATTTCTGTATATCTATTCAGCTTTCACTATTACAGCCTTTGCAAATATGTAAATTACTATTAGATGGTTATTGGATTTTAATGCTTATTTAACAGTCTACAAATACTGTGGTTTGTTGTTTTTTCATCCTTACCAGGTATATCAGATCCTAGGTTTAAATCGATCACTTAATCTTTGGTTTATGCTTTGTAGTTTATGGTGATGGTAGTATTTGCTTGGACATTCTACAAAATCAGTGGACCCCGGCCTATGATGTAGCTGCAGTTCTCACTTCCATTCAGGTACTGAGCTCTTTCAGCATGTGAGGTGATCTTTTTAAATGGTATTTTCTTTATATTGATTGCTTATTAAATTGATATTCTGAAAGAAGGGAAATGTAAGTTCCATTTATGCTTTTAGCTATAAAAGTTTCTTGCTGACCAATACACATGGTATTATTTTGGGTGCAGTCATTACTGTGTGATCCAAATCCGGATTCTCCTGCTAATCAAGAAGCTGCTCACTTGTACCGTGAAGATCGCAGAGAATATAGGAAGAAGGTCCGCGAGGTTGTTGAAAAGAGCTTGTCAGATATGTAGGAGAAAATTCACAATATGTCGGAGAGAATTCACAAGCATCAAACTGTTTTTGAAATAATATGCATTGATACTTTGTAAAATAAGGATTGGTAGCTTCAGGTTTTAAGCTTCATATTAATGTTGGTTACTAGTTCTCATGTTGAAAAGCATTTTCAACACATATTTTTTTGAAATGATTGGTTACCTGTCAAGTTTTCTTAATTACTAGTTTCCATGTTGAAAATGGCCATCCAAAAAGCATTCTAAAGACATATTTTCTTTGAAATGATTGGTTAATCGATCTGTTAAGTTTTCTTGGTTACTAGTTTTCGTGTTGAAAATGGCCATCCCAAAAGCATTCTCAACACATTTTCTTTGAAATGATTGGTTACCTGATGTGTCAAGTTTTCTTAAGTACTAGTTCTCATGCTGAAAATGGCCATCCAAAAAGCATTCTCAATACATATTTTCTTCGAAATGATTGGTTACCTTCTGTCAAGTTTTCTTTGTTGGTAGTTCTCATGTTGAAAATGGTCATCCAAAAAGCATTCTCAACACATATTTTCTTTAAAATGATTGGTTACCTGACTTGTCAGCTATTCTTGGTTACGTGTTCTCATGTTGAAAATGACCATCCAAAAAGCATTCTCTTAATCTAATAAGTTTCATTCTAATATAGGAAAAAAAATGGGATATAGTTTTAAGAAAATTCAATAGGAAAATTGGGATGAGATGTTGCTTAATTTCATGGAATTAAATTAACANCTCTTAATCTATTAAGTTTCATTCTAATATAGGAAAAAAAATGGGATATAGTTTTAAGAAAATTCAATAGGAAAATTGGGATGAGATGTTGCTTAATTTCATGGAATTAAATTAACATTCAAGAATTTGGGATAATTAAGAAAATAGATGATAATTAAGGTAGTTGCTAAAATTAAGGTAACTAAAACTTTGGGTAATTTTGATAATTGGATTGATCGAAGAAAATATAGTAGCTCTTTCCATTAGAATTTAGTTATATAACTTGTGAAAACAAAACTTTATTCTATATTGTTTTTAATTACATAATTGTTGAATATTGTTATTGGAGATTATTTGCAAATATGTATTTTCTTCATTTTTTTTTATGAATATGTAATTTTACAACTTTTATCTTTATTGAAGTTTACTATAAACTTTTTTAATTAGATTGAAAACATTAATTTATTATAATTAGCATGTAAAATAAGATTTTGTAAATTAAAAAACCATCTAAGCTAATTACAAATTTAGATGTCAATTATTTTTATTAATCACAATTTTATTTGATTAATTATATGCAATGTTTCATGTGTTTTTGTTTATTTTTATAGTATAATAAATTTTTTGAAAGGTCATGAATCCTATCTACATTCAATTTTTCAATTAAATGTTCACTATATTTTTGGTAGCTATTGTTTTGGATGGATTTTTAATCTCCCTGTAAAACCATATCGTTACTTTCAGCCATATAACAAACATTATTGTCTTTTGTACTAAATTCATTTATCATAGTATTTTGTGGAAAATGTACCAATATGTTAAGAACACTTATGTGACTAGTTAAATTTGTGTGATCCCATATTATTTTAGATCCCCTATTCACATAGTATTTTCCAAACTTTGAGTGACTTTCATACATATTTTAGTAGAAATTCTTGATAACTTGTGTAAATTCTATAAATTCTAGATCCCTTCAACAAATCCTTGAAGGGATCTCTTGAATAGTGCCCATTTATGTTTCATACTTTTCTACTCTTGGATTCCCCCACACACTCTATCTTTTGGTATTACTTTTGAAGAATGGCAGTTCCTCATGTCATTACTAATCACACAAATTCCTTTATTTACAATATATTTTATGTTGGTGGTCAAAGTAGGAATTTGAGACCAATTTTACACCAACCCTCCATTGACCTCTCCCTCAACGATAAGAACCATGACCTCATCTTCCATTTCAAGTCAATCTTATGCTTCATTGGTGAATAGGAGTATGTACAACAACTTCACGTTCATATAATCGACCTCTAATCTTGGGAACGCCACTCACAAGTATGGTTTGTGAATTCAAGAAGAATGCTAATGTCACTTTGTGGAATGTGCACACTCTTGAACCTCTCCTTGAAACTACTCCATTTCTTAAGTTTAAGGTTCACCTACCATATTTCTTAGGTAACATGACTATCTCTTTAGCACCTAAATGATTTTTGAATGTGTGCCACAATATTTATTTTTATGTTTATGTTTGTATTATTTGGTGTCTTGCTTTGTGGTGACCTTAAAATAGATTATTATTTATTATTTATTTTTAACATATACTATTATCTATATTGATATGCACACAATTGCTATATGGGCATTTCATTTTGGAGTTCACTTTCGAACCGACGATATGCACCGATCGGACGACCGGTCGCGCGTGACCGGTCACGTCCGACGCGGCCGGTCGTCCGATCGGTGCATATCGTCGGGCAAATAGGTTATACCTTTCATTTTCATTATGCAATGCTCAATCTTTTAACTCTTTCCTTCGAACTAAACTTCTCGAGTTTACTAAATCTAGTATTCTTTCAATATAAATATTTATTATTATTATTATTCATCAATATTACTAATGAACAATTATTTCAATTCCTATAAATATTTTTATATTTCATTTTAACTTATATAGTCATCCACCTTATGATATTTATACATTAACATAATTATAGTCTTCTACGTCTTAGCCCTTCTTTTTAAAAACACAAATTCATCTTCACCAATAATAATACCCTAGTGCATTTTCTTCTTAATCACCCATACCTTGCTTTGTAAAAACAACTAGAAAATGAAATACTTTACTTAAAAAATAGTAGTTTATGATAACTCAAGTGGAGCTCCTATTGGCCCCTTTAGTTACGATCACTTCTTATATCATTAGTGATTCTTTTGATAAGGGGTATGAAATCGTTTTATATGCCCCTTTAGTTACGATCCCTTCTTATATCATTAGTGATTCTTTTGATAAGGGATCTGAAATCGTTACTATAAAATCAAGCTTTGGCATAGTTCCTTCTTAACATGAAATGATAAGTCCTGAAAGGTATGGTCATAGTATTTAGAAGTTTCTTTGTATGGACTTTAAAATATTTTGGTTTAAATGGGTGAAGAATCCATATGTTTATATATAAATATGTTTATGAGGATGAGATCAAGCTTGAATAAAATAAATGTAATGGTTGATTTGTATACATTGAGTGGGGTTTTTTCATTCAAGAATTATTATCTTCTGCTTCCCTCTACTCGGCATGGTTTACTACTTATAATAATCCACTAAAGAAATCATGATACATATAATAATCCTTTGATGCAATTTATCCTTATAAGAAATTACTTGAAATTTTACACCATTAATAAATCTTAACGAGCGAAACATTTAATGAAAGGAACTCCAAGAGATGATAGTTTTTAAGTTTCTTTCATATGAGTTCATTACAAGAAATAATTGCATCCTCATTCCTAAGTTTAATAAAACACAATGAACATTTTCATTTGGACAATTTGATTTTGGATGGATTTTTATCTTGTTTATATTTGAAAATAGTCTTAATAGGTTTATCATCACATATGTTTGTTCATAATTTAATTACACAAGTGGGAAGTCTTTGTTATTGTTTGCATATGTCATTCCCATGATGATGCATTTTTTTAATGAAATTGTGTTATATGCAAGATTGGTTTATGTGCCCCAAGAATATCCAATGGGAAAATTGGGATGATTTTGTGATTGTAGCTTAATTTTATGAAATTATATTAACATTCAAGAATTTGGAATAATTCAGATAATTTGGAAATGTGGAGAATTTGGGTTATTTAGTGCTTCCCAATAGTTTTTGCAAACTTCCATACTTAACTCCCCTCATAGACAAGAAATCCATGCTATGATTATCCATGGTTTTCCAACTCATCTCTTATGATAGTAAGGATGATACTATTTCGTGAAATTTTAAGGTCACTTGAATAACACTACCTACTTCAACAATTAGTTTGTCCTAGGAATTTGGCAAAGAACAAAATAATGTAATACATTTATCTTCTTGAGCCATTTTAATTCCANTTTTAAGGTCGCTTGAATAACACTACCTACTTCAACAATTAGTTTGTCCTAGGAATTTGGCAAAGAACAAAATAATGTAATACATTTATCTTCTTGAGCCATTTTAATTCCAACAAAGGTTATCTGAATTACTAGAGTTTTGTAGACATTTATATGCTCTATTAGTATGTACTTTTCATCCATTTTGAGATGAAATAGTTTCTTTTGCAGAAAAAACTTGTTGACAAGGTATTTTGATTGATACAAACTCCCTAGTTTCCCCCAAATATTTACTGCACTATCTTCACCAAATATGTTCAACAACACATAGTCTGATAAGAATTGTCTAATTGCAGTCCTTGCCCTTATTTATATTTTTTCCCAATCATATTGTGACGTTCCAGTGGGTTTTGTACCTTGATCCATAGAAATCCAATGTTCTCAATTTATAAGAAGATCCTTCATTTTGAGATTCCATAGCTCAAAATTTTGGCTGTGTCTTAAGTGAGACCTTATCCTACGTGTGTCTTGAGTGAGACCTTAATTTCCTCATTTCCTACGTGTGTCTTGAGTGAGACCTTATCCTCCCTATAGGGTATTGAAAATGTCGATGTTTGTACCGTTATTGTTGGTGAATCCTGGATCTAACAAATCACCAGCCAACAAAATGGTTCCATTGTTGGGACCTGTATGAGGATTTTGAAGGGAGGGTGAAAAATGAGGTGGAATCTCACTAAAGATCGGATCAAATAATGGATGGAAAGAAAGGAGGAAAAGTTCACTCTAAAAGATACTAGAGGAATCCATATTTCACCCCAACATTGGAAAGACAAGTATCTTTATTTCGATTTTCAAGAAATTTTCTTCTATAAGATTCATGTTTTGTTATATGAATGAAAAAATAGGGAGTTTGTGATTAATACCATTTGGAGAGAATCTCGACCAATAGTGTGGACTGAGAAGAGGATAAAAGAGATGAAAATACTACATATTAAATGGTTTAGACTGATCAATTTGTGGGTCTTGCACATGAAATAAGGCTATATTGTAGAATTTTCTATAGGAAGGAGTGAATCATATAGTTGCATAGAAACAAGATTTGAAGAGGGACCAAGAAATATATTCTTGGAGAAGGTTCCATTGTGGGTAAAGATGTTGTTTATTGAGAAGGGGACAATGAAAAGGAACGTCAATAGCATGGAAAAATTGTAGGGGTGGGGTATGAAGCAATGGGAGAATAGATAAGTGCATAAATAGATTTACAAGAGAAAAAGATCTAGAGGGAGAAAATACATGCAATAAGGGATGAGATAAAGTAGGAAGTTATACAAAATAAAAGAGAAAAGCGGTCAACGAGGAAATATAGCATGGATCAAAGAGGAAAGAAGAATAGTAGAGATGGCACTGCATGACGAGAGTGTGCCAGAAGGGTCCCCTGTGCCACAAGGGTGCACATGGTCTAGGAAAGAATAGTGCTCCACAAGGGTGTACAGGGTATAGGAAAGAATAGTGCTCAAAATATGAGAGACTCCCAAAGAGGTGTAGAATGGAAGAAACTGATAGTTAAATAATAGTGATATCTCCCATTGAGGGAAAGAGAAGGAAAGAAACTAGAGGACGTAAAAGAAGACGAAGTGCATACTAATTGAGGAACTTGAATGATAGGAGAAGAGACTGTACAACCAAATGTGATCTCTCCTAGATTCAATATTGATAAAAGCAATGATTCTTGATGGAGAACACGTTTTGTCCCAACCCCCTAGTTCCCTTTATCCAATCATGAAATCACCCCAACCATAAATTTTGTTGGATTCATGACATTGTATTACACCTATGGATTCCACTCTTTCATGGGTCAATGACTCAAAAGTTGTCTTATTCAATGATTTTTATAGCTAGGGTTTTGCTCAGTAACATGCAATGCAATTTTTACATTACATGGTAAATTTTTAGAAATTAAACCAAAAGAGCATGTGTACATTATGCTGATGTTGAAATTTCCCAAACAAACTTGTAGGTGGTTATGATACTCAATCCTACTACTCGACTTGGTGTATATGCCCACAATTCACCATGTGTCCTTGAATGGATTTGGGAAACGAGTTGAACTCACCATAAACTGATGACTAGGACTCATATTGATGAACTGACAATTATGTTGGACTTCTGACATTGGATTAAACCTAGGGATATCCCTATCTCATGGGTCCATGTCTCGAAAGTTATATTATTCGACGATTTTATGAACTAGAGTTTTTCTTAGTAACATGTAATACAATTTTTTCATTACATAGTAAATTTTTGGAAACTCATCCAACAAAGCTTGTGAATATTTTGTTGATGATGACCTTGCCAAAAATAATTACAAGAGGTTACGATAGTCAATTCTTTTGCTCATATTGGTTTTTATGCCCAAGGAAATATTTGTTAGATGTCCCTAAATGACTTCAGGAAGTGAGTTGCAACTCACCATAAAGTGATAACTAGGACTTGGATCAATGAACAATAAATTTAGTTGGACTCATTCAATTAGATTATGTCTAGGGAAACCCCTCTATTGTGGGTCCATGGCTTAGAAATAATCTTCAATTAGATTATTTTTGGAACTAGCATTTTGCTTAGTAACATGGAATGCAAGTTTTGCATCACGTGGTAATTTTTTGAAAAGTAAACCAAAAGAGTATGTGGAAATTGTGGTCATGTTGACAGTGACTAAAAGAAAAACTTGTAGGAGGTTACAGTAGCTAATTATGCTACTAATATTTTTTTTTATACCTCAGGAATAAGTTAAATAATTGTCCCTCAAGGTCTTCAGGAAACAATATGAAACTAACAATAAACTGATAACCAAAACTTGGATTGATGAAACGTCAATTACATTGGAATTGTGACATTGGATTAAACCGAGGGAAGCCTTTATCCCATGAATCCATGGCTTGAAAGTTGTCTAATTCGATGCTTTTTGGAACTGGGGTTTTTCTTAGTGACATGTAGTGCAATATTTGCATTACATGGTAAATTTTTGAAAACTCAGAAACTAGAGCATGTGGATATTTTGTTCATGTACACATTTCCAAAAAAACGTGTACGAGGTTACATTAGTCAATTATGTTTCTCATATTGGTTTATATTCCACAGGGAAAAATTTTCAATTGTCCCTTAAGGAATTCATGAAGTGAGTTGCAACTCACAATAAATTGAGAACTAGGACTTAGATCAATGAAAATTCAATTCTATTGGAATCCTAACATCAAATTAAGCCTAGGGACAACCCTCTCCTCTCGGTTCATGATCTAAAATGTTTCTCATTTGAGAATATTTGGAACTAGGTTTTTGGCTAGTAACATTGAATGCAATTTTTGCATTATAATGTAAAAGTTTGGAAATTAAGTCAATAGAGCATGTGGAAATTATGGTCATGTCAATCTTAGCAAAAAAACTTGCAAAAGATTACAGTACTCAATTCTACTACTTGAATTGGTTTTTGTTTCTTGGGAAGAAATTCACCACTTCAAAAAGCTAGTTGAAAATTACCATAAACTGATAAATGATACTCAGATAAATGAACCTTCAATTCCATTACACTTGTGACGCGATATTACACCTTGGAACACCCTTCTCACGTGTTTCCATAGCTCAAAAGTTATCTTATTTGGAAATTTCTATATTTCAAATCCATATGTGTTTCTATCCTATCCGGTTAACTTTGTTTTCAATATAATTATATATGAGATAAAAGAAACAACAAAGTATTGTCTTTTTATCTTTCCATGATAGAACAGTATATTGTTAAAAAAGAATCTTCTATGATTTCTATTAGTGTCATCTTGAAGCCTTCATTACAATGTGTTGTATACATGGGCAGGGCTACATCTACATCTTCAGGGTCACTAAATGGAATCATTGGATACACTAAATATGATGTCACCTCCAATGGTTTTTTTCGTAATGAAAGATAAGATTCCACATGAAATATCTTACTGAAATTATGATTTTGTGTTTAATTTAAACAACTAAATTTTTAAGTTCTCCATTTCAAGTCGAATATCATATAGCCTTGAATAATGTATTTGTCAAACTTTCCTCTTGGTATGGCAATGAGTGGGGATACAAGCACATGGATGTTAAATATAAATATTTAATTCAAACTTTGTTTTCATGTAAAATGTATCGGCATGCCTTCAATCTTGATTTTTTGTACTTCTCATGGAATTTGGAAAAAGTCCATTTTTTTCTTTTGTATAACCAGTGTAGATCCAAATCCTAGGCTCTATCAAGCGCCCAGAGGGATCAAATCTCTTCTTAGGTATCCATTGATTTGATTCAAACCAAAAGACACATCTTTTTATTTAAGGTCCACATATAATAATATTATTATTAATATTTAATATTATTTATGGCCAACATATTATTATTTTTTATTTTGTTAGGAACAAACATTACAACATTTGGTTTTAAAACCATATGCAAGGCTTTGCACATGGTCTTAAAACCATTTGCAAGGCCCGTCCTAAACCATGTACAATAAAACCATGGGTTGTTTAGGAGGCCTTGCACATGGTTTTAAAACCATTTGGAAGGCCCTCCTAAACCATGTACAATAAAACCATGGGTTGTTTAAAAGGCCTTGCACATGGTTTTAAAACCATGTGCAAGGCCAACATTTTTTTTGAGGATAATTCAATTTTTTATTTTTTATTATTTTATTAGGTAGGAACATTACAACATCTCCGCCATATTGTGTTTTTTTCTTGATTCACATTTTTTTTTACGGATAATTAATTTTTTACTTTTTTATTGTTTTGTTAGGTAGGAATATTACAACACCTTCCATTTTTTTTTACGGATAATTAAACTTTTACTTTTTTATTGTTTTGTTAGGTAGGAATATTGCAACATCTTCTCCATATTAGGTGGTTTTTCTCGCCGAAATTTATTTTGGCCTATGATTAAAAAAATTATTTTTTATTAATAAAAATAAAGTTACGTAACGTTACAAGATCTCCCCCATACTGGGCTGTAGCTATGATGTAGTTTGTGATACTTCTTGCTATTTATATAGTTGTTTTTTTTCTTCTAATTTTTTTTTCTTTTTATAGCCAACATAACATTATGTAATGTTACGTAACGTTACAACGTTACAAAGTTACGTAACGTTACAAGATCTCCCCCATACTGGGCTGTAGCTATGATGTAGTTTGTGATACTTCTTGCTATTTATATAGTTGTTTTTTTTCTTCTAATTTTTTTTTTCTTTTTATAGCCAACATAACATTATGTAATGTTACGTAACGTTACAACGTTACAAAGTTACGTAACGTTACAAGATCTACCCCATACTGAGCTGTAGAGCACCTCTCGGCGCAATTAATGGACATGTTGAGAAGATTGTATTAACAAGAGCCATGTGGTGGCAATGTCCCCAACATTGCCACATGCAATGGGGAAGAACTATTTGTATGCAACTTTTGACAATTGATGTAATTGAATATAATGGTTTAATTGTTATTTTGGTAAAAGAGTAGATATAATGATGCATACATTTCAATCCTCTTGATATGAGGCAATGTTCATGCCCATTAAAAAATGTTAAAGATATATAATTTTCATTTCATTTTTTATATATTTCAATACCTAATATTTTCATTATCAACTCTTTATATGAGAAGCACTTACATGTGAAATAAAATCATGTATCAAAATTTATAGAGTAAATAAAATAACATGAAATTTTAATTTTAAATTGTTACTTATATCAGGTATCATGATAGTTTTCAATATTATGTACAATTACGGAAGATAGTTTTCAATATCATATATACTTTTCCTTATTTAACATTAATTATAAACAAATATTTGTTGCTAGCTAACAATGAAATTAGCATGAGATCATAAATATTATAATATGCCTAACCTTAATAAATATATGTTACCATTTTTTTGTCAAATACAGTGCATATTTTATATTTCCTCTCACAAAAAATCAAATAAACCATTAAAATGTCTATATATAGTCTCCAAAAAAGGTAGTCTTTATCTTATAATGTATTTATAAATTTAATTATAAAAAATATTAAATAATTAAAATACCAAAAATAGGTTATAAAACCATAAACCAATTTCTGAAAAATATATTCGAAAAAAGATCACCCTAAGTGAAATCTAATAGTATAACTAGTTACTAAACATTATATTTATATTATAAAATAAACCCAACATAAAGCTAGTTTAATATTTAATATTTATGACTAAAGTATAAAAAAATATTTTTTATAAATACTAAGTTTTAAACTTTTAAAATCTAAAACTAATTCTAAACTTATAAGAAAAATTATACATAAAATAATAAAATTTAAATAATATTTATTTTATAATATTTGTTCAAAATATAAACAAATTTATCGTATTAATAATATGCTGAATATTCTAAAATATTCAAACTCACTCCTAATTTTTGTACAAGAAAATCCAATACTATCAAATTATTGATTAACCATTTTTTGTTTGAAAACTCTTTGGATGAATAACCATATATTTTTTCGAGTACCTTTACGTGAAAAGCAAGGCAGATAGAACCAAACATAGTGATGTTTATGATTTGCATGAGAGGAAAGCACAATAGTCTATAGCAAATCATTCACAAAGAATCCGATGTCGTCTTTGCTGTCTTGGAAGATGCTGCGTCTTGGTCGATGCACTTCTATCTCCACAATGATCGTTGATTTTGGGCTAATGGATGCAGGAAGTCTCTTATGTCACACTATGTAGCTGTCAAAACTTCATAATAGTATTTATCTGGTAACATAGTATTTAATGTTACTATGGTTGAATTTTAGATGATTGTATTTAATGTAACAATTTATGTCTATTCAATCTTATTATCTCATCTTATAATAACATTATATATTAAAGGCTACTTAAAATCTAATAGAAGAAATGTCTACTATCTTGGTATTAAATGACCCACAACAAATTGGTTATTGTTCACCAATATTGTTTACCCAAACGATTCTCATTTTTTTAACCATGTAAACAACAACCTCTCAAGAGTATATCCAACAGCCTACAATCCCGACCAGTTTTGAACTTGTGAACCTCGAGGGAGATAACACATGTTCTTAACCATTAAACCCACTCAAGTGCTCTCTACCCAAACAATTCACATTAATAAATTGATACATACAATTTTAATAGTACCATTATACTGTAATATGCTACAAGAGGCTGCGTTATATGCCCCATTATCTGTAGGTCATCTCTTTTGGGCAGCAGGTTGCCTCAATGCTTCCAAGGAAGTTCACCTTTCTCGCCTTTGGATGTTTGTTTGTTTTTATTTTCAAGTATTATGGCAATTACTTTTCTATTCTGCTCCCAGAGTAATTAATTTTTTATTATGCTCTCTGAGCATTGGTTTGTTTACGCCACTATGGATTTGCGTAAGGATATTAATATTGAAATTTAATTTTAATAACAGTTGTGAGTAGACAAGCTGAATGTTTATGGGAATTGAGAAAGAGGTGGCCAATAAGTTTGGATTTTTAAGTCAGTCTTACTGGGTTTTGAAATAGGAATCTGCAATTGGGTAATTATATATCAATTAATAAATGGTACTTATTCAAAGTTTGTGCAGTGTAAGAATTTGAAATTTGGATCTAACGATGAAAGGTGTTTACTAAAATTTCCAAAATTTCAGTGTTTACTGAAATTATTTCTACTATTATATACAAGGAGATTGTTTTGAAGAGTAAACAAGCNAAGAATTTGAAAATTGGATCTAACGATGAAAGGTGTTTACTAAAATTTCCAAAATTTCAGTGTTTACTGAAATTATTTCTACTATTATATACAAGGAGATTGTTTTGAAGAGTAAACAAGCACTAGTATGCTGGTCATTCCTAATTTGTATCAGCCATCATGGTCTATGCTGCTCCCCTTCTCATAGTTCCAACAATCTATACTAAGTAGTGGTTACAACGGTTGACTCTTCTTATTTACGAGATTAAGCCATTGATGCAGCAAATGCAAATCCATAGTACCAAGCACTAGCAGCATACTTTCCATTGCCACTTTGTCTTGCATTCCTTCTTCCCATCCCAGCTTATTTCCACCCAACACCCTTTTTGGATTGATATCTTGTTTATCCTTCTCCATCGTTTTTAGTCTCCTATCATATTCTATTATTATTAACTCAAATTATTGTTTATTGTTTATTTTATTTTTAAGTAGTTTGCTATTTCAGAAAGAAATCAAAGGTATATATGCAACTTCCAAAGAAAATAATACCCACCAAGACTGAAAACAAAGGAAATATCTCTACAAAACATAACCCAACCGATGTTACACAGCAAATCGGTTGTAATGAGAAATAAAAAACCTCAAAAGCCTATCAACACTATAGATATTGGAGCCAAATGGTCATGACAAAAAAATTAAAAAAAAAACCTGCATAACGTGCAGGGAGACCGATGCTGTTCAAAGGCCAAACTTTTAAGAAGTTCCATTAAAGTCACCGATAAGCAGTCTGTCAGCATATAGGGATAGCTAAGGGAAAGCAAAGGTGTAACTTGAAGAGGAGCTCATGGAAATCAAAAAGATGAATGAGTTGCATTCGTCAAAATCATCTATCTCCTCAAAATAGATGACACCTTCTCAAAATCATCTATCTTCTCACAATAAATGACACCTTCGGGGGAATCCACTGCTCTTTCACAGAAAAAGAGCCCCTAAGGGATGAGTCATGTTTCACACCTGGAAAGTCATGGGGAGGAATTCGTGTTTTTTTTGCAAGTCATACGGGATATCATAGTCTCATTTTTTTTCCTTGGCTATATGATTAATTGTAATTATTTTTTTTCTGTGAAAAAAAATAGAAATGAATAATTTAAAAGTTTCTAAATAGAATCCCTATTGAACTTTGCCAAAATAGATGAAACCATAAACAAAAAATGATCTTTTGCCACTAACTTGCAAAATAGAATGAAAGATTTTACTTAATCCACACATAGATAGTTGAAACAGTAAGAAAGATTTAAGAAATCTACACCATAGCATTGTTTGTTTAATTTCAAATTTAAAACCTAAAATATCACTACTTGTCTTCTCATGCAAAGATGTAATGAACATGAATAAGAACTATTCTAGAGTTATAAGATTCTTCAAGTTTCGTTGAAGCTTTGATGACAATGCTAAAGTATCACAATGATTCCCATTTCAGAGCAAAACAATATAGAAAATCATTTTTAGACTACATTGGCTTCACGTTCCTTGTAAGGAACGTTTCTTTCTCAAAAGCCATTTTTCTTTAGAAAACATGATTATGTTGAACTAAAAGAGTGACATCTAACTAATGGTAGAAAAAACGATATTGTGTAACA
>LPNX010742673.1:2681-57681 GCA_001517045.1 Pseudotsuga menziesii
GACTCAGTCGGGATTACCTAAGTAAAGCTCCCCTTGGGCGTTTGGTTCTGTGTAGTCAGTATTGTTTTGGATCTGATAGAGTTGTCGGATATCGACTTCCTCATCAATTGGTTCAACCCAGGGTTGGCCTTGGGAGGGGTTAATAGGTACTATGACCTTTTGACCATTTCCTTTGAGTTTAATACGTTCTTTATCCAGAGAGATAGAGGCTTTCATCTTTCTACCCCAAGGTCGACCTACGAGGGCTGGGAAGGAGCTAGATCCTTCCTTTGGGTCAATGGTTGTGTCTACATTTTTCCAAACCCCGATGGGTTCAATAAGGCCCTGGTCGGCTAGTTTCAGATAAATGCCTGACTCATAGAGTCGAGGTCGTCCCATCCTTTCCCATGTATCCCTAGTCATGATATTTACCTGAGACCCAAAATCAAGCACCACTTGTCGGACATGGAAACCTTCAATTTCCAGGTTGACAAGAGGGTCGACATCGTTTTTGTCTTTTTGATTTAGGCTACATATGTTCTTAGTTTGTTTCTCATGGTTAGTGCTTTTGATTTGATGCAATAAATCAATGAACTAACCGACAGATTTATCTGTTTCAATGAGATGGGTTAAGTGCTAGGTCGAGTCGTGTCGACTGTGACTAATGTCTTCATGCTGTGCAAGGTTTGTAAATATGTTTGTGGCGTCCTGATATGTGTGTTGTTCCTTGCAAGGGTCAGGGTATGTATTTGTGTGTGTGATCTTACTAATCTGAGGATTATCAGCCCCGGTTTTAGTGCCTTGTCGAGTGACGATGTGCAAATTATTAGTAGTTATGACATCATTCTTATGGACACAAGACAAGACATTAACATTCTTTTTATTACTAATTTTTTCCAACATTGTAGGGCAATCCTCCAAGGAGTGATCGCCTACCCCACAATGTGTACAAAATTTAAGATCAGTCCTGTCCTTGTATGGAAAGTCTGCGCATCTGTGCCCTTATTTGTAACAAATAAAGCATTGAGTAGGTCGACGACTTCGTATTTCTCGATTCCCAACGAATCGACCTATTCTTCCAAACCCTGGTCGTCGATTGTAGCGTCGGCCATCATTTCGTTGCCCATTCTAGTTATTATTATTGTTCTGCTCTGTGTTCTGTGTGACAGCGTTAGTCTGGTAGACGGCCTGGTAGTTTTGTCTATTTTTGAGGTTAAGATGGCAGTCGGCCGTGTTGTGATTTGTTGTTTTGCATATAGCACACCAGGAAGCTTTGCCATTCTTCATATTGTAAGGACAGTCGGCGGTGGAATGGTCTCCTCATTCCTGGCAGATGTCGCAAAACGCCTTTGTCTGTACGAAACGGACGTCTTGTCGACTGAATTGCTGCCGATAGTTATCTTTTGTATGTCCGGATGTTGAACAGTTAGTACACCAGATGTCTTGGTTCTTAAGTGTGAGCTCTTTCAGGGACTTCTGCATATTTTCCAGCTGTTCTTCCAAGCGGTGGTCAGTCGGGCAGGCAGGTATGTCTTCATCCATCCCGACCTGCAATGCTTTTGTCAACGCATCTTCGTACGACTTGAAGGTTTCCAGACTGATGTGTCGGCGAATTTTCTGTGAAAGTCCTGCAAGGAACCATTGAATGAGTAATTGTTCATCAATGACATAGTCCAACTGACTCAATAGATCCTTCCATCGTTTATCATAATCGCGGACTGTTTCTCCTGGCTTCTGTTGGGTCGTCTTCAGTTTCTTGGCTGCCAGGTGTTTAGCGTCTGGAGTCTTGAAAAATGAGAGGAATTGTGCCTTTATCTCTGATTTTGTTTCTCTAGGTTGCCTTTCGATAAATGTCATATACCATGTGAGAGCTCTTTTCTGAAGGGCTCCTGCGAACTGGGCTATCTGTCGGTCTTCTTCTGTTACTTTGTTAGCCTCCCATATCGACTCGCAGACAAACCAGTGTCGTCTGGGGTCTTCGTCACCCTCATAAAGGGGAATCTGAGCAGATCCGTGACCCATGTCGGAGTCACTGTCACTACTCTCTGATGATGTCGGAGGAGGAGGTGGAGGTGGAGGAGGTGGTGTTGTAAGGGGTGGGGTTGTTGAGTCAGCCGAATCTGTCGGGGTGACGATGCGGTTTTGGTCGACGGAACTTGTGCTTCCGTCGGTTGTCAACTCTTTCTCGTCGAAGAGAGGATTGTTGATCATTTGTCTTCTTAATGACCCACTGTCACTTTGTGTGCTTAGGTCTGACTCGTGTGTATCTTCTGAAGTTGTGTGTGGCAGGGGGGGTGCTCCTTCATGTGTCAGCAGGAGCAAGTGGATACTTCGAAAGGAAGGTGCTGTTTGAAATGTCACCCAGTTACCTTCGATCGGTCGACGTATGATGAGATGTCGACCCGGGTATGGTTCATCGCCTAGTCGGCTCCAGAGTGTAATGTCGCCAGCTCTTAGTCGAAGGTCAAGGTATTCTGGTACGCGGACCTACTGTGGAAAGGGTTACTCCTTCATCGGGAACAATTAGTTGGAGAGCTTCTGGCTACTCTATCCACATTTCATCATCTTCAGGGGACGCCTCTTCTTCTTCGCCTTCTCTGCATCGGTCATGACCCGAATCTGGTGGTGCTTCATCATGGTCGGTCTCCCTAGGGTTTTGCTGCAGCTCTGCGGCTCGTTCTCGTCTAGCTTCCTTTTTCTTCTGTCTTTCATCCCTTTCGATTCTCTTAATGTCCGACATACTGTAGTAAAATACTATGCCTTCAGTTCTTCTTCGGTCGATTATGCATTACTGGTGACTATGACTCTGGTCGACTAGGATCCACTATGCTCGATGTCCGACACACGACCAGCTACCCCCCCATGGCCTACCCGATGCTTTTTAGAAATCTTGGATGGTGTCTACTTACTCAGGAAGTATTCCCACTCCCTTTCAGCAATGAATTTTTCCCACTGCTTCTGCTTCTCCGCCCAGTTAGTGTTGGAGGGTGGTTCACGTAATAGAGGTCGAGGTTCAACAATGTGCCCTGCTCCTTTCTCTATTAAAAACTTGAACAGTAAATCCGGCAAGGAACACAAGAATTGATCAATAAATTCTGTGAAAAATTTCTATCGGACGGTTTCCACAGAAGTCCTGTCTTCGACTGCTTGTTCCTCACAGAAGTCGTCGGCTATCTTTTCGAACCACTCCGAGAGATTCGTACGTCCTCCTCGGATCAGTTTCTGGAGTAACTGTTCTTCTTTAGTCTTGTCTGGTTTTCTCATCCAAAAGCTGCTTTAGTAGATGGGGCACGGATTCGACAAACTTTTCGTGAGTCTCAGTGAAAAATCTGGCTTTTGCTTCTGCGAATGTCAATCTGTTCCTTCTTGCGTAATTTTGTAGATAGTTAGCAATTTTTCGCTCCCACCAGTCCTTGATCTCCTGCTCTGGTATCATATGTGAGCATATATTCCAGTTATGTACTACCGGCAACAAAACCAATGTTGTAATCTCACTAATCACATAAGGTTACCAATAATACATATATAAATATACAGAATATACACAGATGTAAGAGACAAGAACAGATTGGATAAACAGATTATATTATTCTCAAGAGATCATACAAAGCCAAGAACTGAACTTCATTCTTGTGTGGCTCAACAGCCTAATATACAGGTTACAAACAGTTACAATCATAACTACCTGTCGGTTCACCGAACCGACACGACTATTAGTTAACAGACTAACCACTGTGTTTACTCAGCCGACCGACGTAGTCGGTCTCTCGACTTAGTCGGCTGATCGACTAAGTCGGTCTTCGTTCAAGTCGACTTATGTCGACTTGCTCCTTCTACACAATATCAGTATGTGGATACTAAGTCTTCTTCTGCAATATCAATATGTGGATACTGAGTCTTCTTCTTCTTCTGCAATATCAGTATGTAGGTATTGAGTATTCTTATGTCATATCAATATATGAATATTGAATCATCTTATGCCATATCATTAAGTAAACACTGAATCATCTACCTGCAACATTGGTATGTAAATACTAAAGTAACAACAATAACATCATTAGCATGTTAGTGCTAAAACCTCATCATCAACAAATTAATGTTAGATCATTATTTGTAAAATTAGTGAAGAATTGAAACCACCTCATCAACATAAGTATGAAATTAATGAAACTACATCATCATAATCAGTATAAAAGTATTGAAACTACCTCATCCTCATCAGTATGAGAATATTGAATCTACCTCATCAATATTAGTATGAGAATATTGAATCTACTGCATCAAACATCAGTATGAAGATACCGAAACTACCTCATCAACATCAGTATGAGAATATTGAATATACCTCATCAATACTAGTATGAGAATACTGAACCTACCTTATCAGTATAGGAATATTGAAACCACCTCTTTCCCATCAGTATGAGAGTATTGAACTTGCCTCATCGATCCCAACCAAATGTGTTTGAATCTTACCTTCTTGGTTTTACAATAATTTCAAAGTCAAACTCTTGGAAGAGAAGAAGCCACCGACATATATTTCCCCCCAACACTGGCTTATTGACCAGGTATTTTAAGGAAGAATGATTTGTAAACATCTTAAAATGACCACCCAATAAATAATTTCAAAATTTCTAGAGTGCATGTATCATAGCAAGTCCGTCCCACTTGGTTGTCATATAATTCATTTCTGTAGTTGGCAACTTTCTACTAGGAATTGCAATGGGGTGACCGACAGATCCCTCACCTATTGTGCAAGTATTGCTCATATTGCGACCTATTGTGCATTGACATGCATGTGAAATTATTTTCGCTGGTCAAGAAATATCAAAATAAGTGTTGAAACCATTTTCTCTTTGAGCACATCAAGACTATTTTGGCATTCCTCATTCCATTGGAATTCATCATCTTTCTTCAACAATTTCTCCATCGAATTTGTAATCTTCGCATTACCTCTGATAAAATTTCGATAGTACTCAGTATGACCCAATGTGGTCCTTAATTGTTTAATTGACAAAGGTGGTGGAATATTGACAATGATTGCAATCTTCGCAGGACCCATCACCATTCCTTCTTTCCATACTACATGACCCAACAAATACCAAAAGGAGCGCAAAAAATGCACTTCTTCAAATTTAAAGAGATTTCAAATTGTCTACAACATTGAAGCATCATCTGAATACTCTCAATATGGTCCTTAATCAACCCACATATTGTCCAGTCTTTTAAGTGGAATTATAGGAGTTTATGAAGAAAATATTTAAAAGCAGTTACCACTATCCTAGAAAAAATAGTAGGTGCATTCTTAAGTCCAAGGGGAATTATCATGTACTAGAAACATCCTCACTCTATTGTGAAGGTGGTATTATGTCGATACTCTTTTTTGATCTTGATCTAATGATACCCAAAGATTCCATCAGTAAATGAATACAATTCTTGTTCCCCTACACTTTCAAATACCTCATATGTAAAAGGTGTAGGTAATAAAGCATGCAACAAAGCATCATTTAATTTCCTCAAATCGACACAAATATATATTTCGCTAGTTTTCTTATCTTGTACAACCATTGGGATGATCCACTATGAATCTTCAATAGGTTCAATAACCCCTACATCTATCATTGTGTCTAGTTATTCCTTAACCTTCTCTTTGTATATGGTTCAATCTATAGGATCGATGCTTGACAGGATTTGCATCCAATTTTAAGGGAATTTTCATCTCACCTGGGTCCCCAACAAATCCTTTCTTTTCTATAAAATTGGTCGGGAACAAGTCTTCGAATTCATGTAATAAATCAGTGATTTTCCCAATAGTCTCATCATCCCAGTAATCCCTAATACTTGGAAAATTTGGATTCTCAGGAGACCAAATGTTCACTTTCTTTATTTTCAGGGGCTTCAAAAAAATTTTAGATTACAAAATCGGTTCCTTCAATGCTCGACTATCGTCAGATTTAGGGTGTGAATGTCTCATGGATCATCATCTTTTGGTTCCCTAGATATATTGTAACACTCCATTGGGCTCTAATATGTTGCATTCCATTGCGGTAGACTTTGCATTGGAACATAAACATCCTCAAAAATATTTCCTTTAATAGATTGTAAGGCAGCATTGTTGATTAAGTTGTCATTGATTCCAATGGTGTATGGTCATTGCTGCCAACTGTATAGTCCTTGTTGCCCCTTATGGAGCCCCTAAGGGTTATTGTTTATTTTTTGGTTGTACGTGTCATAGGATCCCTTTTGACCTTGTCAAGGTCATGTCTAAGCCCAAGATTAAAGCCCTTGTAGGCCTTGGAACAATGACAAAATCCTTGGTTACCCATTGACTTTGTCAAGTGCTCCTAAGTTGTATCTTGGTCTTGTTTGAGTCCATTGTTGAGTTCCTTGTTCTTGGTTTATCTTTGGTTACTGGTATTTTTGTTGATTTTTATGCTTGTACTTGTTTTGGTCTCTTGATTGTTTATTGGATGGATGATGTAGCTCATTTGTTTAAGTCCCTTGATGTGTTGATGTTGGATCCTATTTCTTGCATTGGATGGCCTTGAGGTTGTTGAGTTCTTGTGGGGTCCTACAGTCCACAAGATTAGATCCTGATCCTCTTGCATGTGTATATTTGGGTCTTGGAAACCACACTTATGTATGTTCGAACCCATTCTTATGGGTTCCTTGGTATCCTTCTAAGTTTGTATATTTAACCCACACATATGATGGTTTGATGGCCCTTGGATGTTATATGGTCATTGCCATGTTGTAGCCTTGTGATCATGCATATGAAGCCCATAAGGTGTTGCAAACTAGTGGTGAGGTCTTTGTACCCCTATTTTGGGGTGTTGTTACTCTTATTGTGATGAAGATATATAGTGGAACCATTGGATATGTTTTTAATGATATGGAGACCTTGAATATGATGATGATACTCTTGAAAAGGTCTTTGTTCCCACTTGATTGGTGGTTTTGGGGTCCTTAATACCCTTTATATAATGAGTATAGGGCGGATCCATCCTCCTTGTTTATGTGATGTCTGTGGATGTGAAGACCATAGAATCCCCCATGCCATTGATGATGTCCCTTGAATCCTTTGACGTTGGAACTTATGCATAAGGTAACATGGTCTTTGGCACCTTTATGTGTGGAATCTTTGGAGTCCTGAACAAATTAAAGAATCTAAGGGTATTAAACCACGAATTTTAAAATAAACCAATCATAGGTAGATATTCCTCATCAAGCCATTTTTGTTGACATTTGGAGAATTTTCTAACTCCTTATGGTTGAAGAGATGAATTTTTAAAGTTGGTGTACCCCACCTTTTTGGGTGAGCCGACCAAACAAAAGAAAATTTAATTATTTGCAATTTTGAATTGCATGTCGGACCAGTTTGAGGCACTAAATTTTCTCCACAACTTACATAAATAAAATATCAAACATTTCATTTTTTCATCAATCAATTCTCTCTTTGGAATTCCGCAACTCTCAGAGAAAAGTGTGAAATTTTTGTGGAGTATAAATTTTTGGGCATCTTCACTAAAATTGGCATAACTTTCTCATACATAATCATAATTACAAAATTCTTGGCTCATTGGAGAGATTATTATGAGGGTTATGTGATAACATGATCTAGACTTTATTTTGGATTTTATACTATTTATCCATATTATTATCTTAAAAAATGTACACAATCATCTTAGTACAGGTTGGTTCAATTGAGCAAGATTTGCACAAGTTGCCTTATGTGAAGTTCGTTTGAATCAGATTGGTTGAGTTGTATGAAAAGTTAGTTTGACCCAGGTGGACTTAGTTTACTGTGCAGACTCAGATTGACTGATTCAGTTGATGTGAGCAACATATTTATTTGTACAGCTTGATTGGACAGGTTGATTGTGCAGGTTGATGAGTAGTGTGATACAGTGGGAAGTGATCAGTTGATGAGTAGTGATCAGATGATGAGAGGTGGTTAGTAATGGAAGTGGTTTTGTAGTGTGGTACATATTTTGGAGTGTAGTACATGTGTTTATTAGAAGTTCCATAGTATCAGTGAGGTTGTGGTTCATAAGTTTCTATCTTCATATCAAGGTAGAAGCACGGGGCAAGGAAAGGGGTTTGTAGCCTCCTTCTGGCTACAGTCGTAGATCTAGGGATATGGAGCTTCCTTCATGTTTTAGCCTATAAATCAGGGGGTTGTAGCCTACTTCTAGTTGAAGCTGAAGAATTGAAGTCATTGTAATAAGGAGGTTGTTGTCTCCTTCCTGTTTTTACTGGATAATTATTATTATGAAGGCTTTCGTGGTTTTTCCCCTAGGACTTGGGTTTCCATGTAAAATGTAGTGTGATGTGTATCATGCTATGCTTCTTATGGGATGATGATATGATGATGATAATAATTCTGATGATGATATAATGATAATGTGAAAATGCATAATATTGAATAAGTTGTTGATTGTTAAAATTGAAAGAGTAATAAAAGTTGCGCACACTAATTCACCCCCCTTCTCAGTGTACCTAGTGTGTCCAATAAGCATAAATTGACGTAAATTCATCCACATATCTAAAAGTGTGTTTTAAGCTATTAGAAAACTCATCCAAATCTATAGTTCCTCATCGCGGTTCAACCGATGTATACCAATTTCTTGGTGTCGTATCCAAAGTATGTATAAACAAACGTACCCATTCTTGTTTGGACACGAATCTCCATATCACACAACAATTATCAAGATAGTCGATGGGACTCATCAACTTGGTATACTTATTACAACCATAAGGAATATTCTCACCAAACCGAATTTCTAAGAGCCTTCGTCTCTAAGTCCATTTTTAAATAGATTGTTTATGAGTATCACACCATCTTGTTGACTTAGCTTTCAGGGCCACATCAAGAGATAGCAGTTGTTGTGGTCCAATACCTTATCTTCAAATTCTGACAAAAATGTTCTCAATTTAGGAAATCCTTCATATGTAGGTAGATCACATACCTCGGTTCCCACCCATCGCAAGGATTTTATGATTCTTGCACTTTTTCTCATTGATACTTCATGCAATCGGTTCTTCCAATTTTCCAATGCTTCCCTTGAATCTGATGAGCATGAAATAACACTCTACCAAATTAATTTACCATAAGTTGTAGATACAAAATAGAATAAATATTGTAAATAG
Organism: Pseudotsuga menziesii; assembly: GCA_001517045.1. NCBI lineage: Eukaryota > Viridiplantae > Streptophyta > Pinopsida > Pinales > Pinaceae > Pseudotsuga > Pseudotsuga menziesii. Next base: position 11,811 of record LPNX010742673.1, read on the forward strand.
TATGCAAATTCCCTTAATGATACTCACCTCTTACTAGTTTGACGCAGTGCTATCCTTCCAAAGACTTAGTGCTATCCTTCCAAAGGGTCGATTGGAGCAACTACCCGCATCTCTAAGTCTTCAAAAGATATGATCATATTTTGAAAATCAATGACATTCTCATTCTCAGTATCCCAATAGATCCCCTATAACCTCAAAATCTACATAAGTTTAGAGCCCTTCCACCTTGACAGGAACCTGTGGTAATCAACCGACAGGAAGAACCTTCAACTAGTTAGCTAATCTCAATTGAATAGGTGATCATACTAAATTGTGATTCCTCGTGCTTTCCCATTCCTTCTTTGTCAAAATGTTAACAATCTCTACAACCTCAAAATATGCATAGGTTCAAAGCCCTTCCACCTCCATGGGAACCTGTGGTAATAAACTGACATGAAGAACCTTCAACTGGTTAGCTTATTTCAATTGAGTAGGTGACCATACTAACTTGGGAATCCCCATGCTTTACCATGTCTTCTTTGTTAAAATGTTGACACTTGACCCCAAGTAGAGAATAATAAAATCCATACCATAATCGCTTATTTGAGCATTCATGCGTAGTTCTCAACCAGTCTTCTGTATTTTATGAATCTGATTAACATTATTTTCTTGTCAAATACCTCTCCCGGGTTCTTCGATTAAATTTGATAGCTCTACCAGAGCATCTTCATTTTTAATAAGTGTTAGACAAATTTTCAAAAAATTGTTCAGAATGCTTACATATACATGTTCTATTGATTTCTCTGGAATTGATCAATCAAATATCGATGGCATGTTGATGACTAGACCTTTGTCAAATATTGAAAGAACAACAAATGTTGAGGCATGTGTCCTATCCATAAACTCGTTTTGTGCATCAAAGAAGACCCCTTTCTCTTTTTGGACATCAAATGGCACTTTCTTTTGAGCTACAAGTCGTATTCTCATATATTTCCATGGTTCTTCTTTATCATATCCAGTTGCAGTATCTCCCCTAGTTAACACAATGATAGCTGGTAGTTTATCTCGGGGCTCAGCTCAAATATTTTGAAAATTCTTATTTTCATTCAGGGGTTGGTTCTAGTTCCCAGTGGCCTTTTTCTACCATTTAGAAATAAGTTTAGGACATTCCTTGATAGTATGATCCATTTCTTTACAGTATGAACACGTCAATGTATGACTTGTACAGTCTCTAACACAGTGTCCTAGTTGTCCATAATTATAATAAATGACATGAACTCTTCCTTGACTAAATCCTCCTCTGTCTCGACCTTTGAAATTACCTCCCCCCTCAGTTGAGAGAACTAGGAATGTGACCTATCAACTTGCATTTTCTCGTCACTCTTCATCGAGTAGGTATTTATTATCTTCTCTTGCAACAAATAGTATTCCCTGTAGTCCTTTTCATCATCATCCACATATCAATAGAACTTCAAATAAATACTAGTGGGTGTACTTATTAACTTTTGTAGATACAAACATTCTTATGAATGGTGTCCCCTGGTTTGACACACTCTACACCATGGCATCCCTTGTGAACTTAAGGGATTTAGAGCACCCGAAGCAAGATATTCTGGTAAGGTTGGGCACGAATTCTTATGGTGGCCTTCAGTTTTCCACCTTATGCACCATATATCTTCATGAATATCCTTCACCTTCTTGATTTCTTGGATCTCAAGTGAAATATTATCGAATTGCAACTTAATTTGTGCCATTTTCGCACCAATTCTCCTACTGGTGACGCTTCTAATTCCATTGTAATTTCTAAAGCTTCTATTTGGGACACTATCTTCTATTGCATCATGGGAACATGAATATGGGGTAATAATGCACCAATAAACCACTCTTTATGTTGAACATCAAACATTTGAAAAGTTACCTTAGCCATCAGGTTTTTGAATCTCTAGTTGAAATCCCAGACAGATTCACCTGGTGACTTCTTAATCTCATTCAACTTTGTAATACACTGTGACTCAGATTTATGATTCTTTAATTCATCTATTAAACTTGTTCAAATCTGATCTAAATAATTCCGAGGGGTTTCTATAGGGACCTCGGAGAAATTCATATACCAATCTAGAGCATGACACCTAAAGGTCATGATCATCTTAACCCATTTTACTTCGCCATCTTGTACCTTTCGCATAATCCATATAGCTTCACACAAAAACCATTGTTTCTCAATGTCTTCCAACCCATTTCCATTAAATATAGGAAAATTCATGTCATCCCCAACCATTTTATGTCTTTGGGGTACTGATGCACCAGAATTAGATGGACCAGTAGGAATTCCTCTACCACTATCTTGACTATTGTTATTACTCTTTATTCGACAAGAAACACGTTGATGTACGTTTAGGTCTTACCTCTGATACCAGAGACATACAAGAAGTTGTAGGTATGTTGTAGTCTTAGGTATAGTATGGATTTGGAACCTCTTCCTTGTCTTTAGAAATAAGCCGATACTCCTCATCTTCTTCGCAAGACTCCTAGTCAGTGAAGAAAATATTTATTCACTCATACAATATTATTCACCAGAACACCTGGAATATTCGATAATCCATAAGGAAAGTATATATTAATAATAGGATGAAAGATGATTACAAAGGTTGATAACCTGCCTATTAAATAGGGCTTGCTAATTGTGAATGAAAGGTCATGTCCTTTCATATTAATTATGTTTATTATTAATTATTTAATTATTATATTTATTTTATGTTCGTTATATTGCCTTCCCCTTAAGGGAATATTTGTCCTCAAAGATGTATTTGACATTAATGTCTAATTTATTTTAATCTGTCATCTCATAATTCTTTCCCTTTTGTATTTGTGACATTTGAGGAAATGAGCCAATACGAGTTACAAATTCCTCAGGAGAATTGTCGTGACGTATCTTCTGTGGTCCATCTGAGAACTATTTTTAACGGAGCTCTGAGATATTTTTGTGGGACGATTCATCTCAATTGTTGCTTAGTATGTCAATATTTTCACATGTCCACATAATTCTTCTGTGAGTATTCATTTTGAGCCTGTTGTTGGTCAAAATGACGATTATAATTAGGATGTTTGTAAGGTGTAGGTGTTGTTTGTTCTTCTTTCTTTTGTATTGCGATGAAGACTTTCTTCACTTTCTCGATTTTATTTTTGGATGCATTTTATTGGATTTGTGCTTCTTGGTTCTCCAATAGATTGTTATGATTCTGAATCTTTTCAATTCTTTCCTCTTGCGATTTTTTTTCAATTTCTAACTCCTTGATCTGATTCTGTAGTTCCTGATTACGATTATTTAGACATTGGTTTTCTTCTTTCTTTTCTAGTATTTTTCCTTCAAGGTCTTCACTGGAGTGTTCTCTCGTGCTAGCGTTTTTCAATTTTTTGTTTTTTGTAATCAGTGTTTTGTTATGATTTCTTAATCTGAAAATTTCTTCAAAATTGTGACATGTTTTTTATTACTCTTTGTGATCTCCAAGTTTTGTTCCTTTTTAGACTCGATGGTTTGTTGTTGAAGAACTTTTATCTGTTGTCGATACTGGTCGACCACTGATTCTTGATATTCTCATTTATGTCGTATGTGCGTTAGTTCTTCATCTTTGTCGTTAATGATTTTTTTCAAGCGTATTATTTCTGCTTCATAATCAATTATTTCTCTCTTTATATCTTGATTTTTTTTTCTTTGATTGAAATCATTTCCGTCTTTTAATTTCTTAATTTGGGTAGACAATTTTTCGATATGATTTTTTCGGTCGAATATTTTTTGTTCCTTGAGCTCTTTTTGCATCTTATGTAATTTAATCAATACTTCTGATTTCATATAACATGGAATTCACTAAAGAAAATATCATGGATATTTAAGTAAACATACCTTTGTAGCCATTCCCCTATAGTAAGTCATGACCCTTTATTTTCTTCTTGAGCAAATTCCTAAACCTTTTACTTTACATAATATTGAATATCAGGCTTCGTTGGCTGCCAAAACATGTCCCCTTCACAATGATCCTGGTCTTGGTAACGAAACCATTTGTTGTCTTATCTTCGACTATCCCAAGTTCAACATCCAATCTGACTAATAAAACCCAAAGGTACCATCCCGACAGGGTTTAACCCCATTGGCAACACATGTGACATAAGTTAACTCTCACCCGAGATACATATAGGAGCTGTAGGAATCATGTTTTTGTAGTTGTAAAGGGGATATTATCATGTTAACCATCGACAGATAGGTCATCACAAATAATTATCAACTAATTGTTACACACCTGTAAAGTTTTCGTATTGCTTAGATGATATTCTAAAACAATTTAAGATGGTAGGATCAATGAAAGAACAACAAGTATAGTCACACAAGAGAACAAAATATTTATCCTAATAAACCCTTGTGGGGGAGAAAACCTAGAAAAACTTCCTTAGTATAGAATTCAACCAAAATAGTGTAAAACACTAAGACAACTGCTTCTCTCTTCTTTCTGGCACACCTCTTCTTCTTCCTCTTGCAAACTATATTGAGTGAAGTGAGTACAAATGAAGGAGGTTCCTCCCTATTTATATTTGACTCTTGAATTGTCCTAAAACCTAATTGGGCTGATCTGTCTAACTGATAGGGCCAACATGACTAGTAGGACACCAAAATATTATTTATTATAATGACTCAAGGGTACTATTGACCCAACTTACATCCATAGATTTACATTGATTCTTTCAATGACTCTTTCATGACAAATTACATCAATGACAACTCCCGAAGGAGGAATAAAATTAACACAACTAGAATTCCTTCTAAAGTTACAATATTTTAACACTCCCTCTTAACTAGGAAGCTATTCTATATCAACAACCACTACCACCACTTTACATCTCATTGGTGAGTCTCTATATTGTATAGGAAGTTTTGGAACCACATCATACATATTCATCATCGATCTCAGTATGAGAATACTGGATCATCTTCTGCAACTTCTTCCGCGATATCAGTAAGTGGATACTAAGTCTTCTTCTACAATATCAGTATGTGGAAATTGAGTCTTCTTCTACAATATCAGTATGTGGAAATTGAGTCTTCTTCTACAATATCAGTATGTGGATACTAAGTCTTCTTCTACAATATCAGTAAGTGGATACTTAGTCTTATTCTACAGTATCGGTATGTGGATACCAAGTCTTCTTCTTTGGAAATATCAATATGTGGATACCAACTCTTCTTCTGCAATATCAGTATGTGGATATTGAGTCTTCTTATGCAATATTAGTATGTGGATACTGATTCTTCTTCTTCTTCTGCAATATTAGTATGTGGATATTGAGTCTTCTTCTGCAATATCAGTATGTAGGTATTGAGTCTTTTTCTGTCATATCAATATATGAATATTGACTCATCTTATGCCATATCATTAAGTAAATATTGAAGCATCTACCTGCAAAATTAGTATGTAAATACTAAAGTAACAACAATAACATCATTAGCATGTTAGTGCTAAAACCTCATGATCAACAAATTAGTGTTAGATCATTATTTGTAAAATTAGTGAAGAATTGAAACCACCACATTAACATAATTATGAAAGTACTGAAACTACATCAGCATCATCAGTATAAAATGATTGAAACTACCTCATCGTCATTAGTATGAGAATATTGAATCTACTGCATAAAACATCAGTATGAAGATACTAAAACTACCTCATTAACATCAGTATGGGAATATTGAATATACCTCATCAATACCAGTATTAGAATACCAAACCTACCTTATCAGTATAGGAATAATGAAACCACATCTTTCCCATCAGTATAAGAGTATTGAACTTGCCTCACACAATAGAAATTGAGCCCAAAATCCAACAGCTTGCATGTTTGAAATTTGACAATGCTCTGTGGGTTATTCGACATATGCATTTTTTTTTGTCATCGGTGGAATAACGTCGGATATTCAACTCCCTTTCAATACATGTCGAAGATTCGATGACACCATGGCGTCAAATCCTTGAAATTATTTTGTCTGATAGTGTCGTAAAAAACTTACATATACCATTACATTTCTGACACTTACCCGTAGGTTTTTTGATGAGTGGGGTATCGGAATTCCGACGGGCCTGGCTGTCAGAGGCATGGAATTCCCATCGGACGTCTTTGGGAGGGCATCGAAAGTCCAATGGGCTTGGATTTCAAAGGCATGGAATTCTCGTTGGCTGATTGACGGCTAAAAGTGTCGGATCTTCAACAAATGCATTGGACATCCTCCAATGGCCGTTGAAAATTCAACTCCTAGTTGTGTAATTAACAAAAAAAAATGAAAGGTTTCCATTCACCAGTTAATTTAACCTTTTATTTCAAATCTAGAAGTGTCATTTATGAAGGGTACCACCTTGGAGTTAGGGTGTAATAACTTTAAAGTGGCAAGCTACAATTTATTAGAAAAATTGGATGATCCTTTGTACTTTGACATATATGTTTTGATCATTTAATTAAATTTGTATACACTTTTCATCTTAACTCATCCTTTCATTTCCAAAAACCATACATAGTAAATTTCAATACGCAAACATACACTATATAATTGATATAACACACAAGGACTACATACAACAAGAATAGAAATAAACATGTCAAAAAAATTACAAAATGCAATTTCCACTATGAAACAGACAATACCTTATCACCTTCAACACAATAGAATTTGAGAAATCCATCAAAAACTAAAGTTTTTGGGTGAACATTCACATGCTTATAAGGGAAATTATCCTTTGTGTAATAACATGTCAAAATAAAAAAAACAATAGATTATCTAGCCTACCAGGATTCAACAAATTCTGATAGCGTAATACAGAAAATGTGAGATTAACTCACCCAATAGAAAATATGGGCAATATTGCATGCACTCTAGAGTAATTTGTGCACAAAAATCAACAGAACAAGTAAGATAAAAAATAATCAATCCTACCATTCCTAGAAACTGCATCATTTTTCTTTTATCTAGACATCTCCATGTCTAGTGTATGGAGTTAATGTTTTACTATACCTTGTGATTCAACTCATGGTCGACATTGGAGCATATACCTTTCAGGAACTTAGTGTATATATCTACCTTTTCTCAATCATGAATGTAAGGAAATTTACCTCCCTCCTTATTTAATTTTCCAAATCTTGTAAAAAACTGAAAATAATGTTGTTTTTTAGCCTAACAACACCTGGTAGTCTGTAAAATCCATCTAACTTTCTCACTAGCTAGGGCACGACTTATTGTCTTTAGATCCCTAACAATTTGGTTTCCATTTCCAACCCTTAAATATCTGTTCAAATCCCATGAAAAGAACTTATTATTCAAGTCCAAAATACAGTAGTAGCTTCATGATTTAAACCCTAACATTATATAAACAAACCCTCAAATGTATTCTAATTGCAAGCAAAAAAAAATCACTCTAGCTTGAAAAACAAACATAGATCCATTTCATATCACTGTGTATTATACAACTCCAAATGGGAATGAGAGAAAGTCCACTTACTGTTTTCCACCAATGGATACCCACGAAGATTGCAAAGCATAATGTATATTTTTCTTCAAAACTACAGTTATGCAAATTATCTTTAGGATTAGTTTATGATAATCAAAACCTCATCTAAAAACAATGGATCACATGACAACTTAAATTAGGTTTAAAATTAATTTGAAACCTATTAACAACCTCTTCTCATGTTATTATGTAATAAGGATATTTGATTTATTTACTTACAATTCAACAAAGTACAATGCAAATTTAGGAATCAAAGTATGGAAAAAAATAAGCTAAAATTACTAAATAGTCGTATGTTCTTTACAGAAAGTTGTATGCAACTTCTATTCAAATGCACATTTCTAACATAAATTCATTTCTTCTACATATCTCCTACAATGCTGAATTCCCAACAACCTATTTTAAAACAAACTGAGATTACAAACATCAAACCATAGATGATAGGCAAGACATCAATACTGCAGGGTGAATCGAACAACAAATAGCATTTGTTTATTTGGGACTAAACCAAACTTGATCTAGAGTAAGTCTGAATGTTTTATTTCCAATAGAAAATGAAACAGTTGGCATGAGTATCCCAAAAAAAATTATTTTCAGACATGTCTAGATACATTATTTTATGATGATTCCATGACGAACCTTTTCCTTGTGATCTATTTTCATATTATAAGTGAACTTAATTTTCCAGCGAATAAAGTTCATGACTATTCATTATTACATACATTACATAATTGTGGGATATGATCTTGGCTTAATTATATAGCCAAACTCATCATTCATGAGGTGACATTCTACTATTTTACATGTTTCCATAAAATCCTTTTGACAAGGTTTGGATTCTCATTTATAAAGACACAATAGTCTTTTTATTGGCTAAGGTTTTGAATATTGTTCAATTTTCAACAAAGATTATTTCACATTTATGCATTATTCAAAATCTGAAATCTACTAGAGGTATATGGTTACAATAATGTTGTATGATGGCAAGGTGATCTCTTATTTGCATAAGTGTAGCAGTTGTGTTATTTACCAAGGATCTTTGATTTTCTAGATTAGAGTAATTTTAAAAAATTAAATTTATATGTTTACCTATATTCATTCTTATGAAATCAATGTACTTTGGGTATATATTGTTTTCGTTGGCATTTTTTACACACCTACTTTCAAAATGTACATGACGATACCTTGTCATATAACATGAACACTCAATATTACACATGTGGGTTAATGTCTAATATAATCCTAATATACAAGAATCCTAGCCATGGATTTAAACTCAAGTTAATGCATAACTTATATTACCATGGTTTTATAAATCGGCTTGGATTAACCATCTCTTAGTAAGCTCGTACATTGTATCACCATGATGGCTATCACCTAGTGCGATTTGACATGGCAGGATTCATGTCATCTATTTATTGTGGAGTATGATAGCCATGGTAATGAACTTGGTCACTACACCATACTCTTTTAACACTTATCGGACCATGATTCTTTCCATTGACTCCCTTATATGTACTTCTCTTTTGCATACATTCATGAAAGGATATGGTTGAACAAAACAAAGATACTAAGATATTTGCTTTGTGTGTGATACCTTTCAATCATTCTTGAGGGTTTCATGTTGTTTCATCAGAGTTCTCATAATCCCCATTTTCAATAAGGGTTTGCCTCAGTCTTTCCCCAAACCCCTGGGTGTATCATTTACCAATTTCTTAATGCTCTTCGTGCTCATGGGGATGATACATAGGAAAAAACATAATAGGTTGGGTGAATTTTATTTACAAATTTCATGGTCATCACAAGAATATTGGTGTTGCATTTTCTCAAACTTTAATGGTGATATGGCTCACATTGGGGATTTAGAATTTCAGGTGGACAAAGTTTTGATAGCCCATAGTGGTGAATCTATAGATAATGTTCAAGATTTTACCTCGTTGGTTAATGAGAGTAGCAAAGGAATTGACCTAGAACCTCAATCTTTGATGCAAGACGAAAATTCTCTCGTAAATACACTTGAATAGACAGTTAAATAGATTGAAACTAGTATGCATGTATTTAATCATCAGAATCATGGTCAAACATAGAACAAAACTATACAAGTTAATCAAATGACTTATTTTTCTTGTCAAAACAATTATAGAGGGGTTTCTCTAGAAGTCAGTGTAGAAGATACTTCTGGAGATGCGTTTTCTCAAACTATAGAACAAATTGTTAATCAAGATATGGGGAAGATGAGGGTAATTCAAAGTATTCACAAACCACGTCATAACAAATGTTCTTCTTAGGCTTGAGCAAAATCAAATAATGATTATGTCCGAAAAATTCACATGCACAGTATCCCAAAAAGATATTATTGATGAGTACACAGTTAGACTATGTACACTCATTTCAATAGAAAACAACATAAAGGAATCTCACCTGACATCTCTTGCACCATCATAAGAGCACAAGCCAATCTGTGAGCAGATCTTCTTTGGATTTGTTTGTAGACACTGCAGCTAATTTTGTCATTTTAGAAGCAGCTGCAATTCTATAGTCAGCTGACTCCCAAGAAATTCTACCTAACTAACATACATCAATCCATTTGTCCATTTATCTTTATTCCAAGAAGTTACTCATATTAAAGGTGCAATATTACATGTGATACCACAATATAATCCTTTATCTTTTCTTGAGGAATTCTTATATAGGATCATTAAAAACCTAAATGAGTCATAAACCCTAACCATAAGGAGGTGATTCATTACATTTCTTGAATTTTTATTATTTTTTCCTTTAAAGAAATATATTCCCCCCTTTACATCATTATGCATACCAGGGCACCAACAAGTGCACATACCTGGAATCAAATTACTAGTACCATCAAATTTGGGTGAGGTGTCAAAATCCAAAATTACCAAATTACAAACAAAATGAATAATTATTAAATAAGTTCACCCTTAAACATGACTTAAATATGAATTTATGTGAGAGTAAACCAAAGGTAGCATAGTAACTTACCAGGTAAAAATTATAGTTAGTTTGAGTGAGGGAAATCAAGGGTTATGGCCAAAACAATTATAAAGCACATTCTTAAGCCCTGAACATTGAATTCCATTAGCATTTTAATTTTAGTTATATGAATATTAAATATATAGGGATAAGGGTTCTTACCAAAGAATAAATTGACAAGTAGAATGGTATGTATCTTTGGTTATATCAAACCCTCCCTATAGTCTTGCGAGTTACCAAAAGAAGGATTTTAAAACGAATTCACTATGATGTAAAAAGGATTGTGCAACTCCAAAATGAAAACAAGTAGAGAGGGAAACCTATAGCCACTTGGTAAGAACCACAGAGCTGATAATAAACTTCCCTTCAAATTAAATCAATCATATTGGAACACAAACTAGTCTAAGGGAGTGCAACATGAAACAATGCCTTAAACTCTGATAAAATAACAAAGAAAGACTAGAAATACACAAGGAAGCCTAATCAAACAAGAGAGGTCGCTAAAGACAGCTAGAACCTTCCCTATGTAAACATTATGTATATGTTTAAATAGTTTTAATAAATTGTTCCTTTTTTATTAGCAATGTATTAGGTTATAAGATAGTTTCTAAATTAGAAACTAGGTTATGGGGCTGGCTGAAGCTGATTTGTACCATTAGTTGCAAAGTTGATAGAGTTGCAATGTATTAGGTTATAAGATAGTTTCTAAATTAGAAACTAGGTTATAGGGCTGGCTGAAGCTGATTTACACCATTAGTTGTAAAGCTGACAGAGTTGCACCATTTAAATTTTATGCAATGTCCTCTTTTTCCAAATGAGTAGTAAATTCAATACATAAAAGGTGGACTATTGTCCTTTGAATGCTTCTAGCCTGACTAGAACAAGCTAAAGAGAAACCTTAGATTCAGTTGACCCAATCTTGCGAATTTACTTCATTTATCCATCAATAGAACAGGAATAGTACGTAGGAAAATATTTGTTGCGGTCATTACGTACACACTACGCAAGACACACGTAACAGGCCCCTACATAGTTCCTTTAGTAAAAATATATAGTGAAGAGCCCGCCTTGTATAGAAAATTACAACAGCATCTAGACATGCTTGGCTTAAATAATGTAATAAAATAAACAAAGAAAATTATCTCCCTTCGGTCCTTGATACTGAGAAAATTCTTGGAATCGATTCAACTATATATCTTTCATACTACAAAGATAGCGTATCAATTTATCAAATGAGCATTATTGAGCATTCGTTGATTGCTTGAGCATACAAGCATCAGATGTGCCACACGCCTGTGGTTTTAATTCTTTTATTGTGCACAGACCTAACAAACACCGCTAACTTATACAAGAAATTTCCAAAAGATCAAAGGTTTGCAATATTTACCGCTGGACCTGCTAGCAAAGAAGTTCGAGAATCTACAATAGAAACACAACCTCCAGCATAGAAACCTGCAACTAAATGTTCATAAAATGCCATCAATATTTTCATAAGATTCCTTAAGAAGAAATCATGTGCCCAATTGAACAAGATGGATTGTATTCAAACATGTTGATTGATCATCAATGAGGAAGTCTCCCATGTCAAACTGAAGGAAATAGCAACATCGATTTATTAGAGTAGAATAATCCCATGACATACCTACTAGTAACTATGACTCATACAAAGAACATGGTAAGCATGTGTTTATCCTTAAATATAGTCAATCTTAAACCTGGAAAACTAACATGATTCTATTACATACCTTCTAGTAACCCTTTCAAGTAACATGAGAATATTTATGTTTACCCTTGAAGTGATTAGGATCAACGCCACCAAATATTATCTCTCCTCCTTCTTGAATCACCAGGAGCACCCTGCTTGAATCCCCAACAATTGGGTCAATATGAGAAAAAAAAATAAAGGATTCTATGGATTCAATGAAGTGCCACCTAATCCATCATATTGTAGGAAAATAGGCTAACAAAATGTATGAAGCAATGACTACTCTATACTAGAGTGTCAACAATTCCTAGAAGATTCTCTTGAATAACAAACTCAACAATACATGCAGCACTGACTACTCTAGAGTCTGTACTAGAGTGTGAAAATTTCCTATAAGGTGCTCTTGAATAACAACCTCACCAATACATGCATGACTGATATAAGCATAGTGGTGAGATACCTTATGACACGTATCTAAGAGATCAATTATTTTTTAATGGTATGAATATTAAAGAGAAGTTGTTAGTGCACATTGCACTAATTGGTTTGTTTGTACCCTAGGGAGATTTAGAAAGGTGTATATTCCCATGAGTATATTCCAAACCTAACAGTTTTGATATCCCTATTCATACCAAAAAAATATTTCAATTGATATAATGAATGACCTATTCAAAACTAAGCAGTCATGCTCTCCAATGTATTTCAAAAAAATATTTCATTTGAAAGGTTTCCATTCACCAATTGGTTTACCCTTTGATTTCAAATGTTTTTGGCTAATAAGTTCAATGTCTTATTGCAAGGCTCTGACAAAATATGATATTCAACCTTAGATAACCTAAGTTTTAACTATTACATTATTGAATCATTTATAATGTTAGGTATTTTACTATGTCAATATTTAAATAGACTAACTTGATGAATGAATTGAATGATCTTAACTCAAACAACTCAACATAACTCAAATAACTCAACACTAACTTGAACATGATTTCCAGGTTCTAAAATGGTAGTTCAAAAGGTCTTAGGACTAGGAAGAAAATAATACCAAAATTTTTAAATGTTGTGCATGATTTCTAACCATTCTCATTCAGTGACTGTGTAGTTACACCTTTTGTGGATGTTAAATTACAACTTGAAAAATACACATGATTACTGATATTGTCATCTCTAACTAGATCACAACCAATTACATAACATTAGAGTAATCCAGGGTAGGAGCACGGTTCATCTCTTGTTCTTAGGATTTCAACACAAATTATAAGGTGTTGAAAATTATGAAATCCCTTTCTTTACCTAATACCAACATTTAGAATAGTCATGAAATTATACACAAAGGAAAAACATTGGCTAAGATAGCTTGATTCTCGGCATTACTGTATTGTAAACTGACGGGATGTTACTCTATGTTACAAGTATATAATGTTCAAAAGTTCAAAATACTACATTATAATTTTAATTTACAATCACAAACAAGGATAAAAATATTGTTACTAGTATAGAGTCTAGACAACATAGCTGAAACAGGCAATTCTGAAAACCATCACACTGGAATAAATTTCACTTCCTATAGATACCTGTACTGAGAGCATTTCACAAACATTCTCTTATGTTTAGTGTATATTACTGTCAGCTTCCAGGTAACTACCCAGATGAACAATTAGTCGGAAACCTAAAGAAAGCATTGTTTGATGAGAATCCATGTAACCTTCTTAGTCTTTCCTAAGCCTGCGAAATGGAATGCAAATAAACTCATAAGGATATCAAAACCGAAAAAGCAAGGAATTAATTCAGACTACAATTCTATTTAAATAGATGTACCACATCAAAATTTCAGCTAATTTCCTATTATAGCTCATAGCATTATCAAAAGTCATGGCTGCAAATGGGCTTTCTTCAATAAAAACATTTTTTCCTTGGGAAAGAACATTGAAGCCAGGTTATTTGTGTTAGACACTAAAACCCATCTAATTCCATACATGTGAAGAACAGCTAGGAGGTATAAAATGAAATGCTTAAAATCCATTGTAGGCAGAGGACGAGAAACAGCCTAAACAAATGGTACCCAAGCATTATGTTTATGATTGATCAAGGAATTGATTTACCAAGGGGTACATGTCACTAAGGGATTTTGAAAGTTATTTTAAGGCCTCTGGAATTGTATGAATCTCAGGAATCTGTGAACATTGTTCTCATATTTCAAACATATACTACATACAACCTAAGCATACACTTGGGCAACTACGAATAAAGGTGATGAGCACACTTGATCACCAAAAGGATAGCAATGAAGCACTTGAAGTAGGCTTGTGGTGATGAACTCTACCCAATTTACCTTTTCCAGAATCAGAGTTAAATAAAAATACCAATAGTGGATTATGGGTCTAAAAAAGGGATGAAAATAGAGCTCAACTCATCACAAGAACAAAAATAAATCTGCAATAAGAATGAAGATCTTCAAGACCCTTACCACTCTGAGGTTTTCCATTGGTTGAGAGTGGTTCTTGTCTTTAAGTATAATAGCTTCAAAACTTCTCACTATAATATTTAATCAAATTGAGGACTTGGCATGTGGAATCTAAATGATGATTGGGAAAGGATACTAAAATTCCCAGTTTTGATCAGAAATTGATTGATAGGATCTATGGAGGATGAGGCTTGTAAGACTGTATATTTAGCTAGCATGAGGTCTTGACACAAATATTTACAGTCTGAAGCATAAAATATCAAATTTTTGTAGGGGTTGTAATATTATAGTTTAATCAAGCTTGCAGTATTCATGAAAACTCATTTCACTCTTCAGTCCCTTCAATTCATTCAATTGGGCCATTCGGTTCATAGGTTTTTCATTGGATGGACCATGAGTGAGGTGACCAACCAAATTCCTTTTACCATGCATACAAACTATAACCCTAATAAGAGAGCAATATGAGACTGAAGAGAACTTGCATATAGGAAATTAAGAGTACAGTTTCTGTCATAAATGCAGGATACAATAGAGGAAACTCAAGGTCCTGTATTGAAGCTTCATTTGCATGACTAACCACTCAGTAACTTGAAATGATGTTTGTTAATTAAATAACTAGTAAATAATCACTTCCTAATCAAGCATACTAATAATACCTTTGAAATAAGTAGGGCACATACTCAGTATAGTGTTTACATACAAACACGTATTGTCAAAAATATTAAGTTTGGACTAACAAGCACAGGATTTACATATACATCTAAAAAAATTAGTTTCATAGTGTTTGAGAGGGTAATCGGAAAATGGATTGAAATGCTACATGAGAGGTATATGGTTGTAACCAAGTATAGAGGCTGGGAAAGCTAATAGAATGGTATATTCCTACTCAAAGAGTCTACAATGGCATGCAAATGGTAAGTCTCAAGGTTGAGACTACTAATTAAGATAAATGAAGATAAAGAAATGGTAGATCTCGAGGAAGAGAAAGGAACTTAATATGTTAATTTAGCACTTCCATTGCTACGTTGGTACCAAATCCATTCTAGCTAATAGGTTTTTCCCTTAAATTTCCATTTGATGCTAAGCTTAATTTATTAACTTTAAATTAATTCTAATTAATTATATTTATGTTTGTAGTATTACCACGGTTGGAAACCTACATAAATTGGATAAAACTTAGACCTGGGAAATTTTTATAACAAGTATCAATAGTAAACAATGATATCTAGAAACTCTGATATGACTTTGAGCTTGTTTTGGGTAGAGTTTGTGGATATTAGAGAAGTAAATCCATGTCTATGGGAAGTCTAGTGTAATGAACAACAATAATGACCCTAAATATTCATGTTTTTGGGCACATACTGGTCCTTAAAATCATTTCTCATCCCTATTTGACCTTCTAGTGAGCGGTAATCCAATTTCGGCAAGATGTATTGATGAGAATGGATCTAAACCTTGAAATCTAGGGGAAATTAATGGGTATAACACAACAATAGGTTTCAAAATACCATGTTTTGGTGAGATATGTGTAAATAAAAATAGCATAAAAGTGTCCTTGGGCATATTGTAGCAGCAAAGAACTATCTCTTGGCGTCGAATAAACAGTAGCACTTCAACATTATCATTTCTAGGAAGCTCACATGGGATATTATGTTGATTTTTAAGCATTGTAGAGTGAAGTTTTCAGAAGCGTTGGCCCTACTAGCTTTTCTTCACTTTCATTGAGGGCTAATCCACCTTTGACTCATGTTTCAAGATTTTTGTGCACCTTTCATAGCATAATGAAGGTACAATCTAGGCAAAAAAAACTTAGCAGTGAAGAATTATGGAAACATTGATATGTTATAAAGGATCCTCTATATATCACATGAGGATTAAAAATGTTGATCCAATCCACATAAGTCATCCTTAGAGGAATCCAGTTCCGTTTATGAGGTATTTCAACTATGTCTACATAGGATTGAGGACACCATTGAAAGTCTTCTTTCAGTAAGCGCTCAGCCTTGGAGGATACTTTTCACTAAAGGAAGGCCTTGTTTCTATATTAATTGAGTATATAGAGACCGATATATCTTATAAGTTGTTTTTTTGTTGCTATATGAATATTATTGGAGGGGCATATTTCTTGAAGGTGACTTAGGGGAGACACAACATAATTTTAGGTTTCCTTCCAGTTTGGAGAGGCCTTCTCTTGGACACTATTGTGGACAAGGTGAAACATTTCATCTTATGGGATTTTAGAGGTTGGGGTTTGCTTTGACTTGTCATCATCCATCATTTATTTATGGAGGATGTTTTTACAAGTGGAAGATATCTTGGTGTAATTTGAAATGAAAACATAAGTCCTTATTTAGAATTTAGATTTAAAATAAAAGAAAGAAAACAGGACTCACCCACAAAGAAAATAGTGTGCCCTCTTATGATCCTTCAATGCAATGCCATGCACATGCATATAAGTTTTACTTGGGTGATTCAATGTTCAAACAATATGACGAATTAGTAAAATGTAATTCATAGCCATATGTTCAACGACAAATGGCCATTTCCCATATATTTTCATGTACATATGGAATTCATAGCTATATGGAATTGGTAAAGTATTACCAAGGGGCCAGTTATCCTAATAAATCAAACTATTTAAGGTAATTATTTAGATTAGATAGAACTAATTCTGCCTCAATGTATGGTAATCATCATCATCAACTAAAAGTATGTGTGTGCACATGCATAAATACCCAATACACAGCTCAATCAAACAAAAGAAAACATAATTATACCTTGATTTGTGGAGCTTCACACTGTCTTCTTATGCTTTACCTTTCAAAACATCATTCAACATACTTCATATTTTGTCATGTTGCAATAGTTTCATGTTACGACCCATCAAATAAATTTATGTTTGTTTATGAAAATAACAAAAACAAATCTAAATACAATACAATACTATTACAATGTAAATTACAATACTATTCAACTATTCAAGTAAATTAATTGTTAATAAGAGATTACCTAATAAAACATGGATAACCAAAAACACTATGTATATAAGACCATCGATCTCATCAAAATGCCATTTCTTTCCTCTTAACTATGGAAATGTTTCTCAACGCTATATGTAACAAGTTCCAATGGAGGAATCAAATAGAAATAGTGAAAGTTATACACTAAAATTATAGAAATAGATGTTTTTTAATGTATTCTTCCTTACCATTCATTAAGCTCCTCTCTGTTTCAAGAATAATTTAATATTCTCTACTAAACAGGACCAACTGGGTGAAGGTGGAAGCTCTTATGGCCCCTCCCCCCCTCACATCACTCTCAACTCCCCAAACCCAATGCATCTACTTGCAAATAACAATTTATTTCACTATTTCACAATCCAAATAACAATGCATCTACTGCAAATTATTTCACTCAATAGTTGAAAGATGCTTTCATTAAATCATTATTTAAATCATTCACTAAACCATTCAATCATTCAACAGCTGAAAAAACCATTCATTAAACCATTCATTAAACCATTCATTAAATCATTAATTAAACCATTCATTTAGTCAATGGCAGATAAAAAAAATCAGTAAACCATTCATTTAAATATTCATTCATGAAACAGAGGAAAAAACTATGAAATTTTTTTTATTATAAATAAGAATTACTCAAAAAAAAAATTCGTCACTTCCTTTTTACTTTCTTCTCTTTAAATATTTAGTTAGAGTCGCATCTTCCAGAATCTAATCCTCAATCTCCCTACTAGTCTGCTCGCAAGGTTAAACTTCCGAAGAGGGGCAATGAATTTATGCAATAATGTCAAAATATTTCATTAATATATTTATATTTTGAAAAATACGAGTAATTCATTTAAAAAAACATTAAGAATGTCTGTTTTTACTTGCCATGGGAAAATCAGCATGTTCAACATTATCTTGTACAGGCCCAACCTGTTCAGTGTTATCTGCATCTACATGCTCTGCAATTGAATTGTGTAGAATTAGAATTTATGTTCATCATTTGCAATGGTCTATAAAAAATAGTAGCACATTAATAAATTCATTACCAGTAATCGAAGCATGATCTTCGTCTGGTTGGTCATGTACATCCTCGACATGAATGAGATCATTACTTTCCTACTCAAAAAGGAATAAATAATTTATGTTAATTTATTTATAAGCAATAAATTACATGAGCATTAATAAATTATCATTAAACTATACAGTTTTTACATACTTGCACACCAGATGGATCAGCAGAAGATCATTAAGTATGCCTAGACAAGCTTCTCCGATGTTCAACAACAACGTCAAAGCCTTGTTTGAAGCCAAGCTTCATGTAATCCACACTGGGAAATTATTTGAACCAGTCGGCCTTCATGTTTGCATGATTTCATTAATTTTACATTTTTTGCCATAAAAAAACGAAAAATAATTATCTGTATGATATTTGGATGTGGATTCGGGTTTTGTGATACTTACATATCAGGCCGCCAAGTTCGAGTAACCACTAGGCCCAAGCTTGTGTTGGCCAATTTGTTCAATTATTGCCTTGGTGGCCTTAGATGTGTCCGAGAGCCTAATCAAGTTTTTAAATACATTAGTTGATGTACCAAATTTGATATAAAAACTAGTAATAATAAGGATTACCACTACATTTTGGAATGTATTGCATACCTCCCTGTTCCAGCTGGTGGTATCTTTCCTGATTTTCTCAAGTCCTTCTCTTTTCCATCTTCCACCAGGGCTTTCCACTCCATAGATGGAATCATTGGAGGGTGCTCATACCTAGGGTTCTTTTCTAGGTGAACCCTATACTAGTCTCGGATAATCTTTAGATGTTTTTCAGCCTTCTGTAGGACCTTTGATGTATCAAAGGTATCTTTTCCAAACAGACCAACCAAGTGATTAGTCAAATCATCCTTTAAATCTTTTGGTTCTTGTTCCACATTATGCGGATGGTGGGCCTGAAGATATCCAAGGCCAAATCATTCATATGTTTATAAAACATATCATTTCCTGCAAAACATTAATGCCATCATTAGTCAACATTAAAAAATAATATCAGTATATTAGACACAAATTATAAAAACCAAATTGAATAATCTATAATCACCAGGAATCCTCTCTATATTTATTGGAACCAGTTATTCATTCACCAAAAATGTACACACTATTGAACCAGTGCTAGTGACACGAGAAGATCCAGGAAATGCATCCACATCTCTATATAACCCTGCATCCACCCCTTCTTCTACAACATCTATTGTGGGTGGGGCAGCATCGGCTGCACCCTATGGTGGCCTCAGGGGTGTCGCAAAGTGTGTTGTCGACTATTTAATGGACAATATGGGAGTAGTATGTGGTGTATGTGGAGTGGTTTGGTCACTGGGACCAACATTGCCTTGAGCACCACTGATAATCTCCATAACATGTTGTAAATTGAAACCATTGTATTATAAGTTCAAGACATATAAAATTAAATATTAGAAAGTTCTTATAAATGAATTTACATTACTATTCGAGAACTTACTTCCAATTTTTTACGTTGTTGTAACAACAATTGAATCCTTTTTTCGATCTCCTCTATTTGTGGAACTGTCAATGTAAGAAGAATTAGTTCCTCATTTTGTTTTTCCCTGGTCTTCTGTAGCACCCTCAATGGGTCTGCAGACCCTCTAATTTCACTATCTCTCATCAACTAGGAGACATCATTCTGTAAAGAGCATTGAGGCAGTGTTTCATAAACTGAATCCCCTATTTGGAACAGAAATATATAAAAAATTGCTTAGTCTTTGAAGCAATAGTGTGCGCAAACAATTATATTAACAAAAATTGTCTATCATGATAGATTCATAGGATTACATGTAGGATTACCTAATGCCTAGATGAGGGTGTGGTCTGATCAACAGCTGGGGACTTACCTCAATCAGCCACCTGCAAAAACAGTAGAGAACATTACCACAATGAACGCAATATGTAAAAGCTAACAAATACAGAACAAAAATAAACACTATGCTAAATGTTTTATATGTGTACATTTTTTAAGTATTTAGAATGTGGAATTACATTTAGGTTTACCATTTTCCTAGAGGTTGCATTTGTTTGATCAACAGTTGGGGACTTTCCCCAGTCAACCTGCAGAAAAAGTAGACAACATTATCATCATGAACGCAAAAATTAAAAAAAAAATACATAACAAAATAAACATTATGCTACACGATATATATGTTTATGATTTTAAATTATTTGAAATGGAGAATTACATTCATGTTTTCCTATTGCCCCGATGCTGTAGTTGGCTGATCAATAGCCAGTTGGCTTCCCTGATCAACACTCTGCATGAAAAATAGATAGATTATATAAATGAACCAAATATACTATTAATGAAAATACATAACAACATATATGTATGTCTATCCTAAATTTATTACATTGGCAATATCGATGTATACCTGTCGCCTTGACTTGGGTTGACAAACATCTGCAGAGAGGGAGGTGCCCCTGAGAGAACCCTGCATCAAAAACATACTAAAAATTACCTAACGAAACGAGAAAAGTAGAAAATTACAATTATATCCTACCAAAACATACTTAAATTGTTGGATGTACCATAACCATACTAACCGTGTTTATATCTACACGACTCAAATTGTAATTAATAAGCAGTTCTTCGCTAGTAGCTATTGATTTAATTACACATACAAAGACGGTTTCCTTCACGTGACTCGAATATGCAGTTGGGTTGCTTAAGTGTAGACCCCAGTTGTGTACTGTTTATAAACCCTGCAATATTACCAGTTGTTTTTTTCCTTCCATCCATGTACAAGGTTGCTCCTTTATTTTGATCTTTGTCATTCAATTGTATATAATTCGCTAACAACCCATATCTACGCATACTTCACGTATATTGGACCAGGTGCATCCAATCATTGTAGTTGTAAGAGGGTCCAACATACTCCATCAATTATGTACATCTGCCGTATCCAACCTTTATGTCGTCCATGCAAAACAACCCCAATCCATGCAATGATGACGGTGGAATTCTATATATCCTCTCATTCACACAAAAATCTGGGTTTACTTGAGGAAGATCCCTAGGCACCCATTGTTTCACTAGGTGTTTGTACCTTGAGGGCACCTCGATGTCTCCCACTGTCTCATCATCATAGGAACATGACCCCCCTCCTTAAGGAAAAAATTTCATGCATTTATTGAATTTTCTTCTGATCTTCTGACATCTAATTGATATAGCCC
This sequence comes from Pseudotsuga menziesii, assembly GCA_001517045.1. Classification (NCBI taxonomy): domain Eukaryota; kingdom Viridiplantae; phylum Streptophyta; class Pinopsida; order Pinales; family Pinaceae; genus Pseudotsuga; species Pseudotsuga menziesii. The sequence continues at coordinate 33,741 of LPNX010742673.1, forward strand.
TTGTAGACCTACTGGATGTCTCACTTTCCTCTAACCTTCCCAAACTCCCCTCGCTGGAGGAATATAGGTCTGACAAATACCTGTTTGGTTCTACCTGCACCATGGCCAAAAAAAACAATTTGGCAAAAACATAGCAAAATACTAGCAAAAAACTTGGAAAGACTTATAAGCAAAAAACTTGTAAAAGTTTCCTACTTCCTAAAGAAAAATATTGAGAAGAATGAGTTTGGGTAATAGGTGTGGGAATTTGTTAGCCCTAAAAATTCTAATGTATGCCCCTCTTTTAGTTACATACAAGTCTCCATTCTTACTTATTGCTTGCATTTCCTTTTCCTAACATGTATTGGGTAGGCATACAAAATATCATGTTGTACATGGGCACTATGATATGCTCACAAATATTTATATAATGTATTATAAATTTGTGTTCCAAAAGGATTTGGAAATATACATGGATGGACACTATGCTTGGTCACCAATGCTTTCACGTCTCTGGAAATATGTTAGAAACATACATCACATATAGCAAGTATGATGACATGTAGAATGTTGGAGCTATTATGGTGGTTGTGTATTTGGATATGCAGGTGTTCTTATTACTGGCCTAACCCCCTTTCAACAATAATATTTGCATATTTAATGAGTCTATGTCTAATTCTCTTGGTCCTCATTACGTTCAAGGAGCCAATGCATAGGTCTCTGTAATCCATAACAACAAACAATACACAAACTTAATTCAGAGGAGTTCCAAATTCCCTTTGTCCATTCACAAACTTCATATGTATGCGTGTGCCCATTGGACTTTGGCCTTTCAACATTGTCAATCTTGAGACGAACTGTTATGCATATGCAACAAATATAACACTATAATTTATGCTAATATATGTATGTACAAGGCCTAGAGGTTCTCCTTTAATGGAATATCTCCTTGAAAGAACATATCTTCGCACTCATCTACATTTACTTCGGATAGAAGTGATACGGATTTGTTATGTTGGTCACTTCCCTCAAAAATCATCTTTGACATGATTTCCTTTTTCAAGGAATCTTGGTTAATCTCTTCTTCCAAACTTCTAGGTCACTTATCCACTCTACATTGGCCCGATTATTCATTTTCTTGGCCATTCCTCTCTCCTTACTCTACACTCGTTGGTGTTATAACCCTTACTTTTGATGGTTGTAAGTGGTTTTTAGTTTTCCCATGAATGTTGTTGTGATGTTGTAGATGATTATCCATTTTACCTAATATGTTTTATGATCTTTTCCATCATTGCTAGGTGCACATACCTGTTGTTTATGGCTTCTTAAGCTTGAAATCTCAAGGGCCTAAAAGTGACCAGATCTCATGTAGGACCCTTTAAGAGTCATAATAACAACTATTGTTAGAGGATGTTATTCTCCAAATGATACACCAAAACCATATTTATCGGTTAATATTTGTGTAGGGATGTTTTTCTCTCTCCCATAATTTATCATACTAATGGGATTGTGACTATCAAGTGAATGCCTTACTTGCATAGTGGAAATCCTACAACAGTACATTGGAAATTCTAAAAATATCTAATGTATGCCCCTCGTTTAGTTACATACAAGTATCCATTCTCACTTATTGCTTGCATTGCCTTTTCCTAACATGTATTGTGTAGGCTCACAAAATATCATGTTATACATGGGCACTATGATATGCTCACAAATATTTATATAATGTATTATAAATGTGTGTTCCTAAAGGATTTGGAAATATACATGGATGGGAACTATGCTTGGTCACCAATGCTTTCACGTCTCTGGAAATATGTTAGAAACATACATCACATATAGCAAGTATGATGACTTGTATAATGTTGGAGCAATTATGGTGGTTGTGTATTTGGATATGCAAGTGTTCTTATTACTGGCCTAACCCCCTTTCAATAATAATATTTGTAGATTTAATCAACAGTACACCGTAATTTCTATGACTAACTCATGAATCCTCCCATGGTTATTAAATATCCATATATAAACCACTAGCGTGGTTTCATCATTGCTCTCATTCAAGAACAAAAAAGTAGACATGACTTCTCTCCCTACATTAAGTCCACGTGCACATAAAGTATAGCTTTGGTACTTCCTAACTTTTCAATATTCCTTTTGACAACAAAAGTGAAACATGAAACAATATCCTTACTTTCAGCATCTTGCACAGCCGATGGCTTTGATCGAACTGTATAAGTACTTTGTTCCCAAAGTAAATATTTTGAGACCTATGAACAAGGGGGAGAGAGATGAATGGTTGAAGTACTCCAATGGAGGATGAATTGATGCCATGTTCTACCTACCAAAAGGTCCTTTTATAATGAATATTATCCCTAACTTATCATCTATTTGTAGTCTTCTATTTTTCACCCATACTGCTCAAAGCAACACATTTTTATGTCGATATAGTATGTATCTTCATGTCACAATTTCTACCTTGTAGATGAATATGGAACCCTAGAAGGTAGTGTTGATTTGGAAATATGATTTTACAATGTTCCATCCCATATTTAAGACGATATTGGAGAGTAATTTATTGTATAACATTAACATATTAATTTTCAACCCTAAGGCAATGCTAACTTGAATAGATTTGGGAGATTTCAAATAGGTACCACCACAATAATGGAAGAAATCAAACCAGCTACTACAAGCATTCTTGGAGGCATATTTCCCAGTTATAACCTACAACAATCATATATATATATATCTAATCCATGGTGGTGAAGAGCAGACATTTCCAGATCTTCTACTTGGCACGTTCAGGAATGAAAAGAATGTTTTAAATACATTTATATCAGTCTATAATATTTGTTGATTTATTCATTTTAGCTTTTCATGATGATGATTGTTTTCCCATATTAATTTTCAACCCTAAGGAAATGCTAACTTGTTTTCCCATACTAATTTTCAACCCCAAGGCAATCCCATAGTAGAAAGTACCAAAAAATACTATTCCTCACAAATCAAAAGGCCCTTAAATTAACTATATCATGCCATCCTCAATGATTTGATGAATCCTTTGAAATTGTCTTCTAAATATAGTGAGACAAAGCTCAAAACACTTACCTAAAGAGATTGTTTCCTTTTCTCTTTATCATTAATTTCTATGATATGTGTTTCAAGTGATGCTAACGTTGTTCATATTGTGCTATTCTCTTCTCAATTTCCTAATAGGGTGGCATTAAATGGATTGCATTATACTTTGATCAATCTGACAAAGTATTTTTCTCCAACCAACCATATTAAACTTGAATGGATTTTGGACCTTTCCTCTCTTTCCACTTGGAGAAAAATTAGTAAATTGTTTGGTTCACCTCCAACTTCGACCCAAGTTCTTATCTTTTTGTGATCACTCATCAAGGAGGCATAGATTAACCTAATCTTGTCAACAAGAACACCATCGTCTTCTTTATCATTAGATTCTATGCTCTATGTTTTAAGTGACACTAATGCTTGTTGATATTTTATTATTTCTTATCATTTGTTTAAGATATTGTTTTCATTTTCACAAACTTGAGGTTTGAAACAAATTGTAGTCTTATAGAATCTTTGAGAGAGGCATCAATCGGTTTGTGTTGAGATTATTAAGCATATACAGAAGGATTCAAGAAGAGAAGCTCGAATTTGTCCTTCTCTACTCCATAATCAAATAGGTTGAGGTTAGCTTCTTCAAAACCACATATAGGTTCACTATAATTGTCTGGGGATAAATTAAACCTTTTTAATATTCAACAATCTCTACCAACATAACAGTCTATTATATGTACTAAGCTACAGTCAAATCAAGAGAAATATTCTACAAACATATGAAGAATAGTTTGATTTTGTAAACCAAGGGGATGGAAAAAGGGCAAGGAAACATCAAAGATCACTCATACCAGGGAATAATTCTAAAGCTAACCAACTGTCTAAACCAAAAAGGTCATCTTCTCGTGTTAAATGTAAGAGGGGCAAACAAAAATCAGACACAGTGACAATTAACATAAAATGTTTAAATAACAAACGGAGGACATCAAAATACCTAGTACTTGCTTCAAGACCCAAAGCATAAACCATAAGATTCATGATTGTCCATTAACGACCAAGTATTACCTAACACAATTTCCATTGAACTAAGCACCTCACGGTCGAATCAGGATATTGGTCCAAGTTTATTGCACAATCGATTTATCATTTGAGGTACATACAAAATGTGTATGCCCAAGGATTTATATATCATGAATTTGAAGAATCGAAGTTACATAAACTGCATAAAAAAAAATTCAAAGCCCAAGGGTAAGAACCCTAAATTAAGTGGTGGAAAAATAAAAATGGCCATTTTGTGGGATTAACATCTTCAACAAAATTTAGGAGTACAACTATCAATCCTACCTACCTTCTTTCATAATAAAAGAATCAATTCGACCTACCTTTTTTTCACTATTGAAACAAGGTTTCCATTCTTTGTGACAGGGTTGAAGGTGGATGTTATTGTTGTTAACAGTATCTTGAGATACATTAATGATCTGACCTACCTGAGGTATATTGTTGAAGGACTGACTTGATTAGGGTAGCCTCCAATTGTTGCTCATCACCTTACATGCAGGTTCATCATTATATGCAGATCCAAATGTTATAGCTGATTTCACCACTCCAGGTGAATCACACTTTGTATGGCCTTCCCCTGTCCTGCTGCAAACTCCTTAGACCCCTTGGACCATTTTTTATCCTTTGATGTTTTCCTGACCATCCCTAAAAACATGTGAAAAATGATACACGTGACTTTTAAACCTATAATCGTGTATATACACAGGTTTGACCACTAAAACCGTGTACATCGGGATATGTACAAAATCCAAATCCTTTCGGAGTTTTCCTTGACATGGATCCGACTCACTTGACTCTTGGCCTTCCCTATGCCTTGATATTGCTCAGATTCAACCTTTCATTACCCCTTTGAAAATCTATATAAGTAACTCTATGGTACATTGAAGGAATAGGAGAGAATTGAGAGTAAAGAAACTATAGTCCATTATTGCTAGAACTTATGCTTGAGTCTACATCCCTTTGTCCCTTGGAGCACTTTTGTGTTCTTCCCAAGCTTGCCTTTTTCTTGTGAGCTTGCTATCGAGAGATGGAGGATTGAGGTGGTGAAGGCCCAAATGGGGGATTTAGTTTCTCCAATTCGCAGACATGCCGACAGAGGTTGTATCTATTTTAATCTCTGATTTATTTTAATAGAAATATATTTTCCTGTCCAATAATGTGTGTTTGAATGAATATTTTATCCATGGGAATATGTCAAATGCTTATACATTATTGATTATATATGCTATAATATATATAACACCATGATATATAGAATGCTTGTATTGTTTACTTGTTGTTGAAGAAGTAATCTATCAATTCAAGCTGAAGTTGGAAAGCTCAACAGGGATCTACTTCAACCGTCCGGAATAAGGTACGAGGTCTGATCCTTTAGTGTTAGACATTTAATTTCTATTGCATATTGGAAAGGATTAATTTATGGAGTCAAGCTGTCTGTTGTGATACCCCAAGCCATAGGAATTTCTCTCCGTAACAGAATTGGCGACTCCGCTAGGGAGTTCCTAGTAGTTGTCCTTTGGGGGTTGTTCTATCGGCATTCAATGACTTTGAATTAATCTTTCTCTCTTGTTTCTATGTCGGGTCTGGGGGCATGTTTTCCCAGTAGTGTCTGATTGGTGTGAAGTTTGTCTCAGCTTGTCTATTTTCCTTGATTTTTATGCACCTTTCTTCATGTACACGAGTTTTTAACTCACAGTCGCGTATACACACGGGTTTCTCTGTGATTTCTGCGTATACACGCGGGTTTACTACAAACAGTCACGTATGCCCTTATTTTTTCCTTTTAGTGGAAGTTAAATGGTTGCTGGGTGAAGTTTGATGATTGCTGAGTCTCCTTTGACACTACCTGAGTCTGTTTATACCTCTGTTTCTGACCTAAGACGTTTTTTTAGGGCTAAATTTTTTTTTTAAGAAGGTTCTTGTCATGGCATTTTCGATTTTTTGTTTGGGATTAGTGCATTAGATTTATTTTACCTTAGTGATTTGCTTGAGTGTTGTTTTAGTGTGCTTGCAGAGTCTGGCAGTTGTAGAATCATTCTTTTGCTTTTTGTATCTCATTTTCTTTCAAAAAATCCAAAAACAATTGCTTATCATCATGCATTGCATTTTGCATTTTGCATTGTACTTGCAATATATTTGCTTTGGAGTATTAGTTAGGATTTCATATAGGAAAGCTTGCATTCATCATTTGAAGAAAAATTGTGCATTTCACGTAGTAGCATACCCTGTTTTCATGGACACAATGCATTTGCATTGATTGTTAGGTGTGCATTTTACTTCATGTTGCGTCATAACACCATTAGTTGCATAGACATATCCCTCTTTTGAGTAATAAAGCCAATTAAAATCAATGCTTAATTAAAATGAACTACACTCTTTTCTTTTATAGGGTGCACCAACAAGATTAAGTTTTAGGATCTTGGAATAGTTCATTGTGAGTAAATTCTCCAAGATCACTAAACAACAACATGTATGTGTCTGTCCAGGTGAGTGTGTGAAATCCTTGGTATAACCAATGTTTCTCAGGATCCTCCTCTCAAAAGGGAGTTAAGCACGAGGCACTATGAACAGTTATTGATTGGGATGACCCCTAGTCATAATTGAGTAGCATCGAATATATTTCCAGGATTGTATTCATATCTGGGGGCTCTTTCGAGAGTTTCGGGCTTTGCTACCCTGCCTATACAGTCAATCCCACCTACGACTGTCCGCCTGAGCATTGATTATATTAAGGTGACCTTAGTGGCCTTACCTAGGATATTGAGGGAGTACTTTGCAGGGGTTATTCTACAGGTGTCCCGGTAAGGTTGGGGTTGGATAGCACAGTCTCTCTACCCGTTGAAGATGAGGGCCATAATAATTGGTTACGTACCTTCTCTTATTGTGTATGGGAGTCTCAATACTCTCCTAGGTGAGACATACCTGCTTCATTCAGGAGCTCACTTATCCTGCCCTTGATTGCTTTCATTTGGCTTTAGATTTTATTAGCGATTGCTCTGTGCACGATATCTTTCCTAGGGTTTGCGTATATAGAGAGTCTTTTCTATTTTTTGATTCATTGTGGATTCAGGTACGGCTCCTGATCGGTCTCATCATTTAGCAGGACTTTCACCTTCTACATCTCCTCCTCCTTTGAGAGAGAGACCTAGACATTCCAGGCGGACTACTTCGCACATTGATTCACACACCATGGGAGACCATATAGAAGGTATTCCTAAACCACCTTCTCCCATTCGTGTAGATGATAGGGAGTTTACTCCTACTTACGATCCTTCACCCTACTTGGCTGAGTTAGGTCCTGTGATTTCTGAGATAGGAACCTTTCAAGATAGACCTACTCACTCTAGGGTTGATTCCCCATTAACGTGTTACCGGTATGGAATGTCGAAGGATGCCGAGACTCATTTTGAACCCGCCAGCACTAGTTATGGTAGTTATGGTATGTCTGGTTTCCCCACACATGATTTGGAATTTAATGTTGAATCTGAGTTCGAGCCTAACACTATGCTTGGGGGAACTCTCATTCCTTACCATGCGAAGAGGTTTGCGAGCACTAGTCACATTGCACCTTCCATCCCAGTGGTGTAAGTTACATCACATATTCCTCCTAGGTCTAGGGTTAGTGATCCTATTAGGATACCAGATTCGAGATGAGTGACTATAGGGAATAGTACATACATAATTACATAGATCCCTCCGTCCTTTGTCCCTAGTTATTCAAATGTTCACCCTCCACCTCATTCACGTGGTCCTTCGGGCCAAAACGTTGCTACAAGTTATGTCCATACTGCGGTTACTAGACCAGTTGTGTCTCAGCCTCATGTACCACCCGTTGTTTCGAGAGGTCATGCTCATACTTCTAGAGGTCACATTCCTACTTTCGGAGTTTATATTCCTACTTTCGGAGCGTATGTTCCTACTTATGGAGTGTCTCATAGGACATCTCATGCGATGACTTATGGACCCTATTATGGGACACAGTATGGATAGGGTTCTTCACCTTATGGGGGTGGGTATCAACAACCTGCTTATTCTCCGAACTACAGCTTTGTAGCTCCTAATAGTCAAGGTCCACCACACTATGGTGCTTCCATGCCACCCTATAGGGGTCAAATAGGAGGAGGGCACTATGGCCAAGGCCATGGTGGTAATCAAACCTATATGAATCAGGGAGTGTTCCATCAACTTCATCATCCTAGGCTCCCTTTCCTCGTGACACTGAATCTTCCTGACTTGTTGAGATTGACGAATGATCCTATAGCTCATGACCCGGCTTGGTCAGCTGTCCCTACTAAGATTCCCTCGGACATACCTAAGTTCGAGGGAAAACCGGGAGAGGATCCAAGCGAACACATTTCTATGTTTCAGCTATGGTGCTCTTTGAATTCCTTACACCAGGACTCCATCTGTTTAAGGCTATTTCAATGCACCCTTACAAGGCCTGCCACGAAATGGTATATAGAGCTACCTAGGGCAGCATTCGCTTTGTTTGATGGCCTTGCGATGACTTTTCTTAATCACTTCCAGCTACCAGTGTGTTATGACATTGGTACTGAACTCTTGTCAACATTTCGGTAGGATAAAGCCACACATATCTCGGATCATATTCAAGAATGGCATAGATGGAAGAGGTTAATTAAAGCCTTTATACCGCCAGAATTCCTCCTCGAATGGTTCCTTAAGTTGTTATTTCCATATATAGCGAAGCATGTTTCTACATCCGAAGTGCAGAATGAGGAACAAGCGATTTTTAGGGTGCAGGAACTAGATTTGATTTATGCTCAGTCCAGTTTGTTATATGAGATTATTCCCAACGCTCCGTGTTCTATTTTCGACCCCAAAGTCAAACCTGGACCACATGTCGATGGCATTGTGGGTTGTGCAAGTGCGAAACCTATGGATTTGGTTGCAAAACAAGTTAGTCAATTGTCAATCAACCAATCTGCTTCAGGACAAGCTACGGCTTCGTCTCAACCCACCCAAATGGTGAGTGTACTTTCTGTGCAATCGTCGTACCAGATGGGTAACCAGCAGCTCGAACGGAATAGAAAAAAGGGTAAGAATAATCATAAGGGTGGGAATAAGAATGAGAATGCTAATATTAATGACAAGAATGGCCGTAATGCTGGGGGGGACAAGCAAGCTAAATGTATGGTTAAGTTCCCTTGCAAGTTTTGTAAGGACGATCACCTCACTTACTTGTGCCCTCGTATTGATGAAGCTTCGAGGTTCTTGGCACAGGGCCCAGCTGTGCTAACTAACCCTTTACCACACAATCAAAATATGAACTCGAAGTCCCATGACCAGTCTAGTGCTGATCAAGATCCACCAGAGGGTAGTGGTTGTGGTTGCATTAACATGGTCCATGCTGCGAAAGTTGTGACCCGTGTGAAAGATTATGGTTCATCACAACCCAGCCCAGGAAAAGAGCCTGATCCACCACGGTCTCCTTTGTGTATTGAGAAACCTATGGATAAACCTGAAGCTGCACCTCGCATTCCTAAGGGAGTCCTTAAGCGTTCGGGGCACAATCCTAATGCCCGAGCCACCTAGAGCTATTCAGTTGTCGAGGATTTGGGCCACACTCCTTATGTGATGTTTGCATTGGAAGTGCTTCAGAGTTGTCCTTCGCAAAGGAAGGCATTGCTTTCTACCCTTGGTGTGAACAATGATGATTCTTCCTCTGTGATTAAATTTGAAACCGTAGGACTTCAACCTCACTTTCCTTACTATGTGTCTCTTTTGATTCACGTAGAATGTCTTAATATGACCGTCAAGCGCACTTTGATTGACGAAGGCGCTGCCGCTTCTATGATGCCTTTATCATGTTCGAAGGGTTTAGGTTCCCTTGAGCTGTCTAAATCAGTGACCATGTTAACTGCATTCGATGGGAGATCATTTAGGCCGCATGACATCCTTCCTTCCCTTAAAGTTTGTTTGGGAGGGAATACCGTTGCGATAGAGGTCGAGGTGGTTGATGCGCCCCTTGACTACAATCTCTTGCTGGGTAGGAATTGGATGTATAGTATGCAAGCCGTTGCTTCTTCCCTATTTTGCATTGTATGCTTTCCACATAATAGGAATATAGTCATGATTGATCAAACGACATTCAAGAATTCGTCTGTTACTGCATCTTCGGGAGCTTCGATCCCGATCATTGAGCACTCTCAGCTGGCAACTGGGAGTGTGGGTGTAGGCATGTATCCATCCCTCATGGGAAGCTTTAGTTGTCCTACACCTATTTTTATGATAGGTTCTAGTTCCGGTGAGGCTTCGACATCTATGAGATCAGTGTCTTTTCGCATGAGTCATATGGAAGATCCTTGGATTCTTCCTACGCCAAGTACTCTGAGTGAGCCCATCGTGATGAACGTGTCATTGCCTACAACTATGATAGCTTATCAAGCCAATCTCGAGTGTGTTGCAAAGCCTAGTCCTTCCTCTTCGCGGATGGAGGAGGAAGACCCTTAGGTGCTGCCGACATGGGTAGTACAGTATTCTCACACGCATGACTGCCTTGATATGGTTTTCCCTTCATATGAAGTGATTATTGAGGCTATGTCAAGAGTTGAGCCACCATGGGAGGAACTCCATCATAGATCTTACTTTCTTCCCGAGATTGAACACTTGGAGCATGAGGACTTTAGGGCAGTTCTTAGTGCAAGAGTTGGTATTCCTATGGTTCCGTTAAGCTCTCCTGGTCAGATGGCTGATGGAAACATGGTGAACATATCTTCAACGATTCCTATCAACATATCTAGCGATCCTGGAAAGATAGAGAATGTCTATATTGGGGCGGAATGTTCCCATGCTGAGATTCTAGAATACACCGAGCTATTTAAGGAATTTTGTGACATATTTTCTTGGTCTTACGACGAAATGCCAGGTATTGACCCTCGTATTGTCGAGCATGAGATTAAGACTTACCCCAATGCTAAGCCTGTTCGACAATGCTTGCGCGTGGTGAATCCTAGGAAAGCACCCGCGATTAAGGCAGAGATAGAGAAATTGTTGAAAGTCGGTTTTATCTATCCCGTTCCATTGATGGAGTGGGTGTCAAACCCCGTTTTGGTGGATAAGAAGTAGGGAGCGATAGGCATATGTACTGATTTCCATGATTTAAATCGTGCCTGTCCTAAGGACAATTTCCCCACACCATTTATTGATTAGATTTTGGATGAGTGTGCGGGTAGCGAGGTTTTTTCCTTTATGGACGGATTTTCCAGGTATAATCAGATACAAATTAAACCTGAGGACCAACATAAGAATGCATTTATTTGTCCTTGGGGAACTCTTGCATATCGAAAAATGCCTTTCGGCCTTAGAAATGCCGGAGCTACATTTCAGCGGGAAATGACCTTGATCTTCCATGATCTCAAGTCGATCATCGAAGTTTTTTGGATGACCTTGCTGCTTGTTCTCGTATGAGAATGCATCATCCCTATCACTTGAGATTGGTATTCGAAATATGCCGGCACTATTTGGTTAGATTAAATCCTCATAAGTGCATCTTTTGTGTGAAGTCGGGTCGTTTGTTAGGATTCATCGTTTCTAAAGAGGGCATAAGAGTCGACCCTTTGAAGTTTAAGGAAATACTTCAATTGTCTCCCCTAAAAAATATTCGTCATCTTCAATGTTTGCAAGGCATGGCAAACTTCTTACGGATATTTGTTGTCAACTTTGCCAATTTGACTAGAGGCTTCATGTGTCTATTGAAGAAGGACACCCCATTTTGTTGGGATGAGTGAGCCCAGGAGTCCTTTGATGCACTGAAGCGATCCCTAGCATCGGCCCCGGTGATTAGTCCCCCAAACTATAGCCAGGATTTTATACTTTATGTGGCCGCGTCCATGGTGACGATTGGTATGATTTTGGTTCAAGAGGATGAGGAGCTCCAAGAGCATGTCATATACTATCTGAGCTGGAACCTTATTGACACAGAGATTCATTATTCTCATGTTGAGAATATTTCTTTAGCTACCATATATGTGGTTCAGCAGTTGAGACATTCTGCAAGAGTTCGATCTCGAATTTGTTTCAGCAAAATTGAAGAAGTGTTTAATTTTTGCAGAGCTTATATCGGATTTCCCGAGCGAGGCCGAGGAGTTGGTTTGTGAAGATACGTTTGTCAATGAACACATATTCTTAATCTCAACTTTAGACCCATGGTATGGGGATATCATAATATATTTACAAACATTGAAAGTCCCTACTCACCTCTCATGAGATGAACAACGACGATTACGTCACATGTCTAAGAACTACCTCATAGTGGATAACACTTTGTACCGTCGTGGGGTAGATTCCATTTTACGACGTTGTTTAACTCATGGAGAGGCTGAGGTAGTGCTGAATGATTGCGACGGAGGGGCGTGTGGTGGTCATTTATCTGGGCTTTCTATAGCTCAAAAGATCTTAAGAGCGGGTTATTTTTGGTCGTCGATCTTTAAGAATTGTGTAGATCCAGTCAAGAGGTACCACCCTTGCCAGGTGTTCACACGTAATATGCGCTTGAAACCTGCCCCATTACATCCCATTATCATTGCCGATCCCTTCACTAAGTGGGGGCTTGATTTTATGGATTGAAACCCAGCTTCGGCTGGGGGGCACCATCATATTATAGTGGCTATTGATTACTTCATGAAATGGGCTAAGGCTATGCCTACAATTAAATCCGACGGTGAGATAGCCGCCCACTTCATGTTCAACCAAATTATTACTCGGTTCAGAATTTCGAAAGAGCTTGTCACTGACCATGGCTCGCACTTTCAGAATCATATGATGGAAGAGTTTGCATCAAAGTTAGGGTACAAGCAACAGCATTCCTCCTCTTACTACCCTCAAGTGAATGGACAAGTAGAACCAGTGAATAAATCACTCAAATCCATTCTCTAATGAACCATCGCACAAAGCAAGAATAATTGGCACATCATGTTATATCCTACTTTGTGGGCATATAGAACTGCTGTTAAGACTGCCACTATTTTTTCTCCATATCAACTTGTACATGGAGTGGAGTCGATATTGCCAGTTGAAAGTGAGATTCCTTCTTTGAAGCTAGCTGTAGAACTCTTACCAGACACTTCACCATTGGAGGAGCATTTGGTCCACCTTGAGAAACTTGATGAGCAGCGTTAAGATGCCTTGGTGGCTCTAGAAGTCAATATACGTTGCATAAAGGTCCAGTACAATAAGTCTATCTGTCCAAGGAGGTTTAGTGAGGGAGACTTGTTCCTTTTGTGGGATCAACCGAAAGAACCCTTGGGTGTAGGAAAATTTAATCCCATGTGGCGTGGTCCTTACATGGTCAAACGTGTCTTAGAGAAGGGTGCTTATGAGTTTGTGGATTACGAGGGAATGGCCTTGGTGGAGCCTAGAAATGGGCTCTATCTCAAGAAGTATTATGCATGATTTTCAGCCAAGGCTGGTTATTGTATATTATTGTATAGTTTTTCATAGTTAGGTATTTTTCTTATAGTGGTCGGGTTTGTAATTAGTTTTCATTTCTTTTGGCATATGTCAATGGAATCTTCCACCTACATAGGATTCGCGGATGGTGCGAGCCGTCACACTCAACACTCAGCCTCTGCTGTTTGGGTGATTTATACTCCTATGGGTCAGGTATTGTCTTCAGGAGGCGTATGTCTACGTCCATCTTCCAACAATGTTGCTGAATATAGTGTCGTTATTGAGATTCTACAGGATACCATTTCACATGGCGTTCTCTCTCTTGAGGCACGTCTTGATTCGGAGTTGGTAGTGTCACAACTTAATGGTTTGTACCATGTTAGAGATCCGACATTATTAAGAAGATTCTTACGTGTGAGATTATTAGAATGGAAATTTGACAATATAACATACATACATATTCCAAGAATTAATAATCAAGTTGCTGACTCATATGCTAACTACGTTTTAGATTGGCATTTGTTTCATTCACAATAAATTCATCACAAACACAATTTTTACACATGTAAATATATAAACCGATCCCCATAAAACTTTTTATATAACATCCAAAATGTGGTAATACATAGTGTCATGATACAAAATTGGGGCTCTCGAGCCACCAACATATAATACACGGTAGTACAAAATGTATACACTCCCAGGTATCTAATCCTGTGGAGGAGGAGGAGGGTTGTGATCATGGAAGGTCACTACGGCTCTAGCTAGCCATCGGAATAATTGCACCCATGCTCGTGGTACACCCACCACCTAACGCTGCATAGCCTCAGGCAAGTCCTCGACTTGCACCATGGGAACCCTGTGTGTCAACCTCACAAAATTGGTATGAATTCTTTGGAGCGTCCGCTCCACATCCACACCTATGATTTCATCTCCTCTTCCCCTTCGTCTATGATGAGGGAAGCCTTCCGGCTGCCATGGTCCCACATCTACACACAAATGGTAGATGTCACTATGTATTGTCATGCAAAAATATGTCTTTTGATTCCATATAATCAGAAAACAGCAAAAAAAAAAAACTCAAAAATTAAAAAAGAGAGGGTCGAGATTCGTTCCCTATATCGCCATATTCCAATCCTGGTGGTAGCGGCATGTCTAGTTCCCCCCGAAAATCTATCCCTGCATAGGGGTAGTCATCAATGGCAACTATCTGTCATCGGCACTTTGGAAAGAAGTCAGCTGGATAGGGGTTGGCCACCCTGCCTCCCCCCAATCTATGCATAGCATCTGCCCAACGCCGTTGGTCCGGATCTCAAACCCCGTGAAGAGGAACATCCACTCTAGGGCTCAATCCTGGAACACGCTCGAAGAAAAGCGTGCTCAATATACTGCTGAACCTGAAGTTCCACACTCTACCTACCTTACACTCACTAAGTTGATGTTTCATGTTGCTCAGTAGTGTAGTGCTCCAGTCATAAATTGTGGGTCTCATGCACTCCACTGCATAGAACATTAGAGGCCGTGAGGCCTGGTGGAGTGATGCCAAGCATGCTATCCTGCCCAATGTCAATAGTATGGCCTTTAGGCCCAGCACCTGTATATCATTGGTACGGACCTGACTCCCCACCCTCTCTGTGTCTGGATAGCAGTACACCACAAGATACTCATCGATAGTCAGACCACCTCCTAGCCCACCACGAGAACGAAGGTTCACTACCTCCCCCCGTCGGGAAAGCCCAGTAATGAAGTATATGTCCTCCACCTCTATAGTGAGGGACATCCCATCTATTTGGAAGGACTCAGAGTCTGGATCCCAGTAATCCACCAGCATCTACAATAGTCTCGGTTTATCCCTCAAGCCACCAAGACACCAAAACTTATAGAGTCCACATGCACATAGATCTTGTTGAGCCATTATATCGGCCCTTACTGCTTCCTCTACCTCACCATGTTCATGCTCTCTCCACTCTAGGACCATCCTGCACAAGAAATTGCAAATTTTCCCATTAGATTATTGAAAAAACCTTATGCGCGGCCTCATATGCGATTGTTTTTAAAACAACCGCATATGTACGCAAGTATGGGGATATTTTCCGCGTATATCCAACCCTATACGCGAAAAAACCCTCAATTTCCTCATGGGACGTAGTGCCCTTTTTAGTTTGGCTTAGAAAGCTTAATTGACCATGGAATTTGATAAAAATTGCATTGAAATGGAATAGAAGAGCATGGGTAAATACCTGGAAGAAACGGTAGTGGATTCCACCGGCTGGATCTCCTGGAATTCGCTGTTGAAAATCTGAGCTCAAATGGGTAAAAGTTTCAAGTGTTTTATAATATTTTGAATTGTTTATTATTTATATAAATTTTTCAAATATTTGAAAAATTTTACCCCCTTTCCTATAGTTTCGACAATTTCTAACCATTTTGGACTGTTTTTGACATAATTCATGATGTAGAGGACCTTTTTTAGTGTCGTTTCAGCCGTTGGATTGACCCGTCCGTGCCAATATCAGGTATCATGTCTAAACTGGCTTATATATTAGGTTTCATCACCATTTTCATTTTGCATGACCTTATGACCATCTCATCATAACCTTAGGTACGAACCCACTCTATTATGTCATGGAACCTTCTTGTTGTTTTAGAAGTGGAATGATATGAGTGGTAGAGCTTCAACTTACATGCGTACCCTAGTTAGTGCCTTATTTGCATTTGGTGACCATGCTAACGTTTTCTCCTTTAGGGTGGGGAAGTCCGTTGTATAGTACTACCATGACATTTCGCAAGAGCCTCATACTCCTCTTGATATTTTGCTAGCTTATTTCCCTCAGGACTCCCTCATGTCAAGTTGTGAATGCATTGTCATGAGCTTTGCCTGCCTTATTGAGCTTTATATCGGCTTCCCTGACATTGTGTTTCAGCCATATAGCCCAAGCTTGTCTCATGTCTAGCCATGCAGAGCCTTTTTTTATATTCTTCGCAGCTTGATTCTCTTTTTACCAGGAGGGTATTTTCCCCTAAGTGTCGATATCCTACACATGTATCCTTGCATTGAGCATAGGTATGTTCCACTGCTTGGAACTAGTTTTTTTTCCCTTATGACACTCGTCTCCTCCTAGTCTGTAACGATAAAGCAATTTTATTCTTTTTCAATCTTTTTAAATAATTGAAAAAGTCCACAAAAAAAAAATCAAAAAACCAAAAAGCCGGACAAGGAAAGATGTTATCTTTGGCAGTTGTCGAGTCATGTAGCCTTCAAACAGAGCACTGTATATCACATCCATTGGTTGGGTTTATAGTTTGACTTTAGGATCTGTACTCATTTATCTAATTTTATCTCCACCGACTGGTTAAGCTTCCAGTCCCCATGGAGCCTCTATCGATGCCTCCTGTGTCGCAGAGATGTCCCAGTTTGTATATCGAGTCTATGCCACCTTTATTCAGTCACCATAGGTCATTATGCTCTTGTTCGAAGGAATTTGAATCCTAAGTCGGCCATTCCTCAGTTATCTTGACTTTGCATGTCGGCCATTCCCGGTATAGTTACTGGTTCGTGCACCTTATGATCGAGTCCTTCCACATTATACAACTTTGCTGAGAACCTCGTGTTGGATGATGGGGGATGCCTTAATTCCCTCCTTCCAGCGGATTTCATCCCATCGACTTCAGATCATTTATTCTGGGATTAGAATCTAGAGTCATTTTGAGTGCCTTGAGACTTGCAATCATCAGTGGCAGGTTCTCTTGCCATCAACAGTCTTTGGGAATACATCAATGTCCCCTGATCGATGGATCCTCTCAAGTGTTCGACCTCAACACATTTATTCACACTTGTTAGTTTGCAATATAGTACCTTGATTCCCATTTTCATTATCGATGGGTGATCTCGTGTCTGTTAACGGTATACATTAATGACCAGTAATCAGACGATGGACTACTATGTTGAACCTCGACACCTCTATTCACATAGTAGGACATGTACTCGTAGCGGTTTGTGTAGAAGACCTTCTAGATTGGTGGCATCTCTTGTATGCTACCTCCTTGATCATGCCAGTGTTCATGAGATTTCAACTCTCATGACTTGATTCCAGTATATGTCAGACATTTCCAGCCATTATGGAGATCTTGATCCATTATATATCTTCAGCCATTATGGAGATCATGGTCCTTTGCATATCTTCATCATGGAGACTCTGATCTATGTATATTGTACATGGCGATGACCACTTATGTGATATCTTGTATCATGCATATTCATGGCCATTGTACTCTTATGTATCTGGGACTGCTATATGTATTTGCAGTTATGTGCAGATTTGTATTATTGTACTATGTGAATTGGGTGGTTGGTCTTCCATTTGGGATCCTTCATCACTCCACTTCTGGGATGGATTTATAATGTATTTTGGCCATCGTATGACCCCTCTAACCTCACACATTAGGGGGCATCTGTTATAGCTGATTTCACCACTCCAGGTGAATCACACTTTGTATTGCCTTCCCCTGTCCCGCTACAGACTCCTTAGACCCCTTGGACCATTTTTTGTCCTTTGATGTTTTCTTGACCATCCCTAAAAACATGTGAAAAATGATAAACGCGACTTTTAAACCTATAATCGCGTATATATGTGGGTTTGACCACTAAAACTGCGTACATCAATATGTGTACAAAATCCAAATCCTTTTGGAGTTTTCCTTGACATGGATCCAACTCACTTGACTCTTGGCCTTCCCTATGCCTTGAGATCACTCATATTCGACCTTTCATTACCCCTTTGAAAAGCTATATAAGGAACTCTATGGTACATTGAAGGCATAGGAGATAATTGAGAGTAAAGAAACTATAGTCCATTGTTGCCGAAACTTATGCTTGAGTCTGGATCCCTTTGTCCCTTGGAGCACTTTTGTGTTCTTCCCAAGCTTGCATTTTGCTTGTGAGCTTGCTATCGAGAGATGGAGGATTGAGGTGGTGGAGGCCCAAGTGGGGGATTTAGTTTCTCTGATTCGCAGACATGTCGACAGAGGTTGTATCTATTTTAATCTCTGATTTATATTAATTGAAATATCTTTTCATGTCCAATAATGTGTGTTTGAATGAATATTTTATCCATGGGATTATGTCAAATTCTTATACATTATTGATTATATATGCTAGAATAGATCTAACACCATGTTATATAGAATGCTTGTATTGTTTACTTGTTGTTGAGGAAGTAATCTATCAATTCAAGCTGAAGTTGGAAAGCCCAACGGGGATCTACTTCAACCGTCCGAAATAAGGTACGAGGTCTGATCCTTTAGTATTAGACATTTAATTTGTATTGCATATTGGAAAGGATTGATTTCTGGATTCAAGCTGTCTGTTGTGGTACCCCAAGCCATAGGAATTTCTCTCTATAACACCAATTTGCCTAAATGTGCACATTAGTCCCTTTTTTATTCCTAGGGTGTCTTCTCCATGGTTGCAACAAACCCAGGACTAATGTTATTTATGTTGAGATTGCACCCAAAATTAATTTTTTTGTGGTTTGTTGAGAATTAATTTGAGGCAGTGACTTAGGGCAGAGGGTGGATGGACTGTCCAGACACACATGAAATGCTTAATCATTGCCCAAGATTAAAAACGCTCAAGGTGAAGTTTTATTTATCTCTTATGATTTTTATCACTGCCTAAAATTATCATTAACATGTTGTTATCCATTTAAAAGTGTGCAAAATTATCTCTGAAAAAGGTCCACATAATTATGTATATTAGGCTTCAAAAAGATGTTGTGACTTCTATTGAATTCTACATGTTTGAATTCTATTTATGAAAACTTAAATAATTCTGCTAAGAAAGTACAGTACTTTACAAAAAACTTTAAATTCCAAGAATCAACCAATAGAGCAACCAAGCATCCACTCTACAGGATCTTCAAGATCTAACATAATTAAACTGATGGATGTATGCAGACTGCTGCAGACATTATATCTCTACTCATTTAATTTCCTACAAAGGGTTGTAGCTTTCTTAGTGCTCCTCTATGTTTATCATTTAGGTTCAACTTAACGGTGAAATCAACAAGTCTAGACAAATATTCTAGTACATCTTCTTTATTGTAATGGACAAATAATTATGTTAGTTCTTGGAGATACTGTAGAGTGGATGTTTTAACCTCTTCAGTGCTACTATGTAGTGCATAACCCAACACTTCAGAGAAGATTCTAATTGTTTTCTTGGACATCTTGGGTATCCTAATCAATTTCATAATGATAGATGGGAGGAATGCATTCCGAAATTCCATGGGCAATAGGAATCTACTAGGTATCATGTAGAATTACATATTGAGTATATTCCAAGGTTTAATGTGGCCTTGAGGATATTAAGATGAATATGTTCAATATATATCTTAACTTGCAAAAACGTGACATAAGAAATTGGTATATATGGATTCCTAGTAAGGTTGTATACTCAATTGTATATATTCTCAAGTAGTTATACAAGATATGGGATCCTATTCTTGATAAGGAATTTGTTGAGGATCCAGTTTACCCTCCACAAAATCAAGCCCTTGAAAAAATCCATGAAGATTCCTTCGAAGAAGGCCCTATTTATGAAAGAACCCATTCTTCTGTTATATTACCTCATCCCAAGAATATGAATTAGATGGTCCATATTGTTGAGATTATGATGAGGAATATTTTGTAGGAAAACCCTTGTTTGATGATGAGATGGAAAATGCATGCATTTATCCATTTCATGAAGAGTTGGATGTTATATTTGAAATCAATAATCATAGTTTTGGGGACCCCATATATGATTCATATAGTGAAGCATCTAATGAGGAACCTATATAGAAACCAAGCATCCACTATACAGGATCTCCAAGAACTAACATCATTATATCTCTACTCATTCGATTTCCTACAAAGTGTTGTAGCTAGATTAGTGCTCCTCTCTGTTTATCATTTAGGTTCAACTTAATAGTGAAATCAACAAGTATAGGAAAATATTATAGTACATCTCCTTTATAGTAATGGACAAATAATGATGTTAATTCTGTGGAGATCCTTTAGAGTGGATGTTTTAACCTCTTCAGTGCTACTCTGCAGTGCATAACCCAGCACTTTAGAGAAGATTCTAATGGTTTTCTTGGAGATCTTGGGTTATCCTAATCAATTTCATAATGATATATGGGAGGAATGCATTCTGAAATTCTATGGGCAATAGAAATCTGCTATGTTTCATGTTGAATTACATATTGAATCTCTTCCAAGGTTGAATGTGGCCCCGAGGATATTAAGCACCTCACAGTCAAATCAGGATATTGGGCCAATTTTATTTCACATTCCATATATCATTTGATGTACATACAAAATGTGTATGCCCAAGACTTGCTATATCATGAATTTGAAGAATCGAAGTTACATAAATTGCATTAAAAAAAATTCAAAGCCCGAGGGGAAGAACCCTAAATTAAGTGGTGGAAAAATCAAAAAGGCCATTTTGTTGGATTAACATCTTCAACAAAATTTAGGAGTACAACCATCAATCCGACCTACCTTTTTTCACTATTGAAACAAGGTTTCCACTCTTTGTGACAGGGTTGAAGGTGGATGTTATTGTTGTTGACAGTATCTTGAGATACACCAATGATCTGACCTACTTAAGGTATATTGTTGAAGGACTGGCTTGATTAGGGTATCCTCCAATTGCTTCTCATCACCTTACATGCAGGTTCATCATTATATGCAGCTCCAATTTGCCTAAATGTGCACAGTAGTCCCTTGTTTATGCCTAGGGTGCCTTCTCCATGGTTGCAACAAAACTAGGACTAATGTTATGTATGCTGAGATTGCACCCAAAATTAATTTTTTTGTGGTTTGTTGAGAATTAATTTGAGGCAGCGACTTAGGGCAGAGGGTGGATGGACCGTCCAAACACACATGAAATGCTTAATCATTGCCTGGGATTAAAAGTGATCAAGGTGAAGTTTTACTTTTGTCTTATGATTTTTATCACTGCCTAGAATTATCATTAACATGTTGTTATCCATTTAAAAGTGTGCAAAATTGTCTCCAAAAAGGTCCACGGAATTATGTATATTAGGATTCAAAATATGTTGTGACTTCTATTGAATTCTACATGTCTGAATTCTATTGATGAAAACTTAAAGGATTCTGCTGAAAAAGTACAGTACTTTACAAAAAATTCCAAGAAGCAACCAAGCATCCACTCTACAGGATCTTCAAGAACTAACATAATTAAACTTATGGATGTATGCAGACTGTTGCAGACATTATATCTCTACTCGTTCGATTTCCTACAAAGTGTTGTAGCTTGCTTAGTGCTCCTCTCTGTTTATCATTTAGGTTCAACTTAATGGTGAAATCAACAATTCTAGGAAAATATTCTAGTACATCTTCTTTATAGTAATGGACAAATAATTATGTTAGTTCTTGGAGATCCTGTAGAGTGGATGTTTTAACCTCTTCAGTGCTACTCTGTAGTGCATAACCCAGAACTTTAGAGAAGATTATAATGGTTTTCTTGGACATCTTGGGGTATCCTAATCAATTTCATAATGATAGATGGGAGGAATGCATTCTGAAATACCATGGGCAATAGGAATCTGCTAGGTATCATGTGGAATTACATATTTATTCTCTTCCAAGGTTGAATGTGGCCCTTGGGATATTACGATGAATATGTTCAATATATATCTTAACTTGCAAAAATGTGACATCATAAATTGGTATATATGGATTCCTAGTAAGGGTGTTTACTCAATTGTAAATATTCTCAAGTTGTTATACAAGATATGGGATCCTATTCTTGATGAGGAATCTATTGAGGATCTAGTTTAGCCTCCACAAAATCAAGCCCTTGAAAAAATCCATGAAGATTCCTTTAAAGAAGGCCCTATTTATGAAAGAACCCATTCTCGTCTTATAATAACTCATCCCAAGAATATGAATTAGATGGCCCATATTGTTGAGATTCTAATGAGGAATATTTTGTAGGAAAACCCTTGTTTGATGATGAGATGGAAAATGCGTGCATTTATCCATTTCATGAAGAGTTGGATGTTATATTTGAAATAAATAATCATAGTTTTGGGGACCCCGTATATGATTCATATAGTGAAGCATCTAATGAGGAACCTATAAAGTAACCAAGCATCCACTCTACAGGATCTCCAAGAACTAAGATCAATATATCTCTACTCATTCTATTTCCTAGAAAGTGTTGTAGCTTGCTTAGTGCTCCTCTCTATTTATCATTTAGGTTCAACTTAACAGTGAAATCAACAAGTCCAAGTAAATATTCTAGTACATCTCCTTTATAGTAATGGACAAATAATGATTTTAGTTCTCTGGAGATCTTGTAGAGTGGATGTAAATGTTGGCTCAAACTCATACACGGGTTTGCATTAGTGTCCAACAAAGGTGGTCTATTATAGTCCAAGCATTGGCATATTCAATGCTTGGAGAGGGGAAGGTCTAACTCAAAGCATCACACAACACTAAATTCTATATGACTTTAATGCAACATGGGCATCATGACCAACATTTTCTCCACCGTATAGGGTTCCATTATTTACTTATGCAAGTCCCGATTCATTCAACTACAACTCATTCTCATACCAAGTCATAGTTTGCATAGTTTGCAACACATAGTTTGCATATAAAAAGAACAAACCAAATATTTGGAATGGGGATCTCATTCCATTAATTTTTGTCATAATCCATTACATCATCAGAACATAAATATAACAAGTCTAGTACAGATCATATTACAAGAATGACTATCCACTCTTATCCCAAAATCCTTACAATTCAAGCAACTGCAACACCCTTCTACTATTTAACCATATTATACTAGATATCAACTATAACAACATCATTAATAACAGTACCAACAACCCTTTTCCAGGCCTAAACCTTTACAAAATATATCCTCTCTTAAGGGTGGGAAGTTCCAATCAAAACCCTATATATCCAATGTCTTTCTTCACTATTTGGCTTGATGGACTGCCTGTTATATCCTCTCCTTCTCTAACCAAATGTCTTCCATCTCTCACCACCTCATCCAAACAAATGTTATTCTAAAAATTAAAAATTAAGGACCTAATCCGTTGGTAACCCTAAACCAAAAAAAACTTGTTGGCTTTCCCTCATGTTGGTAATCCGTGTGTTTCCCCTATCCAGTGGACAACCCCTCTGTTGTATATGCTATCCATTCAATTTGATGCATAGCTCGGATACATATAGACATGGATGTTTTAAATGACATGAAAAAAATCAAATCATCCATAAACCGAGTTAGATCAATTTTGGAAACAGAGTGGTTAATCGAGTTCATTCCAGAATTGACAAACCCTTTATAATCATATAAGGGTGGGGAATTCATCTCATTCAAGCTGTCAGGTTTCTAATTGTT